>KK118419.1:119314-147413 GCA_000611955.2 Stegodyphus mimosarum
CCTTTACTTCGTGAAAACAAAATGGCGTCCAAAAAGAAAAACTGGCAGGTTGCTGTAGCAGGGTTGCTCGCCAAATTTTCGCCAAAAAACCGCCAAGTTACCATAATCCGAAGATTCACCCAATAATTATACTTAGTTGTTACCGTTTGATACCTAAACATAACATAAACAGTTTATGAATGCACGTACCTTTCTACTTTTGGTATTGGCGAGCTTCTGCATTCAATTTAGGCTTAACGTACATTAAGGCAATACGTTGTTAAATCCTTGGTAATAATCCTTGTCAATCCCACTTCTGAATTATAAGTTGCTTTCTCTATTAAGACTATTCAGAACCATTCTTCACTTAATGCAAATAAATCTTTATTCGCGCATTACTTACATATCATTGAGACAGTACAGCTAAAAATAAAAAATTACTATGCGTATTTCATAAACATTACCGTTCAAATTGGCATCATCATAATTGTCTCGTTGTCATTCGGGGAAAATATATTTTAAAATAAAATCAATTCGTTGCGTTTACTCAGGTTTTCGGGCTAAACTGTCATTTATAAAAAAAGATCAACATTATACTCTTAAATTTCATTCTGCAGCACGTTAAATAGAACTGATAGCGTTCAGAACTGATTGCCAGAAATAACGCCTTTAAAGCTGAATTAATTTCGTTACTTAATACACACTACTCCGCATCATAATTCATTATTTTAATATCAGTCAAAAAGCCTCGTAAGCTGTGTGTGGAATGCAGTACAAATTGTATGCATGAATTACACTTTAGATATATTTATCATAGAAATAGCTGTCGATATTCTTCACAAAATAATAATAATTTCCACATTTTACATTTAATAGTATACAAATGTCTTTTGTTTTGAAAATCCTGTTTTGGTAAAATTTATTGGCAATAATAAAGAAATGAAGTTTATCGTTTAAATCAGAGTAGATCAGTTTGCATTTCAAATTAACTCTATCAGTTTTCTTTTAAGCTGTCATAGAAGTAGTTCTTTAAACAATGGAAAGCATTTCTTCCTGTCATTTAAATTCAAAAAAGGTGAACGCGCCTGTGAGGTATGATTTTCATTTTCCTAGATTTCATAAATATTAAATAAGAATTTTTTATTTTTATCAGAGTTTGACTGCCGTTTCTCATCCAGCATTTTAACTAAAATATCAATAATGGAGTAAGAATTATTATAAATTTATTATTGGCTTCTATTATAGTCTGATAAATAAATGCAATCAGAAAGCACTTTGTACTGCTGCACCCCAGGTTTCCCCAAAGCAGTTCTTTTAATAAAGAAACATTGCACATCAAAGATAATCAACGAAGACCTTTATATTTACAGCATATATTCTTCCAGGCAAGTCGAGAAAATCTAGTATCCAGCATTTTAGTTCATAAATTTTAAGGATATACATTTTAGAACAAAAATAACCTGAAATTAAATAGTGTTACCACTCACAAAATATATCAATAAAACATCAGTAGTATTTACATAAAGCTAATGTGCTCCTATTAAAATAAATAAATATTTAAGAAATAGAAGATAGCAGTTATGAAGTCACAATTTCTCCATTTTTTAGCAGAATCTTACACTGTTATAATTGTTCTGCGTTAGAAATCAATTTGGCTGTCTTTTCCATATTTAGCATATAATACTTTTACAGGGTGCTCACAAAAAAACTTCCCCGATATTGTAAACCCTGGCGGACTATCTGCTGAAACAATTGAAATAAAATTTCAGATATTGTTATTCAAAGAGCTGTCACGGTAACATTACAGCGAAAAAATTTCGAAATTCTAGAACAACAACACCCATTTTTTTCATGTGCAAATTTGGCAGCGCATAAAAAAACCATAAAGGGCTTTAGAACGATACACGTGTTACACGTGTAGGGATTTATATTTATTTTAAATAACTAATTTAATTTGAATTTTCTTTCCTATAAGCCTTCATTTCCCTAATTGTCAGTGCCAGAATATTTAAATTTGGTAGCGTACACGAAGTAATGCAAATTCTACCAGCGTGAGAATTAAATGTGACGTAACAGCTGCTACTTTGCTGTCAATAGATTATCAACGCTTTGTTAGGAAACGTGATAGCCCTGTATCGTAAATCTACTACTTGCTAATATTTTCAATTTTGAGTTTAGTTTTTACTATTTTAATTACCTCCCTAGCAGAGGCGTAGTTTGTTAGCGTCGAGTTAACGCATTTTAAATAATTAAAAAGTGTAATAAAGGGTAATTTTAACCCTTCTTCCGTGCAGTGACTATTCTCCAGTTTTCACGCAAAAGTTAGACAAGTAGACCCTACATCTGGTGCCCGAACTTCTACTCGGATCCAATGGCCAACAAGCAGGACGGGCAATCATTCCTAGAAGGTATAGAAGTCGTAAACCCGATGGTAACAAGCCCATTCGATGAATTTGGCTTCTAAATACAGACGACGAGGGCGGCAATTAAACCAACAGTGGTGTTCGACGGTAAAAACTCCGTCACTTCGTTTTTGGAAGCCCTTGACACTCACTTCCAGTTATATCCGTTACCCGAAAAACAGAAGGCAGCTATTGTTACGAGCGCCCTCCGAGGACTGGCAGAGTCATGGTGGAAAGGAATCGGGAAATGTTTACTCGGAGAAGTCAGAAGATCGTGCCAATTTTAAAGCTGAACTGTACAGCTCATACCAACAGAAAGTTGAGCACCTTACCGAGTTTATCCTGCGTAGATTATTACCCCCTGTGCAAGACTTTGTAGAGCTCAGAAATCCACGAACGCTGGGAGAATTATTCAAATTAGCCGTAAAATTCCAGAATCGGCGGATAGCGGAAAATTCAAAGTTTCCTACCCAGGAATACCAAAACGCTTTCCAACCAAGCCATCAATGAGCAAGAATGAAAATGACAAAGCCAAAGATCGCCACCGTACCCAGAAAACATCAGGCGAGAAAAAGGCTTTAAACGAATAGAGGGGCCTGAGAAATTGAGAGTCCAGGCCCCCTGTGCGTCGCAAAATCCTTCTAAGTTGTATGTAAATTACGTGGTAGTTAAGAATTCCCAACTACCGGTAATTCAAGTCCTTTTGAACAACGTACCTGTAAAAGCACTCGTGGATACCGGTGCACAAGGAAATATTTTAAGCCAAAACTTCTACTATCGAAATTTCCAGAAAATAAGATTATTTAAAAATAGTAGCACGGAAATGAAATTTGAAATTTATGAAATTTGAAGTATTATTTTTAAAAGTATATTAGTTGGTCAATTTGATTGAAAAAATGCAGTTTTGTTGTTAATGTTTAATAATTTGGTATTCACTCTCTGGGGGTTTATATTTAATTTTATAATTGATATGACTTTTACATAACATGCCTAATTTGAAAAATGAAATCCTAAGACTATCTTGAAATTTAAAAATGTTTGTTTCTTTATGTATTTGGTTGCATGATTTTATTCTTTGAACATGTCAAGAATCACTAGCATTAACATTCGTAGGGTTATTCATTTACACATAATTCACAACGCAGTGTCTTATTTTGATTAGATTGTTTGAGGTAAATTTTAACTTGTTCGTGGTGTCTTCTTAAAAGCACCACAGAATATTTGGTGCTGCGACTTTCGCTCCTTTAAAAGGCACTAACTTTTTCTCGTTTTTTCCAACTTGATTCTGGTGAATGTCATGTTAAGTATAACTATTGAAATTTTCTTCCACATGTCTAGACTTGATACTAAATAATTTAAACGGTTACAGTAACAAGTCTATGCAGTGGTCATATTCTTGTTAAGTGCAAATTTACATTTCTAATCTTGTTGGGTGTATAACTGCTTTATTGTGACTATTTTATTGACTTTAATTGGTCAACACGAACACATACAAAGTAGATTGCCTGAAAGGCTGATTTCAAAATACTGTTGCTATATTTGTGTTTATGTTTTATATGTATGCATTTGTGATTATATTTGCATACTTTGATTAGAATGCATGCATACCAGCATTTATGTTAATTGCCATTTTAAGGTGAGTTTTAATTTTAATTCAGTTTTATGTTGTGCACACCTAATACCTGACACTTATTTTGGATCAAATGTGTTTTGGTTGATTGCAAATTTTAATGATTTTTTTTATTAATTAATTTCATGTCGGACTGTGTTAGCATTTAATGTTTTAAAGGTTCCTAAAGTATTTATTGGAATTTGGACATATGTGACAGAGTGAAATGAGTTTCAAAATTTTGAATTCTGTTTAATTAATAGAATTATTATTTTTGTTAATGCAATTTTGGTTGGGATCTAATGTCACGTGAGATTAGTGATAGGTTTGTAGCTAGCTAAATTTTTTGGGGAGATTTTAGCTTAACTGCTTGTTTATGTCCTAGTTTGGCTTTTGAGTAATTGTATTTCTACATTTTCGGAATTTTGTTGAGTTGTGAATAATATATCTGTTTGTGAATAGTTCGTCACAGAGTGAAAATTTTTTTTAGTTGTGTTTTAATGGAGCTATGAAGAGTGAATTTTTGAGAGTTATTTGTAGGTTTAGAATTTCTTTGGAAAATTTTAGAATTCTGGTTAAAAGTGATTTAATCTTACTTTACTCCTTGCTCGGATTGTCACGTTGTTTAAAGGCAGTTTTTTTTTGTGAAATTTACTAGTGAGTGGTGTAACGGTTTTGTGTAACAGTGAGCTTAGTTGTTTTGACTTGTTAATTTGAGACTTAAAAGTTGGTTGTAGTAATTTTAGTTTTTTAAATTATCTTTAAATTTGGTTGAACTGGTTGCAGTGCTGAACTTAAAAATGGAAGTGAAAATTTGTTTTGGGAAGATAAACTTGATTTTGTGGAATTAGAATTTACTTATGTGAGTTTAGTTTGTGGAGATGTTGTAAGAGTTTGGATTTGCTTTTTTGAGATTTTAAGAATAACTTACTCTGCTTGAGTTTTGTATTGAGTTTCTGTTTTCAAGTTGGTTGTCTTCCAAATTTCTTTTGGTTCTCTTGTTGACACTGTGTAGTATCTGACAAATTGTGATTGCTCTAGAAGCTTATTGTATGTCTAGGAGTTGCGTTTTGAAATAATTTAAGAAGTATAGAATTGAGTTGTGAGAATTATGGATTTTTGAGATTTTTATTTTGGGAATTTTTTTTACTTTGTGCGCTTCCTTCTTGTGAGCCTTTGCAATTTTGTGCCTCCAGCTCTTGTAGTCTTGTTGTGAAGTTGTCATGCTTTCAATTGCTACCCAGAGTGCAATGCATACTCTTAATTTTCAGTACTTGATTATTCTTCGGAAACTGGATTTGTTTTGAGAACTATTTTTGTGTCTTCAAGGAAGTTGTGTTTGACTGCACTCTTAATTCGGTACATCACTTTTTTACTAGACGTGGATTCTGAGTTCATCTTTCAACGGGTCTGGCGGTTTGTTTTGGGAGTTCGAAGTTCATTAAACTGCGGTACTCTCCCAACTTACATGGACGCGATATCGACTTCTCTACGTTTCTCCATCTCAGTTAAGGATATGGATAACAACTATTCTTCGTTGCGACTCACTCCTTTTGTGAAACTTGATGCAGTTTGGTTTTCTCCCTAAATTGCGGCAAACTTTTGTTGGACACCTTCTTGTTGTGGAAATTCTATGTGTGTGGTTACTTGTTTCAGATCAGCTGTTGATTTTTTTTGTGGACCCACGGATATTTGATTTTTCTCACTGTTTGTTTTTTTAAAGAAGTTTGTGATTAAGAGAAATTTTGGTTTGGCGTGTTTTCGTACTTTTTGGTTACATTTAAAGTTTTGGTTTAAATGTTTTGAAGTTTTCAGTTTTTGCTTGTAACTTGGTTTTGATGAGCATATTGAATCACTGATCTCCGTGGATTTACCGTTTAGTTGTATTCATAAGTCTTATCTGATTTTTGTTTTGGTTTCACTTTGGTGACTGCTGTCATATTTGAATTTGTATAAACCTAGTGCCACTGTCTCTTTGAAAACGTTCTGGCTTTTCCGATCACGGGAGGGTTATTGTGTAGCGAAATTAAGATAATTAAGTAATTAATGATTTATCAAAATTAATCTTTTCATATTCCAAATTATGCTACACAACATGCATTTTTACTTAATCTCTGTGCTAATTTGTTTTACTTTAATTGGGGTTATTATACTTAAGATTATACGTTCATAGCATTCGTTATTCGCTAAACTTGTAGACGGCAGACAATGGAATTAGGTGTATTTTTCAAATAATATTTGAAGTTAAAAATACTTAATTTGTGTTTACTTATTTATAATTGATACTACTGGTAGCAGAAAAATTTGCTCTTCAATTTAAAATTACTTTCAAGTCTGTAGCTAAATTGGTTTTTAAGTTATACTCTTACGGGGCGTAAGGCTATGAGTGGTTGAACAGGTTTTTTTCACAATTCCGGTGGGTGTTGGCGAGTTGTGGTAAACTTCATTAACAAAACCTGGATGCAAGTCTCTCTCGCTATTTTTCTCTCCGGTTTTGCAGTGGACAACTCGTCTGAATTTTCGAAGAGGGGCTGACTTGCTCCCTCGTTTCACTGAAGGATGTTCCGTTAAATTTTGATTCATGCCTCTTTTGGGGCCGTTCTACGAAATGTTAGTTTGCTCAACTAAGAGCAATACTTTGCCCATCAAATTGACACATAGAATGAAAATCTACGTCAACTATCAAGAATTCTAAATAAGCTTGGCTAGCAGTTTTTACTTCACATGTTTTTTCTACATCTCGTCACCCTCCTTGGAGAATCTCTCTCCGTTATCGTAAGGGGCCTTCTAATGATGCAGTTTCATGCTTCTTCCGTTACTGAAGATGTTCAGCTTTTGCTTAAGACCTGTTCCTCGTCCTTCCTTCGACTGATGTACGGCTCCTGCTACATTTCCGGCGTCTCGGCACCATTCTTAAGAGCCGTACCCCGCTACCATCCTGCAGACCTCTCGGAGTTGTTTCGGTTTCTTTCCCGTGTCGTTTCTACATCTTAATAAAAAAAGGCGGCTTTTCCTGACATCAGCGGAACTTCTTATCCAGAAGGATGGACTTGCTGTTCGGACGACAAAAAGATAAGAATTTTTGTTTGGTTTCATTTTCACTAGACTAATTTTATTATCAATGTAAATGGCTAAGTAAATTACACCCCTACTTAATTCTTTAATACAGCTTAGAAGGGATCTTCTTTAGAAATATAAATTTTTATCTGTAAAACTAAAAATGACCAGCAAAAATGGAGTAGCTGAGGCACTGAAGTTTAATTTAACTGTTAAAGGTTTTCTTTAATAGATGAGGATTTCAAGTATGATTTGAAGTTACTTGTTAAGGTTTCCTGCAGATGGTTGTTTTTGAAAGAACAGTACTTTACTTTGTTAAATTGTTCAATATGTGCAATATAGAAATTACAAATATGTGCATTATCGAAAGTGAAATTTAGGCTTTCAGTGATTGAGGGAAAATTTGTGAGGGAAAATGTAGAAGTAATTCTAACTGAATTTTAAATAGATGCTAAATTAATGTAATAACATTTTTTATATTTTGATAATCTAATCAGGTTTTAATCATCAGGTTTTGGTGAATTTAAAAATGTTTGTTTCGTTATGTATTTGGTTGCATGATTTTCTTCTTTGAATATGTCAAGAATCACTAGCATTAACGTTCGCAGGGTTATTCATTTACACATAATTCACAACGCAGTGTCTTATTTTGATTAGATTGTTTGAGGCAAGTTTTAACTTGTTCGTGATGTCTTCTTAAAAGCACAACAGAGGAAATGT
Organism: Stegodyphus mimosarum; assembly: GCA_000611955.2. Classification (NCBI taxonomy): domain Eukaryota; kingdom Metazoa; phylum Arthropoda; class Arachnida; order Araneae; family Eresidae; genus Stegodyphus; species Stegodyphus mimosarum. Next base: position 127,082 of record KK118419.1, read on the forward strand.
AAGTTTGTGTAGACAGCGGAGGCAAAGGCGGCTTTTGAACAATTAAAAACAGCTCTAGTTAATGCCCCAGTGATAAAATTCTCGTAAGGGGACGAGAACTTGGAGATCGCGGCTGATGCTTCAGCTTACGCTGTAGGTGCAGTTTTAATACAAAAAGGTCACGTCTTGACATTTTTTTAGTAAGACCTTAAGCCAGACACTAGGGAAATATACAGCGACGGAACGGGAAACGTTAACCGTGTTAATGGCAGTTCAGAGTTTTATTTGAAAAAGGCCCAGTTACAATGTGCTCAGATTATGCGGCCGTAGGTAGATTATATTCTGGAAAGAATTTAACTCCTAGGTTAATTAGATGGAAGTTAAAGTTACAAGAATACAACTTAATAATTAAACCCACTCCTGGCACGGAAAATACCGTGGCTGACGCGTTGTTAAGAATTAAACTGGATGAAAATGGTGATCAAATAAGATGCGCTATGTTAATTTCTAAAGTTTTAGATTCCCGGGAGACAAGCATAGCTTAATTGCTAAAGGATCCAGAATTCTGCAATACCTATGCTTATTTAAAGGATCCAGATAATTTTGAACATGCAGATCTTGCTGCAATTAGAAATAGGGCCAAAATTACAAGATCAGAGATAATCTGTTGCTTCATACTAAAGCGACAAATGAAAACCATGAATTTAAAATCAGTCATCCCAGCCGCCCAGCGTCTAAGCATTTTGAAGGAATTTCATGACGCACCAACAGCTGGACATTTAGGGGTGAGGAAAACGGTCCACAGAGTAAGCGAGGCGGTAGACTTAGGGTGCAGCCGGGTCCACCTTGCAAATACAAATTTGCCCTGTGACCATGTCTGAGCTGCGCCGGCTCAAAAACCACTAACGAAGGCATCCAGCGGTTCTACCGCGTCCCGCAATACAAACTAAATAAAAAAGCAAGAAAAATTTTAATTAAGCGCAGGCAAACCAAGCCCCGAGCCCGAGTGAGAAAACAAATTTATAAAAAGCAACAAAAGGATCTCAAAAAATACATTCAGCAAGCATTTCAATGCTGAATTTTCTCAATAACACGTAAAGGGAGAAAGAGAACATAAAATAATTCAAACCACTCAAAATGGTATGTTAAAAACCAAAGTAAAAATAAAGAAAATTAGAAAATTATCACAACACACACCAAAACACACGCAAAATTAACCAATGCCAATGGCCTCCTTATTATTATTGATTATTTTCATAATTTCACTAGCAATTTCTTTGGCTTTATGCAATCCTCTTTCCATAAATTCATCATTTGCTCCTTCAATGTGTCTAGTAAGCCTACATTCCTGTACGAAGTGCATGTTCTTCCCAGTTTTATGACAAACTAAGCATTGATGGTTAATGTGTAATTTAAATCTATGTAAATACTTAGGGAATCTGCCGTGATCAGAAAGTAATTGATTTAAGTCTATATCGCATAGAACGTTCATATTTTTCTTTAGAACAAACATCTTCAATAATGCAGTATTACGCACGGAAAGATCCCATTGTGTTTTCCATTTTTCATATGTGTCGCACTTCATTGCATTTGCTTTTTCTTCTAGAGCTTCAGCATCATTATCCATAGCTGCCTCCTTTGCCAGGACATCCATCCTCTCATTGCCGAAGCGACTGACATGAGCCTTGACCCAATTAAAACAGATCCGATTTTTCTTCTCAACTTGTATAAAATCATTTTTTCACTATTTGAATATTTAGGTTTTGTTGTTCAGGTTCGGAGAGAGCCTGAAGCGCAGACATGCAGTCAGGATGAATGGTAACATTGTATGATGCTTTTAAATTTTGTGTCAGCCATTCTAAGGAATTTTGAATAGCAGCAATTTCGGAATTATACTTTTCAAGCTTATACTTCTTATATTCGATTTGAATACCATGATAATATATAACAAAAGCTAGTTCATTGTTCTCCTGCAACCCCGAACCATCAGTATATACATCAGTATCGTTAAAACTGCCTAAGGCTTTGGCTATATTTAAACGCTGTACTTTGTCAGTTTCAGCAGTTAATGGCGTTGATGATTTAATATACATTCACGTTTGTGAAAATTGCAACACCATGAAGGACTTACGCGAGTGAGCTGAAATTTTCAGGAAATGCAAAGTAGCACATGATATGCAAATGATTAGAATTGCAAATCCGTAGCGCATGCGTATGCTGAGCAGCGCCCTCTGAACGGCTGATGGATCCGAATAAATAGACGGCTGTAGCGAGGCGTGTATGGTTATCGGTGGTTATCTGCTAGTGGTAAACGTTAACTCAATCTGTACTTATGCCTCGTCGACGAAAGAGAGCGAGATTTGAACAACTTACAGAGTTTGAACGAGGGAGAATCATCGGCCTTCGTGAAGCTGGATTGTCGTATCGTGCAGTAGCCTCTCGTGTGCAGCGTAACAGCAGCACAGTGATGCGCGTTTGGAAGCAGTGGACGGACGAGTGTCGGACAACTCGGAAATCCGGGAGTGGACCCCGAAATGTGACGTCAGCTCGCGATGATAGACACCTGGTCCGCATGGCGCGGACGGACCGTACAGCTTCCTCTAGACAATTGGCAGCACTGTGGTCAATAGCTACAGGTGTTTCATTGTGTGCTTCATCAATTCGTAGACGTCTGCTGCAGTGTGGACTGCGCGCACGGACTCCTTTATACAGGATCCCCCTAACGCACGACCATCGCCGCCTGCGGCTACAATGGGCCAATCAGCATAGAGACTGGCGTGCTGATTGGCAGCATGTCGTGTTTTCTGACGAATCCCGCTTTAATTTGTGGTACCATGATGGCCGCATTCGTGTCAGACGCTATGCCGGTGAACGCCACCTTCCGGAGTGCATTATCGAACGCCACAGTGGACGAACACCCGGAGTTATGGTCTGGGGCGCCATAGCATATCATAGACGATCTCAATTGCTACGAATTGTGGGCAATCTGAACAGCAACCGGTATATCCGTGAAGTTCTACAGCCCGAAGCTGTTCCCTTCCTTCAAAGCTTGCCAGGCGCTGTATTTCAACAGGACAATGCCCGCCCTCATACTGCTCGGATTGTTAAATACTTCTTTGCAGCGCAGCAGGTACAGCTTCTTCCTTGGCCTGCGTGTTCCCCGGATATGTCGCCAATTGAACATGTGTGGGATGTCATTGGTCGGCGTCTTGCTCGTGATCCTCGTCCTGTTGCGTCTGCAGACGAACTTTGGGTACGCGTACAAACGATATGGAATGCTCTTCCTCAGTCAGACATTCAAACTTTGTTTGACTCCATGCCACGTCGTGTAGCAGCACTTATTGCGGCGCGTGGTGGCCACACAAAATACTGATTCTGATCTCTTGTTCTTGTTTGTTTGCTTTGAACATTTAATCATTTATTTGTACCACTACCACTCAACTGTGTATTAAATTGCATTCAATTATGACGATTCCTTCTTGGTGTTGCAATTTTCACAAACTTGAGTGTAGAAACATCGATCTGAGTTATAGAAATGCTTTCGCTAAAACGTCTTTTCTGCACATATTACATATGAAAAATGACATTTTGCGACTCGAAGATAGAGTTGTGTCCATTACTATTTTATGGCGTGTCTCTTTAGAAGCTTATTAGCTAGAAGAACGTAGGAATATTTGCCAATCGCGAGTTGTGATTAGGACAAAAGAAAACTTTTTGAAGTGTTTGAGTCACATTTTGATAGTTCTTTTTAACGTAGCAATCGATGTCGATGACTTTAGTCGATGAAATCTAGCGGGTTTAATAGTTAAAGTCATTAATACACAAATTTTAAATATCACCCAAGTTTTTTGCGGTGGCAGCTCAAGGAAGTATCTACTTTTTAAATCAAAACTGCTTGATGTTACACATATGCTGATAAGACGGAAAAATATACGATGCACCATTTTTTGTGTGCATTTAGTATTTGTAAACATATATCCGGTAAATGCGTTTATTAGGCATTTCTTTGTTACAGCGATCATCGCAAAAGGCTCTGACGACATTTGAAAGAATGTGTTATATAAATGGTTTTAATATTTTTAAACATGCGGGAATAAACGTGTTTAATCATTTTAAATGTCTTAAATGTAAATGTGCTTAACAATTTTAGACAAGTGTAATGTAAATGTGTTTTAGCAAAATAGCGTTTTGAATAAACGTCAAAATTTTGCTGTGTCAAGTAGAAAAATCTAAGTCTTTAGAAAATTGTTTATTTATATCACTATGTAATAGTAAAATGATTCAATGAAAAAAGAAAAAAATTCATTAATTTTTTATGGCAGTATTAATTATATATATTTCAGATGCACCAGACACCGCAAAGAGTGGAATTTAAACGAGTACTGCACTTTGCCATGTAAATGCTATGAACGCTGGCCAGGTGTCCCATCTCCTAAATTAATATTACCAGTGGTATCTCGAATGGAATGCGAGGATGTCTGTTGCAAACGAGGTAATATAGAACAACCTAAACTACATGAAACTAACAGACTATTTTCGTATTTACGTGCTATCACTGCCACCTTAATAGAACTGTTAAAATTTTCAGAATTGAAAAAAACTGCGATCATACGCATATCATTCGTCAGGTAACCATGCTTATAAGTCCTTTAGTTAAGGTATCAGATTACGTTCGACACCCAAATTTTGGAGGTTACAGTCGAAAATATCGCGGCAAGAAACATCGCCGAAGAAAACGTCACGGAGAAAACAACGCAAGGCGAAAACATCGCGGTTAAAAATATCGTGAGAGAAAAGAAACGCAGTTCTAAAACATCGTGGTACAAAATATTGTGGTCAAAAATAAAGAGGTTCAAGGACTTCGCAGTTTAAAAACATCGTCGTCGAAAATATCGTAGTTAAAAATAAAGCAAAGCTGTATGCAAGTAAAGCGTCGACACTTCAATGGGAGAAATTGCGCTTCGTAACGACCGCAGCGCTCGTAGCGGTGGCGATGTGGAAACACAATCAGTAAAACTGCGCATGCTCCTTTTCTTTTCAGTCATTGGTTGTTTTGATTTGGTTGTTTGTTTAATTCTACCGAAATCTTAGCTTCTAACGTGCTTTGGTTGTGTTATTTATAACTTATTAATTTTGTACTTTTTAATTACAAAAGGCTCTTTTCAGAACGAATTTTTTTTTCTAATTTTCTCTAATGGCGTATCGATATTGCGGATTAAGGATTGCAAGAGTAAGATTTCGTCGAAATCTGATAGAATACATTTCTACATGTTTCCTTGAGACGATGCGTACTTAAGGAAATAATAAAGAAGAGTTTTAGGATATGTATTGTTTAAATTAAAGGTAAAAAAAATCTGATAATTAAAAGAATTATCCTCCTATATTTTATAATAACGCAGGTACAAGTTTTAAATAATATTTTAAAAAATCTTTTTTTTTTTCTTCCCTTTCAGAAATATTCAGAGAAATTTATGTACTATTTAATGTATTTCACTATTACACAGTCCAGTCACATTAATGTGACCACCACGTACTTTCCATGTCAGAGTTAAATAACCAATCACAGAAGGCAGGTGGCAGCACAGTGCAGTTGAGCGTATATAAAGGGTGTGTGAGGGCTTCGGAAAACATTTCAATCGTTGGCGTAATGCAGAAACGAAGCGATTTATCCGACTTCCAAGAGGGCATGATCATTGGCTTTCGGGCCAAGGGTGGAAGCATTTCCGAAACGGCTGAGTTTGTGAACTGTTCGCGTGCCGCCGTGGTAAAAGTGTACCGTGCATGGCAAAATGGGACTGTCCAAAATCAGCGACGTGGCAAATGTGGTGCACCACGGGCCATAGATGACAGAGGCGAACGACGGTTGCGGAGATGCGTTCGGGCAGATAGACGGGCTACCGTTGAGCAACTGACCACCAAAATGAACCAAGGGGCTACCAAAAGTGTCTCCCAAAGTACTATTCAGCGAACATTGCTGCGTCTGGGCCTCCGAAGCAGACGCCTGGTTCGTGCACCTATGCTGACTGCTGTTCATCGACGGCGAAGGCTAGAATTTGCACGCCAGTACAGCAGCTGGACGTCCACTGAGTGGCGACAGGTTGCGTTTTCGGATGAATCGCGTTTTATGCTCCATCGGACAGATGGACGTTGGCGTATAAGGCGTGAAACCTCTGAAAGGAACCACCCTGCAACCATTGCCGGAACGGTCCAAGCTGGAGGCGGGAGCATTATGGTCTGGGGAATGTTTTCCTGGCATTCTCTAGGTTCACTGATCATTGTGGAAGGCACAATGGATCAATACAAGTACGCATCTGTCCTTGCGGACCATGTTCACCCCTACATGCGCATTGTTTTTCCTCAGGATGATGGCATCTTCCAGCAGGACAATGCGAGGTGCCATACAGCTGCCAGTGTACGTGCGTGGTTCGAAGAGCACCAGGATGAGTTTACCGTCCTCCCCTGGCCAGCAAACTCACCTGACTTAAACCCAATCGAACATCTGTGGGACCATCTCGATCGAGTTGTTCGCGCCATGGATCCTCAACCGCGTAATCTAGCGCAGCTGGCCACGGCATTAGAGTCGGCATGGCTCAACATCCCAGAGAACACCTTCAGGGACCTATGTGACTCTCTTCCTGCACATCTTGCAGCAGTCCGCTCTGCGAAAGGTGGTTATTCTGGCTTTTGACAGATGGTCACATTAATGTGACTGGACTGTGTAAAATAAACAGAGCGCTAATTTGAAATGACCGAATTGAGCATTAATTACAAATTGACTTAGATTTTTTCATTTAAAAGATGCCTCAGATGCTAAAAAAATCATGTCATAGTTGAGAAAGTATTTTAGGTAGAAGCTCTTTAAGTGGAGAAGAAATAATGCATAATTTTAATGTTAATAACAATGAACTTTGCTTAAAAATGTATTCTTTTCGTACACTTAGGACTCTGAAATACTGTACAAATAGAAAATATATATATATATATACGCACGACGCAATTGCAAAATATTTACATCCAATCGTGTCCAAACCCATTGCGGCCTCTCCATCTTACTTCCGACCTCCATGACGTCACTGCAGGGGAGAGGAGGAGGGGAAGAGATTTAGTTTACATCGCCACCACTGCAGTGGAATGGCGCTGCAATTCGGCGTCATCTTATAGTATGGGAGTGCCGACGCTTTACTTACATACAGCTTTGAAATAAAGTACCTACAAATCATCGCGTGATGATAACATCGCACGCATGCGTTTTTAAAATCCCAAATATTATGTAGCTGACTTTCGTCATAACTAACAAATCGACGTCCAAAAAATTGATTGCACGCTATACATGAATATGTTAACGACACTAACTAAACGGAAACAAAACTAAATGTAATTTTCTTTAGAACAATATCAGATTAGCAAATGTGAAGAAAAAATAATTTGATAATTAATGAACCAATTTTTAGAGGTAATCTCATGCAGTTATTTATCTTCCTTTTTCTAAGCACTTTTAGACTGCATTCTTCATAAAAAATCATCAGTACAACTTAAAAGGCTAATTTATTAATTTTTTAATGACACTATTTATTTATTTAATTATTAATGACACTTATTAATAACTAATTTATTAATGACACTTGTATAAATTTTGATTTTTTTCTTGAGAAAATTGTGTTAAATTTCAGGGTTACTATATATGTTCCTACAAAACTATTTAGGTATAGGGAAGTAAATGGATTAAAATTTAATTGATAAAGTAAATTGTCTATTGAATATACTTGTTCCGTCTGCTCATGCATTTCAATACTTGCAACTGCGCAAGCGTCCAGAGCTCTTGGATATTTCTGTTGTGTGAGAATGTATGTGAATTCATGGTTGCAAGTGGTCTTAAACTGTTTAAAGTTAATGAAAATAAGAGCTGTTAGTTGTTTCACAATGGATTAACATTTAACACCGAAAGTTAAGGTTATAAAAGTTATTAGTTATAAATGTTAATTACAGTCTACTGCGTGCAACTCTTGGCCCTTGAATAGCGGAGCTTATGAATTACCTGAGTCACCTATAAGTAAGTCAGCAGTTTCGATTTAAAAATAAAAGGGCCATTTTATTATCCAGATACTGTATAACAGCTATGAGAACAATCTATATTTTTGAGTGCGTATGGGTTCGTAATGGATTGAATGCACAAGTCTTTAAACAGTTAATAAAATTTATTCTTTCCACAAGAAATAAAACAAAATACTGAAATATTTCCTCAGAGATATTCGTACAATATCACAATATCTCACAGCAATTACATTTTTAACTACTAAAACATTAAACAGAACTCAATTCAAAACAGAGAAAGCTAATTCGATCTCACCGGAATTCGCTACAATTAGTAACAGCACTAAGTAAACAAATACAGTTCACTTAAAACAACTGATAAACAACTATTACTGAGTTGAAATGTTTTAATCCGGCTTTTATAAGCTTTTTAATCATGCGCGAGAACAGTCTGGTATTTTCTTGATTTTTCTGGAAAGCAAAAACAAGTACGAGATATCTACTTGTTAAATGTTAAGTGCAGGCTCTCTTGCATTTTAACTTTTCCAACTCAGCTTTCGCTTACAATTCGTCGCGCTACATTGCACGGGAAAATAAAACAATTCTAATTACAATTTTACTAAAAATAGATAAATAAATACAAAATGCGTAACATTGCCTTCTTCCCAAGCACTGCACTTTCCAGACAGTACAATCCTTGGAAAAAAAGCCAAACTTATAACTAAGTCATTAATGCAATAACAAGCATTACATTACAATAGCAAACAAGGTAAACAATAATTGCAACAAGTAGCTTAAATCAGATACTAAATGCGAATCAAATACTATCATGTACTAAATGCAAATCAAATACTATCAAATACTAAATACTAATTGCATACTATCAAATACTAAATACAAATCAACTACTATCAAACATTAAATGCAGATCAAATACTATCAAATAACTAAATACAGATCAAATACTAAATATAAATCAAGTACTAAATACAAAAAAGACAATGGTCTTGCACGATTTACAATACTATTTTAAATTATATACACTGCGTACTATGGTCATACTAAGGAGCTAACCTCTCATAATGAACGACTTTAGGTTTATAGTTCGATAACTTACGGATCCGAACCACGACGTCGTTCAGCCTGTTTAGGATTGTGTACGGACTATCCCAAGGTGACTGTACTTTCGGACAGAGTCCTTCCCGTCAAGCCGGATCCCCAAACCATACTTTGTCTCCGTCGTTTAATCGATGTCCAGTAGTTCTGGTGGCGTATCGGGTCTTCATCTTCTCCGTCGTCAAGTTGACTCGCTCTCGCGCAAAATTATGCATCACTTCAACCGAGCCTGGAGATCTTGAATGCATTCCTCAGACGATGAAGGCACATCCGGAGGGCGAACAAGCAAGAGATCACCAGGCGGACGAACATCACGACCGATGAGCATCTGGAATGGAGAATTGCCGGTAGTCGCGGGTTTCTCTTCGACCCTAGTATGATTTCGGCAGCTTTCTGAGCCAGGTCTTTCAAGCCAACGCGTCGGCGTTTCGAGGTGAGGTTCCTGAAAACTGTTTGTGGTACTTGAAGTCCAAGAAAAAATTGCGTTTCCTTAAAACGTCCGATCCAAGTACACAAGGATCTGTAATATCCGCCACGCTGTCAATCCCCCGCATAGCATTGATTAGGAGATTGATGCGTTGCTTTGACATCATGATGTGTGGGAACCAGGAAAGTCTCTGATCTAAGATCACTGCAAGATACTTCAGCTTCGTAACACATTAAGTTCTATTTCCAAGTAACATGAGGCTGGAGTTTCGCCGCAGTGTAGGTTCTCAACCTATGATGAGAGCTTGCTTTTTCGGACGGAGAATTCAAGTTTATGATCTCTGGCCCACTGTGCAATCATGTCTAGGCACTCTTGTGTTCTGTTGCTCAGGTTTGAGCGACCTGCCATTGTTAATAGAAAGTCATCGGCGTAGGCTATCAGTTTGACTCCTTCTTGGTTTTCAAACAGAGCGAAAACGGTGTTTGCAACTAGTTTCCACAAGGTCGGCTCGAGGCAGGACCCATGTGGGCAACCTCTTTGTAGGGATTTGGTCACCTTGCGACCAGAGTGACCTGGACTTGTCTATTATCTAGGTAGCTTCTAGGCAGATATCTAATGGTAGGAGGACAGTGAGGCTATTCTAAAACCTCAATGATATCTGGTCACCACAGCGAGTCAAAGGCTCCCTTAATGTCAAGAGCCGCAACCGCTGTGTGGCGGTTTCGACTCTAGTTTCATGGACTATGTCGACTAACTGCTGCAGTGCATGTTCGGCGGGGTATTCAGAACGAAAACCATACTATGCTTGACGAATTAGGTTATTCTGTTCGAGATGGAACCACAGTCGGCGCAGAATTGGTCTCTCCAAAATTTCCCAAGAACAGGAAGTAGCAGATGGGTCTATACGAGGATGGATTGTTATGATCTTTCCCTTGGTTGAGAAAGATGGTAATCTCAGCTATGTTTGTGCCAGAAGGGAAGCAGCAGAGCTTCCAACAGGCTGTTAGGAAGGCAGGCGGTGACAGGTGAGAGCAGGGTCCGGACACCCGGTTGGCTTTCGCTGACTATTCGGGTATCGTCCGGATCCCGCAACTGTTCAGAAAAACAATATTGCAAACAAGGGCAGATGGTGGAAGACAGACGTATTGCGGATTTTTACAATACCAATGCGTATTATACAATATATGACAATATACAGATACTTACATCAAAAAGTGCTGTCACTATGTTGAATTACCACAGTAGTAATACATCGTTATATGTACATAAACAGTGCATTATTATAATAGTCGACGCAGGGACGATATATTTTTAAGTACAATAATAATATTTTCTAAACTCTACAGACATATTGTAGAGCAGTATCAATGCGCATTGTATAACCTATAACTTGTAACGTTCTACTCTCCTTCTGTTATGTAGAATCTTGAGAAATAGTGATTACACTGACGAAGGGCTAAAACAGCCCTTTATTAAACTCTTTAACTTATTTACAATGCGTCACCTTGACGCTAACATACTACGCCTCAACTTGGGCGGCAGCTGAAACAGTAGAATCAAACTTAAAATAAGAGATATTCACAAATAGTAGAATTAAACTACAGGGCTCATATAATCCTGTAGCCTACAGCGCGCAAAGGAGTTCTAGTGGCAGCAAGATAATAGCGCTTAAGCCACGTCAAAACCAGCATTAACTGCTAAACAGAAGTTTGCGTATAAGCACGCACGGAAATTTCCGGGATTCTCTCTTTTTCTATTGAAACGTCGATATTTCACTTACTCTTCCACTAGTAGACTTTGCATTTCTTGTGCGCGCTACCAAATTTAAATATTTTGGCACTGACAATTAGGGGAATGAAGGCTTATAGGAAAGTAACATAAAATTAAAATTAACTGGTTATTTAAAATAAATATAAATCCCTACAAACTATATATATTATACATTAATAATTACATGCCTACATACATTATATTATTACATACATAACATAAAAGGTGCATTCGATATATTAAGACATTATACATTAATAGTTTATTCTATATAGGAAGGCAAGGGACAAATGACGGGAGACAGGGGCACTGTGCCTCTACCATACCGGTTAATCAGTATAGCACCACGTCCACCATTAACTTGAACAGCCCAGATGCCAAGAGGAGGCGGTCACACTTGACGCGTCGCTGAATTAATATGCATTGACTATATATATAAATACAGTGTCTTATACGTCGTTCAAAATACATATTACATGATTTCCTGCGGTGACTTTGATAACAAATTATAATTACAAGCACAAATTATAGTTACACACAGTTATACATATTGTTACATTGAATAATACTTTGACAACATTAATTGATTAATAATATACTTGAATAATAATTCAAGATAATACTTGAAATACGTTGGACAGTCACCATATAACTTGATTAAAATATGCATGGAAATACAAACACTATATATTGAGATTCGCGTGATATAGCAATGATTATATACATTACATATATATGCAAGAGCTACTTAATATAATACAATTACTCAATATAATATGCTACTGAATAAATACTTAATATGCATGGAAATACAAACACTATATATTGAGATGCGCGTGATATAGCAATGATTATAGACATTGCACATATATGCAACAGCTACTTAATATAATACACCTACTTAATATAATATGCTACTTAATATAAACTTAATATAATAATATACACTCACTTCCAAAAGTTAAGCACTGAGAGGAAAATGCTAATTTCCGGAAGAATGAATGAAAAATAGCTTATCCAGAGGCGTTAAAAATTTTCTTCCTAAGAATAGTTCTGCGGGTTTTTTTTTGGTATCGTGCTTCGCTGTTCTTCAGGCAAATCCTAATTCACTGACGCAGCTATCCCAACGGTCATGATAATTCGGTACTTACGTATTATCGCAACCACCTTAGTTAGAAGTCGCTGAATTTTCAGAAGTCGCCAAACACTGGCAAACTTGCACACAACAGTTTTTCAGTTAAACATATTCATTGTAAGTTGCAATTGGAAAATTCAGCGAATCACTTTATTCTTCTGTAAAAAATCGCCATATTGCGCCAGTGTGGTTGCTGCACTACGTAAGTACCGATAATCCTTCACATATCTCCGAATAATTTTAACTATATTTTCATTTACGCTTTCCGCAATATTTGATTGCGGTCTATAAGGTACCATTTTTAGATGGCGTATGCCAAGGCCTGTGCACAGATTTTCAAATAAATTACTTACAAATTGTCTACCATTATCTGATATTACTTTTACTGGGGCCCCGTATTTTAAATTATATTTATTTAGAAATGCATCTGCTACTATTTTGGCTGAAGCCCGTTTAAGGAAAATTATTTTTACCCACTTTGAGAAATGGTCCACGATGGTTAACAAGTATCGGTTTTTATTAATGTTCGTTCTGGGGAGGGAAGAAGCAAATCAATGCCAACCAATTCATTTGGGAACGTAGTTTTTAAGCTATTTAAGTACCCAGCCGGGTTGTAATTAACGTCGTTAATTAATTCACATAAGTGGCATGACCTGACATACGCCGTCACAACTTTGTATAACTGCGGAAAATATACCGCTTCGCTGACCCTTTGCAGGGTTTTCCTCACACCCAAATGGGCTCCTAATTTCGAGTCATGCAGCTCCTCTAATATACTTCAGCCTATACTCGTTGGGACTACCGGCCGCAATTCCTGATTATCGTTGGTAGTTTTCGTATAAAATAGTAATTTGTCTATAATTTCATAATAAGCTGCCCTATTGCGAACAGCCGTTAAGTCTATATGATCAAAGTTCTCCGGATCTTCAAGATATGCATATATATCTTTAAATTCTGGGTCCTTCTTTAATTCGGCAATTATTGTTTCCTGTGATTCAATTATTTTTGCAATTAGTATCGTCCATTTAATTGTATTTCCATCTTCATCGATTTTAATGCGGGACAGAGCGTCTGCAGCTACATTTTCTTTCCCTGGCGTGTGTTTTATGTTTAAGTTAAATTCTTGTAGTTTTAGTGTCCAACGCATGAGCCGAGGCGAAAGATTTTCCCCGGAGTATAAGCGATCAACTGCAGCGTGATCAGAATACACAGTTATTGGGACACTTCCAAAGAAGACCCGAAATTTTTGCACCGCTAGTAGAACTGCGAAAGTTTGCCGCTCTGTTGCCGTGTAATTTCTCTGAGTTTGGTTAAGCGTTTTGCTAAAGAAAGCTATTGGCTTTCCGTTTTGGGAATGAACTGCGCCAACTGCGTAGTCTGAAGCGTCTGCCGATATTTCCAAATTTTGATCCCCTTCCGGGTAGTTTAGAACAGGGGCGTTAATTAAGGCGTGTTTCTATTCTTCAAACGCCGTGTTCGCCTCCGCTGTCCATGTGAACCTAGCCTTTTTACGTTTAAGCACCAACAAAGGTTCAACTATTTTAGCAAAAATTTTAATGAACACTCTATAATATGAACACATTCCCAAGAAGGACGATAACATTTTAGCCGTATTTGGCGGTGGATAACTTTTGATTGCTAAAATTTTCGAATTGTCAGTTTCTATACCGTTTTTCGATACTTTATAGCCGAGGTACCTCAATTCCTTGGCGGGGAACTTGCACTTTTGAGGGTTAACTTTAAGACCCGTTTCATGTAATAAAGTGAACACTTCCTCCAAATGTTTAATGTGTTCCCCTAAGGTTTCACTTGTTACAATAATATCATCGAGATAAATGGCAGTACTTTTTCCCAAGACTGGCCTTAACACAATATCCATAACTTTTTGAAATGTAGCCGGAGCTTCGCTTAAGTCAAACGGCATTCTCAAAAAGGCATACACGCCTGATTTTGTGATAAATGCTGTTTTTTCTACATCCTAGTGTTTTACTGCAATTTGAAAATAGCCTGACGTCAGGTCTAAGGTTGTCATATATTTAGTTGAACGAATTTTTCTTATAATTTCATCTATTTTCGAGAAGGGATTTGTGAGGTATTTCGTTATGCTATTCAACTTCCGATAGTCAATGGCGAATCTCCACGCGTTCGGATCTGCGGCTGGCAGTCCATTCTTCTTTCTACACAAAACTACAGGGCTAGCATGCTGGTACTTGGCGTAAATATTTTCTCCTCGAGCATTTTCTTAATGAGTTGCTCGAGAATGTCTTCCTTCACACGGTCATACCGATACGGCTTTGACCGAACTGGGGGCTCGTTTCCCGTATCTATGCTATGCGAGACAATCTGGCAGAAGCCAGGTTTGTCATCAAATAAATTAGGAAAGTTTCTTACTAACTTCAAGGTGACATCACCCTCTTTCTAGTCACCGTGATTAGTTTAAATCCTTTCTTTCGCCCCCTTTTCCAATTGCTTTTTATTTCACCATGCTTTGTTCTGATCGGCTTTGCCTGTCTCCGGCTTCCTTACCTTTCCCTCTTGTCGATAGGAACTCTGCTGAACTTGAGGTTTCGTTTGATTGTGAAACCTTGAATACTGCATAGAATTCTTCGCCCGCGCGTTTTCCGCCGTTCGCCTATTCTGAAATTTAACAGCTAATTCAAATAGATTTTGCAGCGTTTGCGGGTTTCTCACTTTCAGAAAGTCCTGCATTGACGGAAGCAACCTCGGCAAAATTATTTAGATGATTTCATTGTCGGGCCTTTTTCCATATAATAATTTGAAAATATGACCTTTCCTTAAGATAAAATCCGTTAAGTCACCCCCATTACTTTGGTATTTACTATATAACTCTGGTTCGAGTTTCGCTCGGTCTTTAATGACGGGAAATGCTTTCAATAGCGAATTTTTAAAATTATCCCAAGTACAAGTTTCGGATCTTGGATCTCACAACAAATTTTTGCCAATATTCTTATACCAGCTGAGGGCTTGACCTTTTAAATTCGTCGTCGCGATGATTATTCTCTGTGGTTGGTTCACAGGATATAGCGTGAAATGTAGGTCTAGCTGTTCCAGAAAGGTCATTACGGATCCTTTACTGTCGAATGTTGCTGTTGGCTTCATTGCCGCTCTCATAGTTTCTACTATAAATCCAAATCCCTCCATCGGGTTGTGTTGTGCTTGAGGGAACTGAAAAGTTGGAGGGGTCAACGAGAATTCTTCCGTATCCAACGGCATAGTTCGTTAAGAACAATTTCGGGTGCCAGTTGTGGGGTTTAACTCTTTAAATCTTTAGTTCTAACTCGTAACCCCACGAACACTTAACAAGCGAATAATCGCTTAAGTGTGTGAACAGAATACGTAAGACTTTAGAAGAGTTTCAAACGCTTTATTACTCGATATATTTATAATCAGTTCCGGCTTGGAACTTTACAATAAAGCCACCACTGGTGCTTGAACTTAAATACTAATAATTTGAACTAAAATTAATTTAACTAAAGCCCTTAAATAATATAGCCGAAGCTATCAGAATCTAATTAGTTGGCCCCTAATGTTAATTAAATCGGAGAAGCCTAGCAAGGGCCTAAGATATGGCCGAGCGTAATAACAGCTAAGAGAGATGTAGCCAGAAGGCAAACGCGCGCTAGTCAGGAAATCAGACTCTCTCTCTCTTAAAGTCGGTTGAGTCACGACTTAAATAGTACTCATTCTCATTTGCATTCTCTGCGTTTCTGAATTCACATTCTGGCAGGAAATTGTAAGCTGAAATTAGAATAAGATAGGAAAGATACAAAACTTAAAATAACTGTTAATTAACATAAGGGAAACCTTACACACTAAAATGAAGGTAATCTAAAGGTCTACTTTATCGTTGAAGAATGGTGTCGATATTCCCACTTGGACCAGAGAAATGGGCTATTTAATCCAAAAGAAATGCACTTTTATGTCGCCCAATAAAAACACTGTATTAAATCGCACAATCACTTCACAAGCAAAGCACTGGTATCGAGGAAGAGATCAAATATTCTACTTTCAAATGGTATTAGGATCCAAATCGGGTGCCTGAAAGTTCCAGGGAAATCTTAATAGATGCAAACACCACAAATCGGCACTTCACGAGGATCAAGGAGTCCCTTAGCAATTGTCACGAGGTCGCGAGACGAACAATGACTTCTACATTAAAAACGTGATTAATCCAGCACTAATGATTAGATTCATACCAGATGTATGTGAAATTACTCAGCTTTTGAAGATCTTTAAGTTGATATAACTCATGTGTAAACTATATCAAAACTAACCTACAATAAATGGAAGAAACGTGAGCTCCTGAAAATACGTCGTCACAGCAGTAAAGTCCGGCAACTGATCTCTCCAAATGAGGTATCCTGTAATGTTTCAAAGGTATTGTTTGCCGATGTAAAAGTGTTACAGTGTATTTTTGTGAGGAAAAGCATTTCTTAGCAAAATAACCAAATTACTCGAAACTGCCGGTGAATGATCGAGTGAAAATAGTTAAACATAATAAATTATGTTTTAATTGCTTAAATAATTCGCATTTTGTGTCTAACTGCGATTCGATAATTCTATGATTTTGTAAAAATCGACATTGAAACACCTTACATTTCCGGAAGCAGAACTTTTCTTTCGACGGCGCCAATAACTGTATTTAAAATAAATAAATAAAAAAAAAATAGACGTCAGTAGGGATGAAAAGGCTACAGTCGAATAAAATTATAACCACAGACTTTGAAGGTCGCATCTTCAGAACCAAATACAGAACAAAATACTTACCAAAGAGCTTAGCTTTCATGAATAATAACTTGCGAAAAGAATACAATTTTATTGAGCAAGGCAGTTTGTTTTTTATCCAATCAGGAAGGAAATGAGGTTAAATTATGATGTGTACTTGACAGAGGTTCTAAATGCAGCTTTTTATCGCTATTGTAATTGTATTAGCTTTACATCATGCATCGTTAACAGTGAAATGCAAAGTAAATGCATCAATAAGCAATCAGCATAAAACTGGTGTAAGAAATTTGGACATTTTAGCTGTGCCGAAAATAAGTACAGATGTAACCCCATCTAAAAAAATTGACATTTGTATTCAGGAGTTTAACAATGTTATGTTAGCGAATAATATATTTTACGTGCCAGAACGAGAGGATATGTCCTGGGTGCAGAAGTATTTTATGAATTGTTACGACTGAGGCAATTCCAGATAAAAGATTCAAATGTTATCCTTCAAAGCTCTGTGTTTGGGTTTGTGGTTTCCGGTGCGACGTTATCGATAAAAGCTAACAGAGTTCACTATGGAATTGTTTAAGAGCATAATGATTTAAATCAAACTCTTAAGAGGTTCTGGGAAACAGAGAATATTGGAACAGCTATTCCCAAAAATAAAGAAACAACAATATGTGAAAAACATTATACGCAAACTAATAAGCGGAATGAAGAAGGAAGATATGTTGTAATAATGCCGCTAAAAGAAGACCCTATTTGTTTTGGAAATTTAAAAGATTTTGTCCTTGAAAGGTTAAATTCACTATGGAAACGATTAATGAAAAACTTGAAAATTTAAGTCTGTATCATAATTTTGTAAGAAATGTTGAAATGTGAATTTGTGTTTAAAATAATTTATGGTTAAACACTTTGTTTAAAAATAAGATCGCACAGTTTTCGTGGTTTGTCCTTATGTCAAATGGTAAACTTCTTAAATTAAATTAACATTATAACTTAAATAGATATAATAAAATTCACCATGCAAATCCGATGATTTTTATACCATACCTAAAGAGTTTGGTACATAAATGGTGACATATTAACAAAATTTCCAACATATACGCAAAGTGCGGAGCATAAAATAAAATTCACATCACTCTGAAGAGAGACATATTTTTTAATTTGTGAAAGAATTTGTGTAGACATAATTGTAATTTTTTTCGTAATGAACCGCTTGCTGTGTGTTAATACTTTAATTATTTGGACACACGATGTTTTGTCAATTTTTTTAAATATTGTTTGGATAAGTTAGGAAAACTACTTTTGAGGAACTTCCTGCTATTATTTAAATTCTTGAATAACAGTAACTGCTAGTTGTCAAACTTACTAAAAATGAGGAAAATATATTATATAGGGAAGACACTTGCGTATGACTGAATCTTAGCAGTTTCGCAGGCTTTCAAATGCGTATTTAATAGATCAGGTTTGAAAACATTAATCTTGGCAGCTAAACAAATGTTAAAAAACCAGTGAAAAATTGATTTTTAAAGTAAACTTTAATATATATGCAAATTAAAGTAATTAAAATGACTTCTTTTCATTTTAGGAATACGTAAGAATCTTACAATAAAATACATTTTGGGAAAAAAATGCTTCTTTGCAAGGTATTAAGTAACTTTTAATTTACAAACCTTGTACAAAGCTTTAATTTCTACTTTAGAAAATTGTTTTAGTTTACTCACTAACTGAAATTTTCATTGCTGAGTGAGAAAGTGACTTCATTACAAATGATATAAATATTTATCTGTATTAAAAATGCTGCAAAACGTTCATGTATATGTTTTCAATTTCTCAGTTCTAAACTAATATTTTATATTTTTTAAACTTATGTACTTAGAATTTAAAATGATAATTGTAATTTAATTAAATCATTTTTACCGGTTTCTGAAAATGAGAGCGAAATTCAATGAAAAGTAACAGCATTTAAATATCAGAGTTTAAAAATTAGTTATAAGTACTTCACTAAGCATTATAAGTTAATGCTTTTGTAGTTGTACTTACTAAAGATGTTTGCACATATGTAACTGAGATTATATAATTATTTACTGATTTTTCGTCTTAAAGAATCCGTACTTCGTGGCGTAGAATTACAGATAAATTCATCATTTATATTATGGCAGATTTTTTTATCGAACTTAAGACCGGACAACAAAGAAAACTGAATAAAAACAACAAAAATATATTTTCGTTTTTAGCTTATATAATAATTTGTGTTTATTTAAACACATTTTTGCATGTGTTCCATTAAGGTAACGAGAATACGATTTTAAAGAATTTTATCGTTATTCAGTTGGAACTTTACGAACAAAATTTTCAGTATCCAATTTAACTTAATTTCGAAACCAAATAAACACAAACTTATACTTTCATTATGTTATAAATTCAATAATAATGAGAACTAATGAAGAATATGGAACCCTTGTGTAAACTCTTAATTTTAACAGCTGATATTTCTTGCCGTATCAAACGTAGCATTGGATAAACGTTATTAAATATTACATCCTTCGGGGCACTTTTAAATCCATGTTGGGCATTTTCAAATGTTAATGTTTGTGTTTAAAGCATTTAATCGCTTTGAAATATATTAGAGTTTTAAACTTATGCAATTAAATTAATAGAAGGGTAACAGCAAATGCTCTGGGCCAGTGTGAAAGACTCTGAGACACTAAATTAATAACTAATGGAGCCATTAAATTCGAAAATTTGCACTCTCGAAAGGTTGTAAAATTATTTTACGGCCTCAATTGCTTCGATGTACTATAAGCAAGAACATAAATCAGAAAATATCGTTAATAAAACTGCTCATGTAATTTTATGCTTACTTGGATTCTTTGCACTCTTTTCCGTGACCTGTCATATAAGAGGTGTCTTGTATTTTTACAGGCACTGGGAAATTCTTAGAAAAACTCTGAATCATTTTACACTGAACAAATTTAAGCAATACATACAGATTTTAATGAAAATTAAAACAAAAGATATAATTTGATTTTTAAAATGTTCATAAATTTTTAAGGAAGAACAAGCGGCAACATAACCTCTCACACTTGTTTGTATGGAATGCTTTTGTTTTTGCTAAGTGTTAATATCATTTTACAGCA
>KK118419.1:157580-234182 GCA_000611955.2 Stegodyphus mimosarum
CTATTGCTGATAGTAAAATATCAGCTGCTGAATATAATAAACTGAGAACTTTTTCAGATTTTAATGAACTTTTATCATGTTGTGCAAAATTCAAGTTTTCTACATTTTGGAACATTGTACATAAAGAAAACATCTTGATGTTTTTGAATTTGGAATACAGTGACGGATGTGTGAAATTGCTTTATGCAGTTCACATTACTACAGATCTTTTATTATCTGTATCATTCCAAAATAAGTCACTGACCCAGATCAGTAATAAGTATAATATGTTACCTATAAAAGTAAGTAATATTAATGACATTCATGAAATACTTGATCATATTGAAAAGTTAAAAACTAAAGAGTCAATGAATTCGATTGACATTATAATCAACTTGATGAAATCTTTATGTTTCACAAATGAAGGTGATAAAATTTTATTTGAGTTCATAATTGAACAACTTTCTCTTGTAAAATGTAAGCCCCAAAACCGTCAATATTCTTCAAATACCTTAATTTTAGCTTCTATGTTTTATTTGTTATCTCCCCAAGCATATAAATTTGTCCGACAATCTGGTAATTTGATTTTGCTCATCCAAGTACCATACACAAAATAAGTTCTAAATTAAATGTAAATCCCCAAAAGGGAGCAGAAGATATGCTGTTTTTGGCTTATGCTAAGCAAAAAGCTTGTTATCTGAAAGAGCATGAATTATACGTTTCACTAATGATGGACGAAATTCACATCAGACCTTGACTACAAAAGTGGAGATATTCTTGGAATTGGCCAAGAAGTTGATAACTTAGCTTCTAGTGCACATGTATTTATGATACAGAGCATTTTATGTAGCTTTAAAGATGTTGTCCATATATTGCCATCGAAGAAAATGACAGCTGAAGTTTTATTCACTGTTTTGAAAAAAGTAATTGTCGGTCTTGAAGGAATAGGTTTCAAAGTAATTGTAATTGTTAGTGACAATAATTCTATTAATAGAAGATGTATATCTCTATTTAATAACCCATTACCAAATTTTGTATTTCCTCATCCTGTTGATGCAACTCGTCCATTGTTTTATGCAGTTGATCCTGTTCATATTATTAAAAGTGTTCGAAACAACTGGTTAAACCAGAAAAACCCTGAACAAGCTATGTATATTCCAAATTTTGACTTGTCTTCAAATAATGTATGTACCTCTTCATTTCTTACCTTAAAAAATATGTATGAAGCTGAAAGTGGTAATTTGTTAAAATATGGATATACAATATCTCGTAAAGCTCTGTGGCCTACAAATTTAGAACGTCAAAGTGTGAAACTTGCTTTACAAATATATGATACAAAGATATGTACAGTTATTATTATGTAAATTCCCCGGTTGTTTATGATTTTAGACTTTACTATAATTTCCCATTTCTGTTTTCTTATATGATAGACTTACTGAGAACGTTTAAATTATATTTAAATTGTATAGTCTTTGACCACTAGCCTACATTTTTAATTTGAATCTGACTGTTCTTTAATTACATCACAACGATCTGTACTTGATTTTTTTAGCATCAAAACACAGCTATGTTCTAAGTTGTTTTCAAATAAGAGGCTTATTTAAAACTTTGTCTGACATTGCAGTTACTTTCGGACACAGCGATAATTTGCTTCACGTCTGTCGGGGGGGGGGTTGGACTATTTAGCTTTTACCACATCAAGTAAACCCTCATAGCTATATTGTAGAAAGGTTGATAAGTTAGGAGATAAAACACGCAGAAACTAGTGAGAACACTGCTTTGCGTATTGAGACAATTTTCTGATTGTTAGAAAAGATGCTTAAAGAGAAGGAAATCGATTTAAATTAACCAAAATGTCTGGGAAAGCTTCAAATTAAAAAGACGCATAAATATTTTGTTGAGTGTTATTGTTACAAAACATAAATGTTTTGTAGCTTTAAATGTGTAATTATCCTATTATCGTTTAAGCCTGTCTAATATACCTGCATGATATCATTGTCGGCAAGAATTTTGAAAAATATTAAAAAAAATCTTAGAAAGGTGCTTCAGAAACTGAAAGAAGCCAATCTAAAGTTACGTCCCGCCAAATGTAAATTATTCAGCCAGGAAGTGACGTACCTTGGACATATCAACTCTGCTGAAGATGTGTGTACAGATCCAGAAAAAGTGTGAGTACTTAAAGGCTAGAGACACTTGAAACTGCGCATCAGCTGAGGATTTTCCTGAGGCTTCTCTCCTACTGTAAGAGTTATGCGAAAGACTTTTCTTTCATCGCAAGAAAAGAATGCGAAAGACTTTTCGTATCTCTGTCATTCATAAGCTCACAGAGAACAAGCAAAAGTGTTTGTCGACAAAAGAATGTGAGGATGCGACATCTGCTCTAATCCTGACATATCCTCAACCGGACAGACCATTTATTCTTGACACAGATGCAAGCAATGAGAGAGTCGGTGCTGTTTTGTCCCGGAAAATAACTGGTCAAGAACGTATCGTGACCTAGTGGAGTAAGTGTCTATCTAAGCCGCACTGGAATTACCGTGTTACCAGGAAAGAGTTGCTCCCCATAGTTAAAGAGGTAGAACGTCTTCATCATTACCTCTACGGCAGAAAATTCCTGCTCCGCACGGAACATGCGTGTTGAATTTTAAGAATTCAACCTGGCTCTTAAATTTTAAGAATCCTAAAGGCCAAATATCCGGGTGGAAACAGAGACTCTAGAAATATGATCTCACTGTCTGTCATCGGAAGGGATAATCACATAGATACGTTGAAACCCTATTAGAAAACTTTGCCTAGAAAGTTGCCGATATTGTTCGAGGGTCGAAATAAAATATGAGCTGCTTAGTCTGATAGAACGTTAGGTTACGAATGGAGTGACAAACGCATGGAGTGACAAAGAAGTCAGTCAGGAAAGAATAGTTGGAAGACTACGACGTTAAAACAATATTTTAATTTATGGAGTCTTCAAGCAGGCAAAACATTGAACCTCGTATAAATTGAAGAGAACCAGGAATTTACTTCTAACTTGCTATAGCAGCAAGAATTCATGGAAGACAAATAGTATAGGCTGTCGTGAAAGTTCCTGTATAACTTTAGCCTGTTATTGTGAGAACGCTGTAAAATGTAGTACTGTAAATTTTGCATAGCATAGTTTTATCAAATTTTATCGAGTTTTTTCCCCTAAATTGGTTTCGGCTTATTGTATATATAATGTGAGGATTTGGGATCCAAATATCCTCATGTTACAAGGAAGTTGAAAAGGGACAGCCAGAAAGTTAATGAATACCAGAAAGTGTGGGATGTTGTTTGACAAGAATTTAGGACCACTTGTGTAACAGAAATAGTTTTTATCTCAATATATTGATTAATTAAATTTGCCTACAGTTCGAGGACCGCCAATAAAAGATAATTTGCGGCATGTCGAAAAGCATTAACGATTAAAATAAAGAACAAAATTGTGAAAGTTTTTAGACTTTAGCTATTGCACAAAAGGTCTGTTTTACAGTTGAACATGAATTATTAGTAGAGATTATCCAAAGAGATGGCTAAGGTGAAAGAGCGGAACACTTTATACGATATTAGATGAATAAACGTTTAAAATATCATAGAAACGTTATATATCTTCTGTATATTTAAAAGTGAAAGTATATATAATGTATTTTATAAAATTATTTATTGCTTTCAACTAGATATATCACGAATTAAATGCATTTTTATTTAACTCAGTATGATTAAAAATTTAAGAAAAAATGATATTCTTAAGAATTGCATCTATTGCTTTTAAATAGTTTAGTTTGTTAATTAATTAGAAATATATTAAATATGAGAGAATAATGTCTTATGTTTTTCCGAATGGCAACAGACTCGTGTGAAAAGTGAATGAAGGCATTAAAGTGAAACAACGCAAAATCGCGTTTCGAGGCGTCTTAGCCCTTTCAGGCTAAAAGTGATGAATTTAAAAACAGGAACTTCCAACTCAAACAATTTAGTGCAAAACCGGTAACAATCCAGACGTGAGGAATTATTTAACAATGGATATGAACAAATTAATTTAAAAATAAGACCTAAATTAACTGAAAATTAACAGATAGAAAAAAATAAATGTTTAAACAATGAATAATTAGCAATATAGTTTTAAAATTTTCTTCAAAACTAAGATACGAAATTAAAATGACTAAGTATAGAATTACAGTCCGTAATTTTCGGAACAAATGCAGACTGAATTTGTGATGACTTCAGAGGTCATGTGAATATGTGTAGCTATGACGTCAGTAAAATAACGTGATCTTTGACGTCATGTACTAATGTTGAGACTTTTCAATTCTTCTCCTGCTACTTAAGATGAAAACTAAGACTGTTACTAAAGTCTACGGCTACTAAACTAAACCTACTGCTAAACTGAAAACCTCATACTAAGATGAAACATTTCCGGGCAACACTGGTACTACTTTCAAAATGAATAAAACTTATATTGTTTTTTAATTGCAGCACATATACAATTTTAAGACATGACATTAGGCCTAAAAATATTCCAAACTCTCAAAATAGCTAATATCTTACCACTATGTGAGCACTGAAAATTGCGAATAATAGATATAAAATACTCGTGTATTTCTATCATTTTAATTTAGTTTTGATAATCAATGATTTTGATTAATTATTAATTTTCAATTGAACACATTTTTGCTTCTGTACAATTTCATTCCAGACAAGAAGCAAACTTATATTTCTTAGTTTAAGGTTGAGAAAATAGTTCCTTTTCATACAATTCAAATTTAGTTAAGCAACGTGCTTTTCTAAGTGTTGAAACTATTATTTCATTTCTAAATATGAAATGAAAATGTCCGCTTTACTCTAGCATGCATGTCATGAGTTACGCAAGCTTAACTAAGTATCAATCTACTGCCCCATTTACGTTATATATGCTAAAAATCACACAAGGAACACGTCATTTGAGTTCTCTCAAGTTATACGGAACTTCAGTCAAATTGCTGGAGTTCCGCTTGCGTAATGAAGGGCATAACTCAATAATCGACCTCAGTACTCCTGTTGTTCTCAGCGCGCTTGCTTTAAAGGGTAGTGATGAAGCTTCGCTTCGTGCCAAGTGTCCCCACAATGCAAAGATGCCACAGGCACAGGAGGGAATAGGAATTTGACTTAGCGGAAGTTGTCAATAGCATCCGAACTCCTGAAGCTAGTTTAATACAAAATTGCATTTACGTGTCTGAGAATGGTGTTAGAATTCCGCAGTAATCCATCTTCTGGCGACGTTATTCCAAAAGGAATATATGCATATTAAGTCTAAATGTCATTAGTCACGTTATTAAAGTGAATCATAAACGTAGTTTAGTTATTGATTTGAACAAAGAAACTGATGTGAATGACATTCACTAATTGTTTTAGACACTGAACTCGTAATATGTGTATATCATAAATATGAAACAATCTTCGAATTTCATGTCTCGTAACTGTTTTCTTACGGCTCTGCTAAACGCCATATATTAAGTATGAAATACAATATAAATTAATCATAAATTTTGTAAATGGCGTAAGTACTGCTGTTCCTACAGAGCATAAAACAAAGGTTATTTTCAATATATTTGCTTATTTTTAATATACAATTAATGGTAAGTTCATGTGAGCTACGTTTCACTTGTTATAAATAAACTCTGTGCTACGGAGAATGGTGGCTAAAAACTGTTGGTCACAAATCTGAAAAGCCCCTGCGACTTTTGAAAATTTCTTCTAATTTCCATTAGAAAGAAAGTTTCAGCCCCAGAATATTTTGCAAAGAGCCTTTCACTCTTTTATTGCAATATAATCTCACTCCGCAGCAAATATAGTGAGCTCTTCTCAAGAGACCAGAGAAGAACAGTAATCCATAGGTGAAACGTCAGGGGACTTGGGAGGATTACATTGTGTTGTTTTGTGCATTAGCACGTAAGGCGTATTGAGTACTTTTCCTATATTTAGCGCAGTTTTCATCAAAGAATCATAAGTCAAAATAACTACGAAATCTTTATTTAACAAGCATGAGAATTCGGCTTAGGAAGCACTAACTGAATTAGACTTTTGGCCCAGGTACAAGTAGCTAAGATGGGAATCAAATGTCTTCACCTTCGCTTTCTCTCCCAATATATAGGCGCACGTCATTTTTTTCTGCTTTTGAGATTCATTATGCAAAAATACCTAAATTTATGCTAACACATTGAAAAGGTATATATGCAATATAAGTCTTTCAATTTTTCAAAGAATACAGGGGTACTCTTCGAAGTATGACCTTTTTGCTTTCTCTTAATGAAGTTTCACTCTGTAAAGGTCTTTGAGATAAAGAAATGGAATTTATTTTGCAAATATCGGACATCAGACTTACTCTTCAAAGTATGCTGAGTTAATTTTATTATTTTTTGAAATTCTCTTATTTTTAATTTCCCGTTGTAAAATAATTCTGTAACGATCATAAACCCATTGCTGGATTTCTTTTTTAGCATTGAGAGAACCAGGTTTGTATATTTTCTCTTTTCGTTTTCGGTAGAAAGATAGACTTTTTATTGCAATCGTTTAGATATACCATGCTTCGTAAAGCGTCACAATTTATTTAAATTTATGTCCTGCTACATAGTTTTCAGGGGTTCTACAAATTTTTCTGTCGAGCCACATGCCTCAGCAAAAGCTACATTATATGAGCATTATGTTTTTTAGCTTTTTTAAGTTGTAAGTCCTGGTTTTTTATTTCATTTATTGTTGATATGTATGTATGTAACGACTCTGCAACTGCTTTTTGCGTCGGCAGATTTTCTTTTGATATCAACAACTTAACTTTAGGAACATTACAAACAAGTAAACCTTTCTTCAAGTATTCCTTTAGAGTCTTCTTTCCGGGTAGCTGTAACGACTGGCTATTTTTCCCTTTCCGATTAATAATGTTACTTATTCTGTACTTATAAATTTTAATACCTTGTATTTCACAACGCTTTTGAATTATAGAATTGAAATATTTCTCTTCGGAAAGCGCAAAAATATATCCTTAAATTTACAACTTGTTTACAGGCGACATTTTGAAAGAAGAATGAATTTAAATATAGCAGGCGATATTTCTCATTTCAAATGATGAACCGCTGTCAGGAATTCATATTCCAAAGAATTTGATCTTTTGTCATTTCCTTACTGAAATTGTTCCTCGAATGCATAAACACACTTTGTAGATACAATGTTAGGCAACTCAGTTGAACGCAAAAAATTATTTGTGTGCTGGACACATGGCAATTATATTAATCTAGATTAGAACAATACTGCCTAGCAGCAGGATTGCATAAACACAATACTGATAATTAATAATATTTATCTTATGAGACTATAGGACACTCTCCAAGACAACTTACTATTAAATAGGAATTAAGAAACAAGAATGTATAAACAAATTACCATTAAATAAAAGTATTAAAAAGACCAAAACGTTATTGCAGAATGTGCAGAGAAGAAAAATGATTAAGATAACGTGTACATTAACACTACCTGATAAAGCAGTTAAAAATAGTATATCGAATCAATTACGAAGAACCGAGACTGTATAGATAGAGTACCTTTAAATAAAACTGTTAGAAGAAAAGTAATACAGAATATACAATAACAAAATTTAGATATGGCAAATGTTGAAATGCATATAAAAATCCAGCTTTTGGAATGCCTCTTGTAGATTTAATATGGATAATAATTTAAATTTATAGATTTAAACTATAAATAGTTATTGTAAATAATTAAACAATATTGTTTTTAAATTATTATCGCATAAATTTAAATTATTATCGTAGCTTTTTCAACCGCTAAGACGTAAAAAGGCAACAGTGTTATAACATAATACAATATAAAGAGAGTAATATAAGAAACTAAAGCTTGAAAACAAGGAGCTTTGAAAGAGTTACAACATACTCCCAATTTACGTATTGTAATGTAATACAATGTAAAACTAATTTTGAAATCATTACAGCGGATACAACATTTCACAACAGCAAAAACAACAGCAACAAAAAAGAGTTTATACGTCAAGGAGGAATAATTTTACGTCCGAAACGACTACTCTTTGAGTACGAATTTGGCTGCCGGTTATTCTCCTATAAAGTGCAACTCTTTAGTATGTCACGCAAATTATTAGAACTTGTAAGGTTTATCCGAAGTTCATTAACAGTTATTTTAAGTTTTGTATCTTTCCTATCTTATTCTAATTTCAGCATACAATTTCCTGCCAGAATGAAAATTCAGAAACGCAGTTAATGCAAGTGAGAAAGAGTACTATGGCTTCGCCGATTTAATTAATACTTAGGGGCCAACTAGTTAGATTCTGACAGCTTCGGCTATACCTATCAAATAGCTTAGTTAAGCTAGTTTTAGTTTAAATTATTATTATTTTAAGTTCAAGCTCGAGTGGCGGCTTTGTGTAAAGTTCCAAGTAGGAACTGATTGTAAATATACTGAAAAATAAAGGGTTATAAACTCTCTTTAAGTCTTACGTGTTCTGTTCACACACTTAAGCGATTATTCGCTTGTTAGTGTTCGTGGGGTTCTAAGTTGGAACTTTAGATTTAAATAGTAAAGCCCCACAAACTTAAGTCGAAAAGATAAAGACATTAGAGTGTGCTGATGATACATCCTTTAGCAACACATAGTTTAGCCACGAGGGCAAATATTTTCCCAGGGGAATTAACTCAACAGCATGCTTAGCGACCAGTTCAGGATTTCCTGTTGTCGGAATCAATGAATACGATTTCGCCTGGAACAGTTTTCCTCTCTTTGAACATGCTCGAGAAGAAGTTCTTTCAGATATTTTTGCTGAAAACGCTTTCGTCAATTATTAATTAAAAATTTAATTTATCTTAAATATTTAAAGAGATGCCTACTTTACATTGAGTTTACTTTGTTCAAAAACTTTTCCTAAACTTCCATTCAGAAGCAACTTAACACAATGAATCATTCTGTACCACCATCCTCTAGCGCTCTGAGAGCACTAAAATTATTACACATTAATTTCTGGTACACAACTTGATCCACTGAAATGAGAAATTAATGAGTTAATTTTCTGTATTTAATTTCCCCCGGGGTGGTCGATATAGAGAAATCTGCGAAGCTTCTGACTAAGATCTGTACCTAGGCAATCTCGGCCACGGGGTATACAAATTACGAAACTAGTGGTTCTAAAGGCCCCGGAAAGATCATTTATTGGTCGGTCCGTGGGTCCGGCGCGTCCTAAAGCTCAAGACTCTAATACCCCGCGTTCTGTCTGGGGCTGACGCCCCGGGTTTTCTGGGTAACGTCCTTGGGCGACGAGCAGCGTATGTGACTGGTAAGGAGCAAATATACAACCTGTGTCGCCCTGGGGTCTGTGTTGTCCTAGGTGCAATGGCGTCAATTTTTCAAGGTGCGAGGACAGGGATTGATTATCTGGGCCTGGTTCGACGAGGGTTGCGGGTTCATTGTGTCATTATGTTACGGTACGAGGAAGCTGTGATCTTATCATCCTTCGGACCGAAAGAACTAAATAATCATCTCCCGCAGGTGTAGTAAATTTAGGTTTGCCTGGAACATGTATTCTAGACACAGAACTGATTCCATAGTTGGTAGACCACACTACGAGAAACGTTGAGATTTCTAGCAGCACAAGACATTCGAATTGAGCTTGATCTATTTTTGGACTAGCGGCAACCAAGTTTCTGGGCCGAAGGCTTTGAGAAACTACCAAAACATTGGCAGAAAATCATAGATTTAGGTGGTATACCCGAACTAAAGGTACTGCTTTCGTGTCTTTTTTTCTAACTTTAGTAAGAAAGTTTTTTAGCGGAAAACATTTGTTACAACCAGATAGTTATAACTGTAACATGCACATTATATAGGCAAGAAAAGGCATATAATTAACTACAAATTGGTACATGCAAATAAAAGAATAGTGTATTGATACAAGATTGTCAAGTTCTGAAGATATTTGTACTCGTCATACAGCAAATGCAACAACCCAATGCATTAATACGTAAATGCACAGCAGTGCAAGAAAATAGTACACCGAAATAGAACGAAAGGAAAATGCTCTAAAGAAAAGAAAGGAAATAATAGAAGAAATGGCGTTTTGCATTAGAATCACATTGAAGAATGGTGCGAAAAAACGCTCACTCTGTGTTAAATATATATTCCATCTAGACCAGTTTCCATTTCAGCAACTCATATCTTGTTTTTAAGCCCAATGAAAAAAGAGTAAATGCAATAAATATATTCCTTGCCTATTGGACAATAACTGAATTCTTTCTAAAGAGCATTTGGATTTAATTATGCGGTAGTGCACAATGGCAAGAAGAGCATTGCCAGGACGCAAAGAAGGTGTACTTTCTCTGGTAGGTCAGAAAATTATTTTCGAAATTGTATAATGTGTATCATTTAAAAGTTTATAGTCAGGATTTGATGCTAAAAATACCTAGTCGAGTCTTTATTTTTGTTGTTCGTAAAGTTCTAAAGTGCGACTTATCAAATTGCCTGCATTTAAAATGCTGCCAAACTTGCTTTGAAATATGTATACTTTGTCTTTGAAATGAGAAATTATATTGAATTGATTGAATTGAATAATTTAAAATTAATATCTTTACTTTTTAATAATTTTTACTTTTATTTCATTTCTAATTGTATATCTGCTGCGCTTACATCATTTATCAATTTCAGAAAAGAAGTTTATAATGCTGTACACTATACACTTGGCTATAAAATGATTAGATTTCTTTTAGTCTCAGCCGGAAATGTCTTTGTCTGTATTTACAGTTGCAGTTAGTACTTCAAAACGAACGACTTTATTGATTTTCTGTGCCTGAATATTTATAACTATTTTGCTGCTCACGTTTCTGTCACACTCAAACAGTGAAAAGCTAAAATACTAAAAGAAAACAATGTTGTGCCTAAAAAAGCACTTGTACACTTGCACTTTTTATGCAGGAAAATTTAATTACTGGTTAGCAATAGAAAAAATTCTGGTTTTTAAAATGGATTTTGAAAAGTTCTTATACTTAGTTCAGTATCATGTTATTAAATTATGCACACTCTAACAGGAATATACATATATGTAATAAGGAGGCCATTATTGGAATAAGATGACTTGGTGAAAGAAAGTTGTAAGGGATTGACAATAATTTTCTGTATTATAACTTGAAGAGACTTTACTACGTAGTTAGAAATATGGGTACATAACCAAAAACTTCCAGACGTGGCCGTTTGGTAACATAATTTTATTTCATGATAATGCATATCATCACCATGGGTGTGCTGTGCACCCCACAATTTTATACAGCTTATATTTCTTTAACAATGGGAAAAATAGAAAAGTATACTCTGCATGCAAGGTGACACAGCGAAAGGCAGAAGAACAGCAAGCAGCAGAGAGGAAGAGAGAGCTGCGACGTAATTATCCATTTTATACCGAATTTCATTTCAGATTACATGACAAATTAATGTCCAGATGTTGGGTTCAGATTTCATCGATAAGTGAGCAACAGAGTTTAGATGATGGATCTTTTTCAGAATTGCAGGGAGAAATTATTGCTGTGTCATTTTTAGAATGAAAAACGGGAGTTCTTAAAAGGTTATTATTAATTTATTACTTGAAAGATAGATTAGATATTTTAAATTTTACACATATATATAAAGAAAGAAATTTAGAGCCAATTTCTTACGAAGACCAAAACTTGAAATTCACAAGCAATAAATTAAAACAAGTATTATAAATGTAGAAAAGAGTCATTTAACAAATGGTAAAACTAAAATACTTCAAACGAATAAAACACAAAATCAAAATAATAATAATAATGAACAAAAAAGGAAATGAAAGAAGAGGAATTCAATCAACTTCATATATATATACAAGTATATTACATATATATGCACGTAATGTATTGTATGTGATTTAAAATACAGTTTAAAATTTTGTTAAATAGGAACAAACGTTTTCTGATTTAAAGTTTATAACTTAGTTTTACATTGCGATTGTGATGCTAATTATTATGCTATTAAATTTCTATGGCGATTATTATGATCCAGAAGCCTACCAAATGCTGTTATTCCATGAGGAATTAAGAAGTCTAATTTATAATCAGATTTGCTTAAAAAATTCCTTATTTTCAGAAGTACAGTGACAGACTCTTAAATTTTGCTTATCAAATTTAAAATCTGCATTGTTTAAATAAAACTGAGCATTTTTCAAGTCACGTCGTATTTTTACGTACATTACTTTAATAATATTCCACTCATGAAATTTATAATATACTTATATTTAATACTGTTGCGTTATACGGGTTCGTGGATTTGAGAGTATCCGATGAAAACACGATGCAGAACAGTAAAAAGCGCAATTTATTTACAAGAATCACTATTTACAGCACAGTTCCAAAATTACCTTTAAAGGCGTCGAAAATCTACAATAAATACGCTGAAACAATCAGCAACACAGCTTCAGGCTGTAACTGTACAGGTAGCTTCACGGCAACACTAAACTTATA
The DNA here is from genome assembly GCA_000611955.2 of Stegodyphus mimosarum. Lineage (NCBI taxonomy): Eukaryota > Metazoa > Arthropoda > Arachnida > Araneae > Eresidae > Stegodyphus > Stegodyphus mimosarum. The sequence goes on from KK118419.1 coordinate 170,081, forward strand.
ATAAACACCGTGGAACAATCACCAATACACTGTCAAGCTATACTGTAAAGATAGCTTCACGGCAAAGCACTATCTCGATTGCTTTCCGTTCACAAAACTCTCGCGTAGCAGCTATTCTCACAACTAATCACACTACAATAATAAAATATGTTTTGAATGGTTTATGTACTCCAAAGCAGAATAATCGCTCGCATGCGGCCCCCAAACAATTTTTTTATTTGTTACAAGCAGTACGAGATTTACCTTTGATTCTGAGAGGAGTCAACATAAAATATTTTGATGATTAGCTGAACGATGGAAAAATGTTCAAGTGGTGGGAGGAAGAGACAACTTAATAAGGAAACATATCGTTAATTTCTGTTGCTTTATTAGACATTGAGAGTCAATTTTTTGTATATCTGCATAAAACTACTAAATGTGAAAATGCAATTCAATGCTTAATTTCTTAATGTTTGCCTTTTTTTTTGCATTTTTTAACTACTTATTCTCTTACTTTTCTACTAACCTCCCTTCTTTTATGCTTTTTCCTTGCTGATAGAAAATATTAATCGAGATAATTAGTTAGGAAAGTGTCTTCTAATTACATTTTTTTCATTATTTTCTGCCTTATGATTATTTATTGCTGTTTTGCATCATATTAATTTGAAGCTAATATCTCAAGTTAGGGTGAAAAAATTTAATTTCTTTAATTTCGTTTTTATAGTTTCTGCATCAAATGATCTCCCGTTCTGCAATGCTTTTCTTTAATTAATAATTCATTACATCTTTTTTACGTGAACAGGATTTTATGCAAAAGGTTTTTCATGTTGCTGGCACAGTATATTTATTGTTTTCTGTGTCTTCTTCTTATCTCAGGGAGGATTTTATTCAAAAGTACCAAAGTTGTTTACAAACTGTATAAAAATTAAAAAAACGAAAATATAAGGGAAATTAATATTAAATACAAAAAATCGCAAACGCAAGTTTTAAAAAAAGTCTTAAACGTTTCAGATTTTAATTTGAACAAATTCAAAATTCAAAATTTGGACTTCCAGGTGCCCATGTTTGGATAGAGGACTACGCTGAAACATGCATATATTCGTGCAGATGCTTCATTATTTAATTTCTTAACAAGTAATACAGACCCATAATATTTGTGGCCGCCATTTGAAAAGTAATATGCCGTTTGTAGTGATTCAACGCAAATGCCGTTTTGACTGGAGACCAATATCCCATTTGAGACTAACCTCCCTTTGGAGCTAATAAAACAATACAGAATTTTGGCTGAGTGTCATGTCGATCGAATTTTAAACACCTAATGTAATTTTCAAATACTCATTCATTAGCCATATCTTCTGCAATATTTACTTTTAGCATTCTTTTTAAATTCTGGAAGATATACGGAAAACATTATAAACTGATATACTTAATTTCAGAGGTTACTACGTTTCGCATTATAACTTTTTTTAAAATTTTATGTTCACTGCAGAAAAATTCTACCCAATGAATTATGTTCAGAAATAAACTTGCACACATACGACCTTATACTGCAAGTTTTAGTATTTTGTATTCTTATGAATATAAATTTTGACACAATATAATGAATTCCGCACTTGGAAGACATTAAACTCAATGCATAAAATGGTTAAATATGTGGAATAAAATTTTATATCATATATTTTTTAGGAGAAACTACGGAAGTCATAATAAAAGACTCATATAGTCAATAAAACTCATATAGTCATAATAAAAGACTCATTTTTAGATATTACTAAAAAGATGATGAATAGAAGGTCGTTCGTAAAATTTCGAAAAGGTATCTGAATTATTCTCGTCAGATAAAGGTTTTTAGAAGTAATGCTTTATAATAGCTGAATTCTGATTAAACTATTCAACACTGACGATTCGAATACATTCAATAATATGCCGTACGTTTTGAGAGATTATTAACACCTATCTAGATATTAATAGCACAGATCTGAGGAAAGAAGTAGTATCTTTAGTACAGAAAAACATACGTCGGCGTTGTACAATAAAAATAATATTCTCATACATACTATGTACGGCCAAATTCGTAACAGCCACATAACAGTTTCATAAACAAAAACAACTGAAAAATAGCAACTATGAGTTTTAGTATTTTGTATTCTTTAACAATTGTAAGTGTTATGGTTATAACGACAATCATCATCAATATGGAAATGGCGGAAAAAATCACGGTTTATTTAAAAAAGAGTATTTTAAAATGATAAAAATTTAAAAAAATACAATCTTATCTTTATATACACACTTCAATTAAATCATTTTGAAAAGGCTATGTTTTCAAAAGTGCTTAACGTACACACATGAAAGATACAAGAAAAGAACCACAAACTCACCAAGTTTATACATCCTCTACAAATATTCAGTATTTGCCGCTTTGGTGACACAACATACGTCCAGACGATAATTGAGCTCATTCTATACATTTTGTAGCATTGTTGTCCAGATGTTCGTCATGTCATCTGACCAGATGTTCGGTTCAAATATCTGTGTGGAAGATTTTGGGTCAACGGTTGTATTTCAAACCATACCATGTGTAGTTCTTGCAACAATTAAAGCCGAAGAATTGCTCTCGACGACTAAATTTCTGCGTCAACATGCAGAAGCACTGGAGGAAGAAAATTTCGCCGCCAAGCTGAGATTCAGCGATGAAGCAACGTTCCACTTATCGGGGAAACTTGATGCAGTAGTGAATAAAAGTTGGTGACTTTGTGGTTGTTTTGTAACGATCGTTCATTTTATTTAAAAACTTTACTATCATCTCTTATTTCCCACTTCCGGTCAGAATTAACGCGTGAATATGTTTATGCAAATTGTACTTGTTAACGCTTAAGTTGTGGCTTTTTGCCAAGAGCAGAGTAGAAGAAGAGAGAGTGAGCCGTCTGGCCACGAGACTTCACTCGAGCTTGCCATCAGTTGCTGTCCGCCTTTAAGGCCAGAGGTTTTAGTCCTCTTGAAAGCTAAAGACGTATTGTAGTTTTCCGTAGTTTTCGTACTACAGAAGTAGTAATTTAAAGACCAGTCTTAGTGTTAGTCATCTGTGTAAAATATCAAAAGTTAGCTGTTATTTAAATTTTAGATTTTTTAGTTGTCATATTTTTACGTTCAAACCACAAGTGGTTGGCCTTTGTATCCCGAAGTGCGGTAGCGACTGTGAAATCGTGGAAAAATAAAGGGTAATTTTAACCCTTCTCATCTTGTCGTCTCTGCTACACTCCATAGGACATAGTTTGCAGTCAAACTCACTGTCCAGTCAGGACACATCATGTTCGCCAAGCAGATAAATCGAAATACAAATCCTGATAGTGACGCCCGAAGAAGAAGACCCATGGCTGACTTTCAGAAGGAAGTTGATGTACCCGTGGCATCGGCCCAAAACTCAGAAAGCTGCCACCCTAGAAGAGAGTCTTGGTCTAATTGAACTTGTATGCCATCGAAGAAGGCCAGATCTTATAATTTTTTATGGAAAATTTACGCATGCTTATAAAATTGATATGCAGATCAAGTATTAAGTACGTTTTATTCATGAACGTTCTGGTCCCACTATGTCTTTAGAAATGTTTGTTAATGTCAAGAAGTATTTGTGAATGAGTAATTTTCTTTATAACTGTTTTCGATTTGCATTCTAAACATGTATGAAATTATTTTGATTTTCTTCTTTTTTACTTACCATGCTTTATTTGTATCTTTTAATTTTTAATGTATGTGAAGAGTTTTACAAATTTACGTAAATTTAACTCTGTTTCTAAATAGCGTGTATCTCGTTACTGCTGTTTACGTGTCATGGAAAAGTTAGACTTTTCTTTATGTGCATTGAGTGACGGCAAATTAGAAACACTTTATATTATGGATTTTTTTGAAGGTTTATTTTACGGATTAATCTTCAATGACCAACAAAAGAATTTTATTAGTATAATTAGTGTACATTTTTTAGATAAAATGAACGAAACAGAACAAATGATAATAGATTTGATTTAGTTGATTACGAAAAAGCACACTCGGATTATCTGCCTAAGGGAATGAATGGCTTCGGGAAGGACTTTACAAGAGAAACTGGTCGTATACACATTACACGTGGGAAAAATCACGAAACTGCCCGTGCAGCCAGCCAGTGTGCCAGGTCGACACTAACAACGTTCAGCGATTTTACCGTTCAGTCACTGATGGGCCCCAGATGATAGTAATTAAATCCATTGGTATATGTCTCTATATATGTACAAGATATTGAAATTAATTAATGTAGAAACTGTAACATTTATATAAGAATTGATACAAGAATTATGTTCCGAAATCAGTTAAAGCCTGAGTATTCCATGTAAATAAATGATGTAGATAGAGAAGAAAGTAACAATAACCTGCGATAATAATAATAATAATATACACTCAAGAGCCAAAACATTATGACCAGCTCTACATTTTGCGATGAACGCGCCTGCATGACGTGGAGGGCACGTGATCAGGTGGAAGTGGTATTTAACTGCTGCTGGAGAGTCTGAAGAATCATTCTTTAACTTACTTCTGTGTGTGATGAGAAAGGCTGCGGATCTAAGCGACTTCGATAGAGGGCAGATTGTAATGGCTCGAAGGCTCGGAACAAGTATTTCCGAAACTGCACGACTCGTGGGTTGTTCGCGATCTAAAGTTGTTAGTACGTATGAAAATCGGATGAATGACAGTGAAACCACCAGTAGACGACATGGTGTTGGACGTCCACACGCTGTAAAAGAAAAAGGTCGTCGGAGACTGTCTCGCATGGTGAAGCAAAACCGGAGCCAGACAGTGGCTCAGCTGACATCCGAATACAATGCAGGGCCAAGTAGAAAAGTAACGGAGCACACTGTTCAGCGGACACTGTTGGATATAGGGCTACGCAGCAAACGTCCCACTCGTGTGCCTTTGCTGACCAAGCGACATCACCAACTGCGCCTGCTCTGGGCCCGGGAACATCCCGACTGGTCCATGGATCAGTGGGAGAGAGTTGCCTGGTCAGATGAATCACGGTTTGTTATTCATCACGCCTATGGCCGTGTCAGGATACGCCGTCTTCCAGGCGAACAGTTGCTCCCTGAATGCACAGTAGGTCATACACAGGCCGGTGGTGGCGGTATTATGCTCTGAAGGACGTTCTCTTTGGCGTCTCTGGGACCCGTGGTTGTGGTAGAGCAGATCATGAATGCTACAGGGTATCTGTACATTATTGCGGACCGATTGGACTCTTACATGGTCTCTGTTTTTTCAGCTGGAAATGGAATGTTCCAACAGGACAACGCCCCGTGTCACAAGGCTACAATTGTGTTGGAGTGGTTCCAGGAACATGATGCTGATTTCCAGTTAATGTCCTGGCCGCCTAACTCACCGGATCTCAATCTGATAGAACACATTTGGGATGTCATGGGACGGCAACTCATAGGTCAAAGACCACCAATTCGCAACATCTCGGATTTGCGTGACCGTTGCTACAACATCTGGTACAATCTGTCTCCGGCCATCTATCAAGGACTTGTGGCATCCATGCCAAGGCGGGTTGAAGCTGTGTTGCACGCCAAAGGTAGCCCAACTCGTTATTGACAGGTGGGCATAGTGTTTTGGCTCTTGAGTAAATAGACTTGCGATCTGCAAACTCTAGACTGCAGTCTAAAACACTCGTAAGGATTTTAAGTTCACTAACGTTTATTTTATTTTAAAACTTCACTATCATCTCTTATTTTCTACTTCCGGCCAGAATTAACGCGTGAATACGTTTATGCATTGTACTTGCTAACGCTTAAGTATTTAAGTTGTGGCTTTTTCCCAAGGAGTAGAAGACTATAAGTGCACCAAATGATTCGTACGTTTTCATGTTTAACCCCTGAGGTTTTCTCTAGGTCAGTCTCCAGCTCGACAGCTTTTCTATCCAGATGGCATTTGCATGCTTAAATTTGCTCGCATCAACTCACTCTTATTTTAATTTTAAAAATGGCATATTATGCTTTTTAGCCTTTTATTAGCATTCCAGTTAAGTAATGCTATTAAGTATGCTATTAAGTAACATTAATATTCATACAATAACAAGTTCCTTTATTATTTCTTGATCTTCTACCCTAGTTAAAAAAAAGAAATTATTACTTCCTTTTCAAGCTATTTTTTGGTACAATTTAATATAAGAATACTTATGTATTCGACGAGGGGTAGGGTCTTCGACCCAGGCACCCTGTGTGACAGCACACACTTCCACTGAGGCAAGGAGTAGAAGGAAGGAGAGAGAGCCCTCTTGCTACGAGTCTTTACGCGAGCTTGCCATCAGTTACTGTCCTTCTTTAAGGCCGGAAGTTTAACACTGTTGAAAGTTAAAGAAGTACTGTAGTTTTCCGCAGTTTGCGTACTACAGACGTAGTAATTTAAAAGGCCAGTCTTAGTGCTAGTCATCTGTGTAAAATATTAAATGTTATATTCTTTTACGTTCAGGTCACAAGTAAATGGTCTTTGTATCTCGAAGAGCGGGAACTTCTGTAAAATCGATAAGCAAATAAAGGGGAATTTCAACCCTCCTTACCTTTGTTGTATAGTCTGCACACTCATGAACATAGCTTTTAGTAAGCTCCCTGTTCCTACTGAGGACGTCAGTTATGTTTGCCACATCAATTAGAAGAAACACTAGTCCTGATAGTGGCCCCCGAAGGAGAAAACCCATGGCCAACTTTCAAGAAGAAGTGATGAACCTTTGGTATCGGCCCAAAATTCAGCAATGCCAGCTGCCACCATAGAAGGATTCGGGTACATCGTCCAGACCATGCGAGCACCAATGAAGCCAGCAGCGAGCTTCGATGGAAATTCACCGGTGGATAACATTTTGGAGAAATTAGATGATCGTCTTTGCTCTATCGAGTCCACGATTTCCGGAAAGTGACTGTGGTTTCTTGCGCGTTGAGGGGTCAAGCACTTAGTTGGTTCAAGTACATCGGAAAAAATTTCTTGGGCTAACCGGGAAGTCCTACCTACACTTACGAAAATTTCAAGACTTCCTAAGTAAAGGCGCTCCCAGTAGTAAGGAATCGTGCAAAATTAGAAGCAGAATTGTTCAGCACATACCAGCAAAGAATTGAGGACCTCTCAAGTTTCATTTTATGAAAAATACAGTTATTTAAGCTTTTGTATGGAAGCCAGCTGAAGTGATTTTGCTTAGGTTACTTCCCCAGGTACAAGACGGTATCGAATTAAGGAATCCGACGACTTTGGAAAAGTTATTTGAGCTCGCAATCCAGTTTGAAAGCAGAGGAACGGCGGACATTGAAAGGAGACGCTAGCACGAGCAACGAAGCCAATTTGGTGAGTCAAGGCCACAGCAGAGGCAAGATCGTGTCTACGGAAACAAGTCGAATCAGTGTTCAAAGAAACCTGAATATCCAAAAACAACCAGCGAATGTCGACAGTTCAATAATAAGCCAGACAAAAAGTTTGAAGGTCAGAGGAAAGGCCCGGACAAGAAGAAAGAAGGTTTAAACTGAAATGGATTACTGCTGACGGGAGGGTGCGGAAGTGCGAAGGCGAAGAAAATTCCTCTCCCATCAAGCTCAGTACAGTTGTGAAAAATTTAGTCCTTCCGAAGATTGAAGTGTTAGTGAACAATATTCCAGCCACCGCTCTCCTGGATACAGGAGTTCAGTGTAGCTTTGTGGTAGAACAATTTTTTAAAAAATATTTTCGTCGGTATAGAACCTACGGTTTGGATAATACGACGGTGATAGCAGCCCAAGGGGAAAGATGCAAATGTAAAGGACCACTATAGATTCGCATTAAGGACGAGCAGGTAAAAATTATGTTCCTTATTGTAAGAAATCTTCAAGCAAGCATAATATTGGGAGTAGATTTTCTTTCAGAGTCCGAAGCAATACTCGATTTCAGTCAAGCATCACTTAAGCTGTGCATGAAACCGGTGCCGGAAGTTAAAGCGGAATCCTCCACACTGAAGCTGGAACACCTGCCAATTGAAGATCAAGAAAAACTGTGCCAAGTGCTGAGTGAATTTTCTACTTTGTTCAGTGACATCAGCGTTGCACGGGAAAATAAAGCAATTTTAATTACAATTCTAAATAAATAGCTAAATAAATACGAAATCCGTACCACTACCCCCTTCCCAAGGAGCACGTCCCGGGCAGTACAATACCTGGACAGGAAGCCAAACTTACAACTAAGGTACTTACTGGTTTTCGGGAAGAGTGTGCAGGATATCCGCTGCATCTGCTCTCAGAGAGGCGGGGAGATGGCAGGCCTTAGCTTGGGAATCCCATCCCTTCGCATCCGAAACTATTGAGAATGTGTCTTATAAACCTGCCAGGAGGTCTTCCCAACATATGTCGATAGCTTGAGAGAGGGACGAGCAGGCATGGGTTGAAATTTAAAACTATCCTAATTGCTTCCTGCCGTCGCTACGAATTTCTTCGAAGTATCAACTTCTTTCGCAACTGCAGAAACCTTGTTATCAATTTGTTCTTCAATTTGGTGTTGAACGGTAGAAACTCTTTGTTCAATTTCTGCAACTCTGTTTTCAACCGTGTGAATTCTGTTTTCTATACCTTCAAATTTGTTTTCTGTTATGAAGGTGATTTCCCTTTTTTTTCCTCTTGACCAACTTTCATTTTTTTCTTAACAGCTTTCATCTCACCTTTAATAGATGCTTGACCAGCTTTCATCTCTTTAACGGATTCTTGTCCCGATTTAATATCGTCTTTAACCCATTAACCGCACAAACTACAAGGAATGATTCTTTTCTCATGAAAATAATGACAAATACTAATTTAAGCATTTATAACATAAATTTGCATTGAAAATAAAAAAAAATGCTCTTGCTTGTGGTAAAAGCGAGTGTTGCGTTCGCCCAACGTCAGCGGAATAAGACTACGGTTGTTTAGTGAGTAGGATTATACTCGTGCGACGTTTCCTTTGAGTGGAGCACTGGATTACGTTTTAGCTGTATAACGTTATATAAATCTACAAATCACTTTACTTGGAATTAATTTAATATTAAAATATACATTATATTTCTTTTACAAATACAGATTATTTCAATTGAAAGATTAGAGCATGAAAAGTCTCACTACTATCATGATGTAAAGCTACATTATATATTTCGCATCTATAAACAGTCTGGCTATGGCAGTCTCTACAACGAAGTCTTTTGTTATCATCGACTTTACGATAAAATGTCTACCATCTCCATGTAATGGTTTTTGAATGCTGAATTTGCTAGGTCTTCCTGTTGCTGATCTATTTCTGACTAATTCTACAATCTCAACAGGAGTTTGCAAAAGGATTAATGCATTCTCGCGTCTGAAATCTAAAAGAGACTTTTTATTTCCAGTAGTAGAAAGTCGTGATATTTTCCATGCATTTATCAGGGCTACATCAATGTAATTAGTAAATATTGGCCACCGCCATTTTTTGCCACGAACTCTTATTCTGTAATTGCCTACTAAATTGTCACATAAATCGACTCCACCCATTTTGGCATTGTATTGTTCAATAAGATGAGGCTAAGATATAAAAATCTTTTTCCTTTGCGTTTTTGAATAACAAGAAACATTTTTTATGGGCTGAATGTTTCCAAATGTTAACTAACAGTTACAACCTAATTGTCGTTCCATCGGACAAAAATTATTTTGTTTTTCTCTTCATACTGGAAATCATAATAACCCCTATCTTTCTTACGGACACATTTTACAGTTTCTAGTGGGCACATTTGTATGCGGTTTACCTGAATTATTCCTATAGCGCGGAAACCTTTATATTTTAGATGACAGAGAAGCTAAAATGATGTAAAAAATTATCAAAATAAATAGCATGATTTCCGGGAGTTTCAACAACACTGAGCAAATTTATCACCACACTTCCACCAAGCCCAAATTCTTTATTTTCTGTTAATTTTGGAACTGTCGACTTACCTGAATAAATATCGAAATGAAACACATATCCATCAGATGACGCCAGAGTCCATGCTTTGTATTCAAATCTTATAGGTTTCCCATAGTTTTCCGTTTTAAAAAGATCTTTGCTGAATGTTTGCCTCGATAAGGAATCATTTGCTCGTCAATACCCAGATCGTGGGAAAATATACCAAATTGTTGGAATTTCGTATTTAGTAAGTTTAGGTACGGTCTCACCTTGTATAATTTATCAGTATTGTCAATTTGACTATTGTCAGCTAAATGCAAATTCTGCTTCATATTCCTGTACTGCAAACGTGACATCGATTCTCATACAATAGAAACAGAAATGTCCTTACCAATACATTCGTTCTTGAGGTTGTGAATGAAATCCCTTAAGCAATAATATTCCAATAAATCTTCTCATATAGGCTTCAGATGCAATAAATTCTGGGCGATTTTTTTGCTCGTCGTATATATTTGTCTGTTGAACGAGAAGAGAGTACATATCTGAACCAAAAAGAAAATCGAAAATCTCTGCATTAGTTTTACCTTCAATTTTGTCTTTTATTGTTTTCTCTTCTATCTCTTTCTTCATTTTCTTCCTGAGACATAACAGACGGTTTCTTTTTATCCATTTCAAGTTTTCAGTTTTCTGCTTTTTAAACTTTTTGGTATGACTACCATTGCTTTTAGAAGGCTGAAACTTACTTCTTACTTGTATTTCAATTTCCCCAGCAGTATCATTTAGTAAAATATCATTATCATTATTTAAAACATTGTCATTCCCTCCTTCTTCATCACTAGCTTCTGCAATTTCTGGGGGAACAACAACAATATCAGTTCCGTTGTGGTTATTATTACAACTATCATCATCTGTTTCTTCATCAAAAAAATCTTTGAAGGGCTTCTAATGTAAGATACCTCGTTTCTAAGCATTTTTAAAGCGGCCAGAACATGAAACAAAACATCGAATGGAATGAGTAAAAAAAGTGATGATTACCTCTTTCCTAACGTTGCAACACCAGTTTTCCCTTTCTTCCCAACACAAATGTAAACATCTGATTGATGTAATGTTCTGATAAACGGTGACCTTGACTAAACATAGATCACTCACACAAATCATCACAAAATCATCTGCTGGCATAAAATACCTTAGGTAGTTATATTTATATACGCATTTATTTTTACCGTTGCGTCAACGCAACATCAGCAGCTAATGGGTTAAAGGGTGTTCGGCCACCTTCCATTTTTTTTAAATGCAGCAAAGGCAGACACGAGCTGCGTCAATTGTTCTTCCATAGCTCTTATGAATGGTGTTCAGTCAAACTTCTGACACCAAAAATTGTTGCCTGCGTACGGATTCGTAATGGATTGAATGCACAAGTCATTAAAAAGTTAATAAAATTTATTTTTTTCACAAGAAATAAAACAAAATACTGAAATATTTCCTCAGTGATATTCGTACAATATCACAATATCTCAAACGTTAAACAGAACTTAAGTCAAAACAAAATTGAACTAATTCAATCACAGCGAATTCGCTGAAATCAATAACAACATTAAGTAAACACCGCTCGCTTAAAACAAGTACAACTACAACTGAGATGAGGTGTTTTAATTCGGCTTTTATAAGCCTTTTAATTGTTCACTATAATATTCTGGTAAAACCGCGATTTTTCTCGATTTTTGTGGATGGCAACAGCAATAACGAGATATTTATATAATAAATATTAAATGCACGCGCTCTTTTATTTTTACCTTTCCGACGTAGCTTTCTTTTCAAAAATCGTCTGCGTTGCAGCACGGAAAAATAAAGCAATTTTAATTACAATTCTAAATAAATAGCCAAATGAATACGAAATTCGTAACATTATTGTAGGTTATGAGAAGTAAATGATTTTAAGAAATTAAGTGATCTCATTGTATCTGTAAGTTGTATTAAACGCTTCATTCTAAAACAAAGGGACATATCAATATTCAGGAAGGCCAAAAGTGGTTCTCACCTAATCAGTTACAAAGAGAATGTGATTTGTTTTATTCATACAGGGGTAAGTGCTTAGCTGATATCAGTAACACGCGAATCGAAAGTCCAGAAAATAAAAGGCTTAATTTTTCCAAAAACAGTATTAAAAAAAAGCACAGAGCAATTCGAAGGATTCAGGATGTAAACTCGTAAATCAAAATAATAGTAAATCAGAAAATATTTGCTATGTATGAGGGAGTTAGGGTGACTTGTTTCATTTTACGAGAAATTGCACTAAAACCCTTCGAAAAGGAGGAAAATTCATCCCAAAAAACGTTATCCTTGTTAAAGATTGAGTCGGATAGTACAGCTAGGAATGAGCTACAATTTATTGAATTGTTGACTGCTGGTTAGGAAACAAAATGTTTAATACATTCAGGGAGTGTATTAATAGTTAGTTGTAAAAAAATTTCTTTTTCCGTATAAAATACATTCTAGATTAATAGAGATTAAAAGTTCTTTTGATCACGTGGTTCAAGCGGAAGCGGCTAAGTTTATTTTTTCTTTATGCATTTAACTTGAGGCAGCGATGATTTATGAGTTGATGACGGAGTGTATTCCCCCCCCCGCGTGTCTGGAAAGGCGATGATTACGCAATATGGAAATGACTCCGCCCCTTCGGAAAGCAATTTTTTGTCTCTCATTTCTGCAGCCATTGAGGGAGACAGCGAAATAGATTTAAAGCACATTGCGGACAAAGGATTACGCAATACTGTTTTGATTCTCATTAAAGAGTATAAACCAGGAGAAAAGCTGCATAATGCAACAGATTTGAAAATGAAAGTAATATTAAAAGATGAAGTTCCAGTTTCTCAGCGTTTGAGGAGAATTCCTTTTGCTAACCAAAAAACTGTTGATCACCATGTAGAAGGATGGTTAAGGAATGGGATTATAAAGCCATCTTCGTCAGAATAATAGCAGAATAATAGCTCTAACATAGCAAGAGAAGTTATCTAGTTATGAGCTTGAAGGTTTAGCTATAGTGGAAGCTTTAAAGAAATTCAGGAATTATCTTTTGGGATCAAAGTCAGAATAATTACTGATTGTGATGCTCTTCAAAAGCCTATATTCAAGAAAGACATAACTCCTAAAGTGGCGAGATGGGCGTTGCTTCTAGAAGACTTCGACTATGAAAGTGTTCACAGATCTGGGCAGCAACTGAAGCATGTGGACGCGTTGAGTAGAAACGCTGTCATGATAGTTACCTATTCTGAGGGAGAAGCTACGGCTAAAATTGCAGCTGTGCAAAGAAGTGATGAGCGTCTCGAGTTACTAAAATCTTTAGCTAAGCAAGGACTAAAGGAAGATATCCTAGTGAAGAATGGTGTGTTATACAAGTTTGACAGTGGTCGCGAAATACTTACAGTACCCGAAGTATCGAGACTAGAAATCATACGTAGTATCCACAACAAGGGGCACTTCGCACTGTCCAAAACGGAAGATCTGCTTTAAATGAACTTTTATTGTCCTAATCTTAGAAGGCGAATTGTGTAGAGTGGTGACGAAAAACGAGGTAAGCGCGAATTATAATTGGTCTCCGGTGTGGAAAAAAACTATTTCTTCAATAAATATTTACTTCTCATTATTTACTGAGTTACCATCTTCAACCCTGCTAAAAATGCCCCATAGAAACCAGTAACATTTTTTATGGGTACCCATAAAATTCTATGGGTTTTTGTTGACTTTTACTGGTTTCGGTAGGACTCTGGGGGTTTTTCTTACTGGTTTCAAAATGCCTCATAGAGTTCTATTGGGCTCTACTGAATTTTACTGGTTTTTATTGATTTCTGTGGGTTTTTCTTACTGGTATCATCTGACACCCATACAACCAACATCAGTGTCAGAACTTTTTACTGGTTTGTATTGGTTTATATTGATTTTCACTGGTTTTCTTACAGGTATCAATATAATAGAAATAGATGCCAAATAAATCTTCTGTTCGTTTATATGAGTTTATTCTAATTTTCTAACTGACGTCAAAAGACTTCTGAACAACGAAATTAATACTAGTGTCAAAAAACCAAAATTCATTCACATTCTTGTTGTCTACTGATTATTTTAAATTAATTATTTATTTACTTTTATTTCATTTATTTGGATACTGTTGAAAATAAAGTTATTTCTGTTTTGTAACCAACAGAAAGCTTTAAAATAAAAAAAAATACTGTGAACCCTCTCGTCTCCACCTCTTCTCTAAGACGATCAGTATTTTTACGAATGAAAATATGATCTCTTTAAGTCCATCAGAGTAACCTGGAAACGCAGATGGCCGTTTTAGAGAGGGTTTTTACTATATATGGCTCATTTATTTAACTTCTTCAAAACTTTTGTCGGAAACAATAACAGTAATCATATACACCACACACAGCGAGGTCTCTCTAACGCGACCAGCCACACATAAAAAGGCATCTTTGAAAGTGGTCGCCTTAGAGTACTAATATATACTTATGTTCTCAGAAATACGTTGATCTTTTGGAGGTGGTCGTCTACGAAATGATTCTCTCTAAGGCGACCAATGACACTTCCAGAATTTTCTTTGCGGGTGGTCGTCTTACAGAGGGAATGTTTTAATACCAAAATTTACTTATGTTTTCAGAAATACTGGTCTCGTTCAGACGCGGTCATCTTAGGGAGCTGATTTTGCCACGAGTTAGTCTTCTTAATATGTACACGTACACACACGTAATCTCTGATATTACAAATAAACACCGGTATCAACCATCATCTCTTTAATGCGACCGCGTTCAAACTATTTTTTTCTGTATCTTTGGTGTTAACGCTGACGTGAGGAAAACAATTCCTCTCCCTACCCCGCTCTCAGAAGAAGCAATATGGCGCCGTTCTTGTTAATGTTGTAATGGGATGTTTTTGTTATCGTCTTGGTAGATAGTAGGTTGTAGTAATACAATAAATAATTTGCTATATTACAATTTTTACTATGGTTTACTGTTTAGATGTTTATAATGAAAAATAAAATGACAACATTGACTGTGAATATGAAATAATCTGAAAGGAAATAACAGTAAAGTCATGCACGTGTAATCGTGTCTAATGCATTCAGCAAACTTTCCTGACAGTTAAATAGTTCTGAAATGGATTTTCTGTGCGTGAAAGTAATTTTCCATCTTTACTTTTATCCTAAAAAGTAGGCTTGCGAGACGTCCCGGTTTTCAAACAAAATCCCGGTGTCCCGGCCGGTTTACTTCACGTCCCGGTAAAAATTAAATTTGATTTTATAGATGTGATTCTGAATAATTATGACCAAAAAAGTCTAAAAATAATTAACTGTAAAGGATTACTTAAGATAATTACTTTGTCATTTACTTATGTACTGTATCAAAAGTGAAAAATAGAAGACTGATGATCTGCTAATAAATAATTTGTCATCTAATCGTCTTGTCCTACCTATGCGCAATGACAGAGACTCTCTGGGAGAGTCCAGTATTGGACATTAAGGGGTGTAGCTTTAGCGCTTGCGATAGAGATAAAATCAGTCAGTTAATTGTCAGTCCCTGCCGGCGGTGCCAGCTATATTACTGAGCTAGCGCTGGTTTATTTATGTTTTATGAACTATCTGTTAAAATGCCAAAACAATCGTTTATATTCACCTAGGATTTACAGAATAAATTCCTTTCGTTGAAGAAAGTATATACTGGTACTGGTAATCGAGATCAAGACAATAGAATTAAATGTTCACATTGTAATTCTGAGTTTTCGGTTGCTTACGATGGTCGATCCGATATAAAAGATCATTAGCAGTCAAGTAAACACAAAGAGTTTAGGATGCACTGCTAGCTCATCAAAACTGACCAGTTTGTTTAAGACTGCGAGCTCTAATGACAAAAACTCAGCAGCGAAAGAAGTGACCTTTGCTTACCTCACAGCAAACCATAACCTACGTTTCAATTCCAATTCTTGAAGAAGTGTTTAAGAAGGCTTGACTAAATCAAACTGCGTAATTGTAAGTAAGGATGCATCAAACAGAAAGGATGTAAAATTTTGTGCCAATTGTTTGCGATACTTTAATCCTAATTCAGGTGTGCAAGTATTGCTGTTAGATTTCAAATCTGTCACGGGCGGAACATACAAAATTCTTACAAATCACTTATACTCTGCCTTGTTGCCAAACGATTTGAATAACAAAGTAGTTGGCTTTCGTGTAGATAACTGCAACACTAACTTCTGTGGTGTGAAAAGAGCAGGGGAAAACAATGTTTTCTATCGACTCAAATATAGCCTAGGACGCAAAGAACATCTTCAGAAATCTTAATGAGCAAGTCCGTACCAGTGTGAAAGAAGAATGTCATGGCTTTTATAAAAGACGCATTGTGGACTTGGACCTCTGGGCAAAAATGTTTTTAAGCGCTGAACAGTTTTCATGGGTCAATCTGACCAAAACAAATGCTTATGATTGGGAAACGCCGAAACGTTTGCTGAAATTATTAATAGCTGTCTTTTTGATGTACCCGATATGAAAATAAACAATGATCGGCTGTTTGACGGAGTTGTGTTTGCTAAGGAGTATTTGCAGTCAAATTGGGAACAGTGGAAGGACACGCTTTCACGGAAGACGGGGACGCCCGATCTTTACCTTTTGGTTAACAGGCATAGTCCCACGCCCTCCGGTTTGTCTGTTTTTATCAGCTCCACCACAGCCGAGGGAGCGGACAAGCCAGTACAAGTACGGTCCCTGCCGAGCCCGATCCCAACCTGGGTACAATACCCGGGTTCTAGTCCTGTGAAGAATAAGGTACAATAGTACTTGATATTTTGCCCCCGTGGTTGAGACTGCCTAAGTACAGATCCTAGCCAGTACTTCCCAGGAATTCTCCTGAGTCAACCCCCGGGGGGGACAGTGGAAGGAAGAAGAGACTACCGGAGATGTGATTATTTCAAGAAGAAAAATTGCTCAGGCTGTTTGGTCACTTTAACGAGAATCACATAGCAGCGCCCAGTCTGATCAAGATTGTTGAGTATGCTTTCTGTTTATATGGGACATCAGCACCAGTTGAGAGAGTATTCTCTTTGATGAAAAACGCATGGACTGACGACAGGGGTTTGATGAAGGAATCTACCGTTAAAGGCTTGATGACATGTAAAATTAATATTGGTTCAGCTTGTGACGATGCTTACAAGAAGATTATAAACAAAAAAGACATTCTAAAAAAAGTCCTAGAGAATGAAAGGTTGTAAATATTGTTCAAATTTTTGTTCCTCACTCAAAGTATTTCTTCTTAAAAGCAATTTATAAATATTAACATGTAAGAAATATAATGTTTTAATTTATTTGTCGTTTATTATTATCCCTCGTTCAGGTTTCTAATCAATAACCATTTATTGATAGCATTGAGAATAAACTACACTCTAAAGCACTCTAAAAACCCGCAAAACGTGTGTACCCTTGAATACTCGCGACGCTAGGAGGGGGCATTCAGGTGTCTCGGTTGAACATTTCAGAAATCTGGCAAGTCTACTAAAACGCACTGTGCTTAAAGACTGAAAAGTGATAATTTCAGACTTGATAATTTGGCTCAGTGTGTTTATTTCAGATGCACATTGCATTCTACTAAAACTGCATTTTTGAAAATTTGTTTTTTTGATTATAATTTAGAAATACTTTTTAAAGCTTGTTCATGTAGATCTTTATCATTTGAATGTTATGTACTAATAAATTTGAGCATACCTTACTTAAAAAAGATCCTGCATGATTCAGTTTTCAATTTTTCGACTAATGTGATGTGGTTGAACAGAAGGAATATTTTTTATGTCTTAAAAAATCTACTCATTACATTTCCAAACAAAAAAGGTAATTTTTTTTAAATGAAATTAACATTGAAATATTTAATGTGTGTATTATGCATTGAATGAGGTAGGCAAGACATACAAGCCAAGGAATCTTTTTTGCATTACTAAAATTATGTGAAAATTTAGATGATCATAGTAGCTTACATTGTTTTTTCTTTTTGGTCTATATTTCTGTACAAGTATGAGACTGGAGCTACATAGCTACATTACATATTTTGTGCTATTTTGTTAAAACACATATAATCAAACATTTTTATGCATATTTCAATTTTCATCCTTATTAATTTCATTAAGAAAATTTCAAATGTTTTTTTTTTCATAAGTTGCTTTTGAAATAGAGTTGTGAATAATTAATAGAGGTTATGTAATATTAAATGTGCTAGTCTTGGGAATGTAAAATACGAATTATTTATTGAAAAAAAAAACCGCATTAAGTGAAACCTCATATAGTGGTTATATTCTTGGATAACCACCTCTGACGGTGACACATTTGTCGGAACATAATTAAATAACAGTACTTAAAATCACTGATAGATTTCTAAGACTGGAAGAAACTGGCATTATCTGGAATTGTGGAGTTAATTGCTTTAAGAAAGTTTCACTGTATAATCAGTTGATTTAGGTGTAGTAATTTTTACCTGGATATGAATTTTGCATAAGTAATTGAAAGGTTTTAAAAGTCACTTAAAATCAAAGCTTTTGAAATCATGAGTCATGTAAGGGTATTGTTTTAGCATTACTTTCAAATATAGTTAGAGTAATATTCAAGCATTCTTTTCTTTCATTAGTTATACTGCGAAAATGCTCGTTACAATTTTCTGCACTAAATGTATCTGGTTGTATAGATATTAACTTAAAATCTCTATGTAAACAAATGTAACTATACGTGCTATATCTGCTTTATTGCGATGGCAGTAATTTTAACTGTGTGTAATAAGGCTGTGTAGAAGATTTATTTATATTGCTAAATCCTGCATTATATGAATTTCATTTGGCGGTCTAAATACAGGAAATCCTCAGCACGAAGCGGTATTTTTATAGTATATAATCTACGATTAATAGCAATAACTATCTTTTCAGTACTTTAAGTTTTACTTTTTAATTTTACTGTTTAGAAATTTTGCAGTTCAAAATAATATTTCTATACAGTTTTTAAAGTATTTTTTCTGCAATAGAAATGTAAATAACTTATTCTTAAAACACCGACTTAAATTTATTCTAGTAATGCATAAGCTTTAATTAAATTTATGTTCCTTGGAGATGATATACGAAACATATAATAATAAATTATTAATAGCATGTTGTATAAATGCCTATTATGTTAAGGATTTTTCTTAGATGAAGTTTGTGGAAGATTATACAACACTAAAAGTGAGATACAGAATAAGATATTATATACAACGAGATATTTCTCTCAATTCCCGAACTGTGGGTTGAGAATCCGCATTTGTCGAGTCTTGTAAATTTTTTAAAGTTTCTTTTGTTAAAATATAATTTATTGCATTTTGGGTATTATTAAGTTTATTATATTCTTGTATTGATATTTTATTTATATTGTGACAAATACAAGTAACGTTGAAAGTACTGTATATATGTATACTCACACACCTGTATCATTCGATGGATGTGAATTATCACTTTCATTATTATCTTTCTATTATTTTCAAAATTATATAAAGGAAGTTTAAAATTTTGTAAAGACAATTTATATAAATATTTTGTAATATGATTATAGGTACTGACATGCATAGAGAAGGACAGGGGCTTGTAGGCTTCTAAAAGTTTCTTCGCATTGAATTTTATTTAAAACTAGTCGCTATGCGGCCAGCCTTCGTCTGGCTTTTAAACGTACCGGAAAAATGTCTAAAAGACACACCTGGGACCTATGGCCGCGTAAGTTCTTCCAACTTTTTTCTCTTTGTTAAGATTCCAACTCTCCTTTGTATACGGCCCTGATGTATCTCCAGAAAAACATATACATCTTGAATTTTTAGCAAATTAATTGCATGAGATGTGAATTAAACATTTGTTAAAGCATAATTTATATCCCCGTTCTTAAGCACCACCATGACAACATAAAAAATTATATAAAAATTCTACAATAACATTAAAATTTTTTAAAGATTTTCTTACTCGATTGTTTGAATGATCCTTTTTCTGAAATTTTGAAATGTTATGATACTTTAGGTAATCTTCCGAGGAAACGTGTCAGCAGTCACATCGCAGCCATTTAACTTGTATAAAATATTACAATGAAATAAGCAATATCCCTCGATACAAATGTTAATTATCCTAATAAAGTAATTAAACAATTTACCGTTGCAAAAAGAAACAACTTTTTAATTTCTTAAACTTTTCAGTCTCTTAAAAACAGTAACATAAGAAATACGATGAAAAATTGTTGCCAAACCGAAATTTTTAAAAGAATGAAACTATTCAAAATGATGCAATTTCATCAAAAATCTATCAACAACAATAAGAAAGGAAAATTGTTGCCAAAACTACATTTTAAAATATCTGAGATGTGAGAAGCGTATTCGGAAGCTTCATTTAAAAAAATTTTAAAAAATACAAAATATTATTATTTTTCCAAAATTCTTTTTTTAAAAGGAGTCGAAAGGATTAAAGTTCAACGTGTCCAAAAATTAAAGGAAAATAAACAGCACATTTTTTAAAATAAGTTTTTTAAAAAAAATTCAGCTGCAAAGGTGTTAAGGTCAGCTTCCTAAATAAATTCGTATTTAATCGATGTATTGAAATACGAAATTTATTTTAAGTTCGTAAAATAGCTAAGTGTCTACGCTTCACGACGATGTAAAAATGAAATGTATAGAGTGAAATCTCGCTTTCCTGCAGCCCATTATATCTCAAAATGACGCGATTTGGTCCCAAAACATAAAATAAAAAAATTCTAATTCGAATTTCGAAAACATCGCTTCGAGGTGCACTGGCTCTTGTGTAGATACACCTATGTACCAAATTTCGTGGCCCTGGGTCTATTAGCTTACTCGCAACACGAACGAAAGACACACACACACTCACAGACTGTTTGTTTTATTATATGTAGAGATTACTGTGTGTGGTTTTTTCTCCCCTATTTAGGTCTGTACATTTTATCACTGCTAATTGTGTACTGCTGGTTTCTGGTTATAATTATAAGTTTTTTTGGAAATTTGACATACAGTTCTATTTTCGTGTATTGTTTTTTATAGAGATTCTGTGTATGGATACCTATTCTATGTATGGATACTATCTATGGTATAATTCTGTTGGTTTTGTTTGTGGGTTTTTGTGTACTGTTTTGTGCAGTGATTTTGCCAATGGGTACCTGTATTAGTCTGTAGATTTTTGTATACTGGCTTTTACAGAGATTTGGCCTATGGGTATCCGCATAGGTCTGAGTTTTTATGGGGAATAGGCCTACGGAATATAAGTTTTTTTAATGGAGATTTGGCCTATGGATACGCATAAAATTCTGTTTTCTGGCTATGGGTTTTTACAGGGATTTTGTTTATAGTACCCATATGTTCTACAGGTTTCTGTTTATGGGTTTTTATAGGGATTGGCCGACTGGTACCCGTATAGTTGTATGGGGTTTTACGGGATTTGGCCTACGGTTGCCCGTACAGCTGTACGGGTTTCCTTCTATGGATTTTTACGGGGATTTGGCCTATGGGTACCCGCAGAACTGTACGTGTACCCGCAGGCCGATTCTCCGTAAAAAATGTTATCAGGGCAACTTTCCGCACATTTGTATTAATTAATATATTTAAAATGCGCAGTTCAAATGAATAAATAGAAAATTCTAAAACAATTTTCTGAAGAGACAATGCAACACAAACGATAAAATAAAATTCGAAAATTTAAAAATTACCTAAAATAAAAAGAATGACTAAAAATATAGTGTAAAGAAAACTATTTGAAAAAAAAAATAAACGATGCACATTTTATTTAAACTACCCAGTTCGATTGAACAAATCGAAATTCCTCAAAGTTACTTGAAGTAAACCATGCAGCTTTAACAATTAAAATGAAATTCGAAAAAGGAAAAAAAAATTAAATAAATAAATTATAATTAAAAATATAATATAACGAAAATTATTTGAATGAATGAACGATGCACTTTTTTTCCCTTCTCTCACAATGAAAGGGAAATAGGGGTTACCGTAAATTAAAAATTTCGTCAAGCAAATTATTCTTGGAGCAAACTGAAAAAGTGCGCGAAGATGAACTTTGAATGTTTCCGTAAATTTCGCACCAGATTTTTCAAAATTTAATATTTAGGCATGATTTGAGTCGGAGAATCGAAATATGGAAAAAAATTGGCAGAGCATTTCGCAAAAAGTTCGATTTTGTGTCAAGATACCTATATTAGAGCTATGATATATATAAATCTAATATATATCCTAACTCGTGCTTTCGAGACATGAGAAACGGAATTTGAATTTCGTCAATCGGCCTAGTAGAACGGAAGATAGAACTGTTTCCCCCCTTTTTTTTTCTTTTTGCGCAGTGTACCATTATTCAGTAGGTAACGGTATAGTGGTGGGGAAAATAGTATTTCAAAGCATATTATACGCAAATATTTTATTGTGTAGAAGGATTTCACATCGCAGAGATGGGAAATGTAGATGCCTAAATTCATTTTACTATAATTTTCACATATATACAATTTAGTATTGAAATTAATATCAAGTGAATATCAATAGATTAAACGCAAGCATATGTTACCATTTATGGAACTACTGGCGTTTTGTGTACATTAATCTAGACTGTTTACTTGAGGTATTTTTAACTCATGCTGAGATTATAAGTGGTTATTAATCTACCGTTATCGTGATCGAGTATGCATTGAGCATATATAAGCAAGTACACTGGTGTGCAAAAATTAAGGACCAGACGGTTTTTTCAATATAACTTTGTACAAAAGCTTTCCAAATCAACACATTTAATACCGTAAGATCCCCAATACGTAAGGACATGAGTAATGTAAGCAACACTTACTAAAATAAAAATCAGAGGGATAAAAAGAAGCTTGATTGAAAAAGTAGCATGGAGCGCAATGCGACTGAAGGCCGAAACATCCCTGTGATGGGTGTCCAGCAAGAAACATCCGGTCTTTAATAGGGAATATGATCTCCCCTGACTGCTAGGCAGGTTTCACATCATTTGTGCATGCTGGATATGTGGTTGTTAATGAGCTGTTGAGACACTGCTGCTCGTTCCTCTTGTAGCACCAATCGCAGTTTCGGAATCGTTACTGGCGATAAGTTACGTGCTGCCACGGGTCTCCCTAGTAAGTTCCGTACATGTTTGAGGGGATTTAGATCCAGAGACCTTACCGACCAATCCAAGTGTTCAATATCTTCACTCTCCAACAGCTCTCTGACAGTAACTGTGCGATGAGGTGAAGCGTTGTCGTCCATGAAGAGGAACTGAGAACCCATAGCCCTTGTGAAAAGACGCATGTAAGGAAGAAGAACCTCCTTACAATAGCAGTCCCAGGTGACGAACCTCCTTGGGAGATATGAAGGTCTGTCCAGCTACCAAGCATTATGTCTGCTCGAACGAGAACTCTGCGACCTCCAAAACAGTCCCTTTTGATGATGTTGAAGGGGTTATTGCGTGTTCCCCGCTCTGTCCAGATGTGTATGTGTCTAGAATCGCAACTCAGACTAAATCTGCTCTCATCTGTAAAGAGTACTCGTCCCCATTCATTGTCTCTCCAATTCCGGTGTTCCCGGCACCACAGAGAACGCCTTCTCCGATGGGCAGGCGTTAGAGGTACACACCGTACAGGGCGTCGTGCAAACAGACCACCACCGTGCAGTCTTCTGGCCACGGTAAAACGCAATATCGGTCGTCCAGTCGCCTGTGTCGTGTGTCTAGCGATTTCTCCCGCTGTCTGCCGCCTGTTTCTTCTGGCCTGTAAGGCAATATACCGGTCATCTGCGGGTGTGGTTCCTCGTGGACGACCACTACTAAACCCCCGGATAGCTGTTCCTGTAGTTTGAAATTGTCTCCAAAGTCGTGAAACGATGCTGTGAGCAATTCCGAACTCTGCAGCCACACTTGTCACACTGCGGCCTTCCTCCAACTTCCCAATGATTCGACCTCGGGTAAAAGCATCCAGATGTCGTCTAACAGATTGATTATTCGCCATTTCTCGCTGAGGCAGCAACTCGGTGTGATTTTAACTGCTATACGGCGTGCAATCTCTTTGCCAGAAATACTGATCTTACACCGACAACATGCTTTATACTACTCAGACACTCCCCCCATTACGTCTACCTGCATATCTGCGCATGTGCTACCGTACATCACCTTAGTTAATCTCCTGATTGGTCTTTCTGTCCGCTCTGCCTCTTCGTTCAGCTGATATGCTAATTTTTCGACTTTGTCCTTAATTTTTGCACACCAGTGTAATAGAACATACGCACTTTACTACTGATATTCATTGAACTATGTTGACATATGAATATTTTGTGTCATAACTAATAGCTTGAGTGACTTTAAAGAAATATAGCTAATTGGGTTTGGGAATTCATTAAAGGTTGAAGGAAAAAAAGAGAGTGTCTGTAAACTGCGGAGAGATGTGATAAGTGCTCCGTTTCCAAAGGCGTTAACATATTATAATATCCCTTATTTTAAAGCGAAGTTGTTCTGTTTTCAGTAAACTTCTCTTCCATTAGACGTAATGTGCTGCAAGGCGATGGCAAAAAAAGACTTTTGTCAATTAGCAGTCGAAAATAGTGTGATCAGTTTAATGTTTTTGTCCCTCAAGGTCCGATATATTTCTCTCCAAACCTTCTGTTACAAACATACCTAAAAAGGGTCTTGACCAGAAACTTGTCTGATCGACAATGAGATTATATAAAAATTATTGAAAATTGATCATTCAAAATAGGCTGTGATATTATTCAAAATTTCTTGGATTAGAGAGTCGCGATGTGTATTCACTTCTGTTTCATATGTCTTGAACTAGCTTGTCCAATTTAGATGAAGTTCTGTTTAAAATTACTGAGCAAAAATCATAAAAGAATTTTGAGTAAACTTAATTCCATTATTTAATTCGGTTCTGTGTCCTCCCCTCTTATGCTGCGTTGTGGGAGCGTTTCTGGAGTATATGATTTACATGTGCTTCCCTATTAATTATTTACATGTCTCCTATACACAATCTGCATGTTTCAGGTCGATCTGCACTGCAGTTTCAATTGCCAGGATTGCAGCTCCTATTAAAAAAGCATAAGAAACACTGTTAATTAATTCTTTTTACTTTCTTGCAGCTAATTGAAACCTTTTTCGGATATGCTTCAAATGCGTTACTGAAGTTCTGCTACATGCTTAATATTTTACATAATCACTTTGTGTTTTTTTCTTAGCTATTGAAAGGAATATGGGATGAAGCTATCAGTTATTCAGATGTCTAAACTTTGATATCTGTTGCTGTAAGAAATTAATTAATTTGCAACAAAATATACCTTTTCGTTTTGAAATAAACACCTTTTCACCTTCTCTATAATATGCTGAATTTTAAAATACATACCTTCATTATACCCTTCGTTGCACAGCTGTTTTCTTTCTATGTTTAGCAAGAAAAGCCACTGTTTAGCTTACAATAAAAAATATCGATCTCACAAATAACCTGAGTTAACGAGTTCTTTTCTACAGATTTTTACAACGGCATTTAACAAACAAATAAAGCTAATGAAAAAAATGAGTTCAGACACTGTTTTTGCAAATAATTTTCT
Source organism: Stegodyphus mimosarum (assembly GCA_000611955.2). Classification (NCBI taxonomy): domain Eukaryota; kingdom Metazoa; phylum Arthropoda; class Arachnida; order Araneae; family Eresidae; genus Stegodyphus; species Stegodyphus mimosarum. The sequence goes on from KK118419.1 coordinate 195,583, forward strand.
GACAGAGTATTCTAGGGTAATTAGTATAAATTGAACTTCTTTCTTTCTATTTTCACTTTTCTTCTTCAACTTATTCTCCTGTCCAAAAGATTTCGAATTGCTCTCATTTAGATTTAATAGTTTGTCTTCTGGGCCCAAGTAGCTTCTTTTAAATCCCCATTAAATTGAGATGAGGAAGTTTAGAAATTCATTTGCTTTCAATTCTCGGGAAAAGCAGTGCTTTTTTCCACTAGGGATTAATCTTAAGTACCTTTTGCATTTTAATCACCCGGAAAAGAAAGTATTTGGAGCCCGCTGGCTTTCGCATTGCCGCTGTAATCAGAATTCTTGTTACTGAATTGATTACACCATCCTTGTTTTGTTGGTGTCTGAAAAGAACCTCTTACATGAGAGGGATTAACAAGGCTATACTTTGATTTGCCATAATTATTGACTACTTAATGTTTGCGGTTCAACGTTTCCTAAATTCAACAGAGAGTGAGGGAGAGAATTTAAGGATCAGACAGAGAAATAAGAAACACCGAAGCAAAAATAATTGGTTTCAATGAAAGAGATTTTATACCTGGATTTAGGAAAGCGAACTTGCTTAAAGATTTATTTTCGTTAGATCGATTTGAAATCATAAAATAAAGTAACAAGGTATAACGTAAAGTTCGTTTTATTTTTCGGTTTTTTTTAATTGCGTTAAACTGCTTAATTTTACGTATGTCAAAGATAAGCACTATTAGAAAAAGCCTGTATATAAAAATAAATGGCTAGTTACATGTAGGAGAATTTATTCATTTTAAAACATTCAAAATGTTTTATTGGATGTTAATAACACTTGAGATTATTTTTATAATTCTTTGCACTTTGGAAGCACGTCTCATCTGTATCTAATCCCTATAGATGAAAAAGCAGTTGAAAAATTATCTTGTTGCAGCCTGCTTTCTCAACTTTGAGAAAACTTTCGACAGGTATGGCACAAGGATCTCATTAACAGATTCGCAGAAATCCATCTCCTGCTCAGATTTTAATTGAAAAGAAGAAGGTACCAAGTAAGATGTGGAGGAACCCTTTCATCTAAGCATCTTATCAGTACGAGCGTGCTACAGGGGTCTATTCTAGTTTTGACATTATTTAAAATTTTTACTAATGATTTTCTGAATGACCTTTCAGTTCAAGTCTTAAAATATGCAGACGACACCACAATAGTAGCGAGATCAATGTACCCTCAACTTGCCATCTGCAATTTTCAGCTACATATAAACATAGTTCCACAATGGTGTAAACTGTGGAAAATGGCTTTAAATATCAGCAAGTGCTATCTTGTTCTCTATTAAAGATACAGGATTAAAATCAGAATTAATACGGAAAATGTCATTGATAACGATATTTTGCCCGTGTAAAACTCTTCCAACTACTGGGGCGTAATAACTGACATTCAACTAAATATCAAAGAGCACACCACTGCTATTTTAAATGAAGTAAATAGAGCTTACATGCCCGTTTAGAGTCTCATGGGAAGAAAATCCAAGCTACATGCCAGAATTAAGCAAACAATGTACCTTACCTAAATTCGCACAATATATATTTACAGAGTTTCTGCCTGGGGAACTGAGGGGAAAACATTTCGAAAAATATTAGAATCTTTTCAAAATAAAATCATCCGTACTTTAGTTAATGGTCTCTAGTATGTGAGAAATTCCCAGACACACACCGAACTAAAAGTCCAAACTGTTCCAGAGCACATTCTCACTGCAGCGTAAAACGTATTCCGCAACATCAACTCGTAATACACTGCAATTACAGAAATTATTGACTATGATCCCACAATCGAAAATAAGATCAAAAGACCGAGAACTGTTCAAGGTAATTCGTATTGTGAATTTTGTATGTATTGCTGCGTGCGTACGGGTTCGTAACTGATTGAATGCAGAAGTCGTTAAAAAGTTAATAAAATTTATTATTTTCACAAGAAATAAAACAAACATTTCCTCAGAGATAATCGTACAATATCACAATATCTCAGACGTTAACAGAACTCGATTCAAAACAGAGAAAGTTAATCCAGTCTCACTGCGAATTCGCTACAATCAATAACAGCATTAGTAAACAACAGTTCGCTTAAAAATAACAGCAACTGAGCTGAGGTGCTTTAATTCGGCTTTCATAAGCTTTTTAATTATTCACTAGAACATTCTAAACCTATTTCACGACTTTTCTGGATGGCAACAGCAATTACGAGATATTTATTTATTCAATATTAAATACACGCGTTCTTATATTTTTACTTTTCCCACGTAGCTTTCTCTTCAAAAATCGTCTGCGTTGCACGGGAAAATAAAACAATTTTAATTACAGTTCTAAATAAATAGCTAAATAAATACGAAATACGTAACACTGCCCCCTTCCCAAGGACTTCACGTCCCGAGCAGTACAATCCGTGGAAAGGACGCCAAACCTATAACTAAGGCATCAATGCAATAACAAACATTGCATTACAATAACAAAATAAACAATAGTTGCAATAAATAACTTTCAGCAAATGAAATACTATCAAATACTAAATACAATCAAATCAAATACTAAATACAAATCAAATACTATCGAATGCTAAATACAAATCAAATACTATCAAATGCTAAATACAAAAATGACCATGGTCTTATATTATTTACATTACTATTTAAAATTACATACAGTACGTGCTATGGCCATAGTAATGAACTAATCTGTCGTAATGAACGACTTACGGAGTTCGATGAACTTACGGATCCGAACTACGACGTCGTTCAGCCTGTTTAGGACTATGTACGGATCATCTCAAGGTGACTGTAGCTTCGGACTGAGTCTATTCCGTTGAGTCGGATTCTACAACCACGCCTTGTCTCTTTCCTTGAAACGATGGCCAGTAGCTCTCGTGTCGTAGCGGGTCTTCATCTTCTCCGTGACCAAGCTGACTCGCTCTCGTGCAGAACGTTGCATCACTTGAAACCGGGCCTGGACACCTTGGATGCATTCCTGAGGCGATGAAGGCACATCTGCAGGGCGGCCAAATAAGAGATCACAAGGCAGACGAAGGTCACGACCGATGAGCATCTGGGATGGAGAATTGCTTGTAGTCTTCGGTTTCTCTTCGACCGTAGTATGATTTCGGCAGCTTTCTGAGCAGGATCGTTCAGACGAGACTTTGGCGTCTCCAGCTGAGGCTTCCTTCTGATGATCGATAATCATGTCCTCAGATGCTGAGAGTAGTTTGTTGTTTTTGAAGTCTAAGGAAAAATTGTATTTCCATAAAAAGTCCAATCCTAGTACGCAAGGATCTGTAATATCCGCCGCATATCCTGTGTGATAGTAGGTGGCACTTCCAAAGGAAATGTTCACGTTTAACTTTCCCTCTATGTCAATTTTCTCGCCGGACGCAGTCTGGAGGGTAACACAGGATAGCGTCCAAATCAATTTGTCATTAAATTGCTGAGCTAAATCCTTACGAATGATTGTAACATTAGCTCCTGTATCAATGATCATATTGCAAGGAACTCTATCAATATGCCTATTGATGGATAGTCCATTACTGTTGCCACTCGCTGCAGAAATCTTGAGCGCTTTAAAACGGGGTTGTTCACTATCGCTCAAACTCTGCTCCACGATATGATCATCAATTTGCTTCCTGCGTCGTTGCTGGAAAATAGTCTTATTTTCCGAACCCCGGGGTGCTCTATAGTTCCTTCGAACGTGGCCTTCAGCTCCGATGTTTCAGCACTTCGGTTCCTTTTCACTCTTTTTCCAACTCATAGCATTTAATTGTCTGTTTATATCGTCCGTCTTATTTTCCGTGTTCTGGGGTGTTCGGCAGTTCCTACGCATGTGTCCTAAAGCACTGAACTTCCAGCATTTTCCTATTGGTTTCTTATCACTAATATACCATCTCAAGGCGTTGACTTGTCTGGATAAATCATCTAAACAAGCCATCAACCGATCCACTGGCTCGTGGACTCTCACAGCTCTGACTGGGTAATGATCTCTACGAGTTGCTTGCTGGGCTGCCTCGAACACTAGAGCGCTTTTGATATCCTTCACATCAGCCTTTCGCAATGCTTTCTGTATTTCAGGATCCCGGATGCCGTCGATAAAGTTCTGCAGGGACAACATTTCCCTTCTTTCTGTCGGAAACGCCGTAAAGGCGAGATGGGGCAGTCTTTCAACATCCGTGACGAGCTCTTGGAGTGTGTCGGTGGGCTTCTGTTGACGGGATTTTAATTGAAGCCTACTGTGCTCTTTCAAACATTTCTCCCCGAAGGGCAGCTCCAATGCGCCGGATAGAGCTTCGAAGTCTAGTCTCTGGTTTTCGGGAAGAGTCTGCAAGATATCCGCTGCGTCTGCTCTCAGAGAGGCGGGGAGATGACAGGCCTTAGCTTGGGAATCCCATACGTTCGCATCCGCAACTAATGAAAATTGTGTCTTATAAACCTTGTAAGAGGTCTTCCCTTCATACGTAGATAGTTTCAGTGAGGGTTGAGCAGGCATTGGTAAGAATTTAAAACCATCACTATTGCTTCTTGCCGTCGGTACGAATTTCTTTAAGGTATCAACTTCTTTGCAACTGCAGAAACCTTGTCGTCAGTTTGCTGTTTCACGGCAGTAACTCTCTTTCCTATATGTTCTTTCACAGAAGAAACTCTGTAATCTATTTGCTGTTCTACGGCAGAAACTGTCTCTGCTATTTGTTCCTTGACAGAAGAAATGTTCTTTTCAATTTGTCCAACTTTACGATAGAAATTATTACGATAGAAAACGCCGTGAATCAGATTTTAAAGTGGGGGATAAGGTGTTGAAAAGAAAATTCACTTTGTCTAGTGCACCTAAAAACGTTGTATCAAAATTCGTGCATAAATTTGAAGGACTGTACATTGTACAGCAGATCGTTAGGGCTGTGATCTACTTAAAAACAGGGTCGGGAGAAAGAATAAAGGCTAGTTCGGATCAATTGAAAAAATATTATGAAAGTAAAGATTTCGATGTCTTACATGATTTCTTCCGGGCTTTCGAATTAGAAGAGGCGGGTTCCCTAGGGGCAATTCTGACGCCACCACAACTTTCACCACCCGAGGAAAAGCAAACAACTAAAGAAACTACAAGTTCTCAAATCAGCAGAAGAATTCCGGAGAAAAGAATCCCTCAACGTATGGAAGATCCAGCAAAGGAAAAATTCAAGGGTGAAAGAATTGTCCCGGCTAGAAAGAAGCATCGCCGTGTCGTGACAACGCCTCGCAGTAGATAGCCCCAGGCTACATCAAGGAGATGGAGCACAGAAAGATTAATACAAACAAGACCACCGTCCTCGTATACCGACGTGCAAAGAACCAGTTTGCCGGACAGTAAAAGGAAAAGACAAGATAGGCCGCCAGTGCATCCTAAAAGACCACTCATCAAGCATGAAAAAAGGAAAAACCAATTCCCACTAGCGAACAGGAAACAGAGACGGAAAGTCTCATACATGAACCAGTTAGCTTGGACACAATTCTGCAATAAACGAATGGCCGAACAGGGAGCTTCAAAAAAAAAATAAGTGAATTTTTTTATAAATCCTTTCTGTTATGTTAAGTTGCATGAAAATGTTTCAAATACGAAGTTATATGATAAAAGCTATTGCCTCGATGGAGGACTAAAGTTGTTTCAACTTTATTTGGTGAAAGCACAAATTATAGTGTATTATAGAAATATTATGTTAATGTAAAGAACTAGTAGTTCCGTTTTGTTTGTCGAAAGACTATTTATGTTAACGCGCCAAAAGATCTGGCCTGATACAAGCAATTCGTATTGGTTCTTGTTAATGAAAATTTATTTTAGTTTCACACGTTTGCGAAGAAAAGGATTCATTCAAGTAAAATTTTCATTTTATTCTCTATTGTCTTAAAAGTATTTGCTTGTAAAATGTTGAAATATCTGTTGTGTTAAAATAAATGATACTTTTAATTAAGGTTTAAAGCTCCAAAGGGCACATATAATAGGGATTTAGTGGTAAAAATTCAAAATGTAAAAGTTAATGCATTTAAAGTTTAATGCAGTCAATTGAGGTCTCTCAAAAGGAATGTTAGTTAAATCAAATCATGCGATTTTGAGCGAAAGCTTGCATGCGTTTACGATAAATGTAGAAAATATTCGGTATGCATGTGTTTTGTAGGGCTCTCCATCGACACCCTGGCTGATTTTGATGTTTATTAGCTCATGGAGAACTTCGAAATGCATTTAGGGTGTGTCTAGGAAGGTTGTTATGTGCTAACAAGTCAATGTGCGTTTAGGTGGAGATTTGTCCAGTATAACATAGTACACTTGCGTTTTCACACCACACGTTGTGGAAAGCCAAGAGGGGATTAAAGTTTAAAATTTAAGCATGAACGTAATTTAATAATTGTGAATGCATGAAACACCGTAATGTGCGGAAAAACTGGAAAAGCTACGTACGCTTAAATGCAAAAAGGGTAGAAACTTAATAAAAGATTGTAGTGTGAAGTTAGTGTTATTTATTGTTAGAATCATGTATTCATAAGTATTCCAGATTACTGGAAGGAGATGACTGAAGCCTATTTGAAAGATGATGAAGAAAATGGAACAGAACTATGATGTGAAATCTCTTGCTGTTATAATTTAAAATTTTTGTATTTGAATGTAAACGGGCCTCAGATCTTGTTAGTTGTAGAATTTATCAGTTTGTAACAGGTCTTTAAGGATCTTTATCCAAGTCTGTTTAATTCTGGCATGGACAAACGTAGGGATTTACACAGTCCAGTCACATTAATGTGACCATCTGTCAAAAGCCAGAATAACCACCTTTCGCAGAGCGGACTGCTGCGAGACGTGCAGGAAGAGAGTCACATAGGTCCCTGAAGGTGTTCTCTGGGATGTTGAGCCATGCCGACTCTAATGCCGTGGCCAGCTGCGCTAGATTACGCGGTTGAGGATCCATGGCGCGAACAACTCGATCGAGATGGTCCCACAGATGCTCGATTGGGTTTAAGTCAGGTGAGTTTGCTGGCCAGGGGAGGACGGTAAACTCATCCTGGTGCTCTTCGAACCACGCACGTACACTGGCAGCTGTATGGCACCTCGCATTGTCCTGCTGGAAGATGCCATCATCCTGAGGAAAAACAATGCGCATGTAGGGGTGAACATGGTCCGCAAGGACAGATGCGTACTTGTATTGATCCATTGTGCCTTCCACAATGATCAGTGAACCTAGAGAATGCCAGGAAAACATTCCCCAGACCATAATGCTCCCGCCTCCAGCTTGGACCGTTCCGGCAATGGTTGCAGGGTGGTTCCTTTCAGAGGTTTCACGCCTTATACGCCAACGTCCATCTGTCCGATGGAGCATAAAACGCGATTCATCCGAAAACGCAACCTGTCGCCACTCAGTGGACGTCCAGCTGCTGTACTGGCGTGCAAATTCTAGCCTTCGCCGTCGATGAACAGCAGTCAGCATAGGTGCACGAACCAGGCGTCTGCTTCGGAGGCCCAGACGCAGCAATGTTCGCTGAATAGTACTTTGGGAGACACTTTTGGTAGCCCCTTGGTTCATTTTGGTGGTCAGTTGCTCAACGGTAGCCCGTCTATCTGCCCGAACGCATCTCCGCAACCGTCGTTCGCCTCTGTCATCTATGGCCCGTGGTGCACCACATTTGCCACGTCGCTGATTTTGGACAGTCCCATTTTGCCATGCACGGTACACTTTTACCACGGCGGCACGCGAACAGTTCACAAACTCAGCCGTTTCGGAAATGCTTCCACCCTTGGCCCGAAAGCCAATGATCATGCCCTTTTGGAAGTCGGATAAATCGCTTCGTTTCTGCATTACGCCAACGATTGAAATGTTTTTCGAAGCCCTCACACACCCTTTATATACGCTCAACTGCACTGTGCTGCCACCTGCCTTCTGTGATTGGTTATTTAACTCTGACATGGAAAGTACGTGGTGGTCACATTAATCTGACTGTGTATATTTATTTTAAATAACCAGTTAAATTTAATTTTAAGTTACTTTCCTGTAAGGCTTCATTCCCCTAATTGTCGGTGCCAGAATATTTAAATTTGGTAGCGCACGTAAGAAATGCAAATTCTATCAGCGGGAGAAAAAGTTTAAATGTCGACGTTCCAGTAGGGAAAGTTAAAGGGAAAGTTAGAAAGTCTGGGAAATCTCTGTGCGTGCTTGTACGCAAGCATCCGCTTTACAGCTATTACCTCGCTGCCACTAGACTCATCTACGCGCTGTAGGATACAGAATTGTATGAATCCTGTAGTTTAATTCTACTTCTTGTTAATATTTTGAATTCTTGAGTTTTGATTCTACTATTTCAGTTACCGCCCAAGTAGAGGCGTAGTGTGTTAACGTCAAGTTGACGCATTGTAAATAGTTTAAAGTGTTTAATAAAAGGAAGTTTTAACCCTCCTTCGGTGCAATCACTATTTCTTCGGATTCTACGCAACAGATAGACAGTAGAACCTTACACAGTTTTCTTAAAGCGCATTTCGCCATTTATACATAATTTATACTTTAATTAACTCTATATAAAGCACGGAGTACGTTGCGTTTTAAAATTTATGTTTTAAGTGTAATTTAGAACCTACCTTGCTTTGAATTTCATGACTTTAAAGCATAATTACAGTGTTAATAAAAACATCAAAAATGCTAATTTGCTGAAAATTTGTAAAATTCGGTTTCAAATATTTAAGCGTACTTTTAATTGGAATTAATAACTTTACAGAACAGCTACTGTTTATGGATTACAGGGATTTATTTTAGTTATTCCTCTTTAAAGTCGAAAGAATAAAATTTACTTCACATGAAGTATACTAAATGTAGACTAGTAAACAAATCACTCACAGAACGCTTAAATTTCATATAAAAGATTATAGTATTAAATAGAATTAGTGTTGATTAACATTTCACAACCACAGTCTTCACAAAGTCATCAATTTATGTCTTTCGCATTAAATTAAAACAAATAATAGTTATTAATCCCATACCAATTAGTCATTAGAGAATTGCTGGAAATCTAGGAAGAATATTTAATGGTGCATATGATTTTAACATTTGGGCGCAGTTAATGCATTATCTACTGAATGAAATATTGCTTGAGCATTAATTAGGTCAGTGCTAACATTTCGAATTAAATTTGTTGATTCCATCGGAGGATTAATATGTCGGTTTTTAAGACATATTTGAGACTTGAAGTAGTAATTAATAAGCAATGAGCAAATTCCTATGCATTTTCTTGTACAGAATCAGTAACACAGTAATGGCAATCAAAAGCAGATGTCTCTCATCAGACAAATTGGGCATAATTAGTACTACTAATACTACTTGATGAATGCTGGAATACAATTAAAACTTTTATCACCGCCGATGGAAATGTTAATTATTTCAAAATGCATGTCATGGCCACTGAATAAATTGACGATTAATAATTTTCGAACTCTTGATTCATTAGTTAAAATGAATTGAACGCATTTTCCTCCTTATTATCTAGAATCTTAATAGAAATCAAAACAAGAATTTTCGCAATTAATGATCTTGAAAATACTACTTTAGATACTTCTAACAACAGCTTTCGTTTAATGAATTCTTACGCATTGATTAACAGTACACAGAAAATAGGTTCAGTTTTCTCGCAAAATAGAATTTAGTATTCTTTAGGTTAAATTATTCTTCTTAGTTAATAGTTAGCAATTATTCTCTTACAAAATTATTAGAAAAGAGTATTTTCTTTTATATTATAATATTTTAAATAATTCGCCACTAAAAATATCTATTAGATAAAAGTTTTCTTTAACTTAAAGAGGAGTGTCCCCCCCACAAACGCATAAAAAAGTCCTATTAGAATTAGAACTATACTCAAAGTTTACTATCCTCATATTCTTCTAAAGACACGAAAGAATTATTCTACTTTGTTAAAAACTAATTAAAATGTTATAAAAATTGTCAATTACATATGGCAATTGCAATTACCCAATTCCAAAACATTTTTCGAAGGCACGAAGGATTTGATTATTTCGAAATATTGGCATTCTAATGTATCTTAACTTTATTACCTTAAACTGGATTGATTTCAATACTGAGACGAATTTTAAATTATAGGTACGAGCAATGTTTCCAGCGAACCAGCGACTGAACGATAAAAATGCTGAACATTGTTAGTTCCGCCCAGTTACGAATCCTGGCAATCGGTCAAAGCTATATAAGTGATTTCATGGTTTTCGTCACGTTTAGCACAAATGCAAGCAAATTTTTCTGATAGTGCTCGCTAGCTTTTTCTAAGATCCAAACTGATACCCCACGGGAATAATTTCTAATTAAAGACAGTTAAAGCCTCTAAGGAAAAATATTTTAAATCAGATTCTATTGCCGTATGTATGTAGATGCATTTGTTTGTTTGGCTCTGGATATTGCTGCCATCGGCTGTCGAGTGGTAAAATGGCTTAATAAATCGTTTCAGATCCCGGTGAATGGCTTTTCCATGTTTCTGCTATTTTCAACATGACTACGAGCCATATTCCATTAAATGTCGTCCAGGAAGATATCCTTCCTCTTAAGCACACAACCTGCGCTTGCTTTACGACAATCCATATAATCTAATCCTTGGAGATTGCGCGGAATTCACCACTCCGAGTTTTAATTTTTGCATGTCAACTTATGCTATCGGCTCTTGGATATAATTCAAGGATTTATCCTTCATTCTCTTCTTATTATCATTTCCAACTATTACAATATCCCCTACTTTAAGATCACAATGTTTGATCGATTTTCCTCTTGAAATTTCCGGAGTCCCTAAATACTCTTGGTGGAATCTCTTTCTAAAAGTCTCCCGGACATTCTGAATGTGCCGCAATCTACGTCTAAAGAAGTTTGAATTGATTTCTTGCTTTATAAAAGGCACTAAATCGTTCTGTAATTCTCTTAAGAATGTGGCTTGTGTTACAGCAGTGAGATCTGAATCAGCTGATACAACTGTAAAGGGTGTATCACTGAGTACGGCTTCACAATTACACAAAACAGTGCACATGTCTTTGTAATCTAAACAGGCTTTTCCGAGGACTTTTATTTAAATTTTCTTCATTAATCCAATTAGACACTCCCACCAACCTCCCTACCAGGGAGCACCGGAAGGTATAAATTTCCAAGTAATGTAGTTTTCAGTTCCTCTTCTAGAGACTTCTTTGAAATCTACTGATGCAAGAGTATTAGATGCACTTACGAAACTTGTACCGTTATCCGAATAAATTATACTGGGTCATCGCCGAGAAACAGAGCGATGAAGGGCTTCAAGGAAAGTTTCTGTAGACAGAGTTGTTACGAGTTCTAAGGAAACACAACGATATACTGCGCATATAAACAAAAACATTCATGCCTTCCTTTTATCCCCAAGTATCAAAGGTCCTGCAAAATCAGTGCCGGTAATCTGAACACAGAGGCATCTTGGACTCGATCACTGGGCAATAGTGGGCCTGGAGGATTAACCCTTTTGTTGGAATATCTTTTATAAGTAATGCAAGATCTCAAGATGGATAAAACAGTTCTTCGTCCAGATAGTAATCAGAATCTTTCTCGTAGCGAATTTAAGACTTGAGAAATTCCCACGCGTCCTTTAATTTGATGTTCTTCCATTACTATGCTGAATATTTTAATTTTCCTTCGAGAGCATCTTTCAAAATGGAATCAAAATGATACTGAATAACAGAACGGAGTAAAAATGGACTACTGAAGATGCCAAACATAACACTAAAAGTGTCTGTAATATTTAAGTTGGCCATCGGCTTCACACCAAAAGAATCTCAAAAAAACCTTATCTATATGATTAAGGCTTATTTGCAAAAAAGCTTTTCGTATGCCAATGTAACTCCTATTCTGTTCACCTGGAATCGATGACGAAATGAAGGAATGAGTTCAATAAGATTCAGGAATGAGTTCAATAAGATTCAACCCCTTTCCAAGGCAGCATTGAGACTAGGTGTTCGCTTCTGTTTTGCTGAAGCATCAAGTGGTGATATAATCTTTGTTGTACTGTTTTCTTTGACTACGTGACGATGAGGTAAGCAATGACAAGGTAACTCAATTTCAGTTTTTACAGATTGTATTATCCCTTCTTGTTCCCACTCACAGAAAGCTTACTCATATTATTCGTAAAGATAACTAACTTTCAATCATTTAACAGTCGAATCTAATCTTTTAGCTAAATTTTCTAATCTTTCAGCTAAGTTAAAATTTTTTGGCATGGGCGAATGATCACTAAGCCACGGTAAGCATACTTGAAAACTACCTTCTTCATTTATTTTAACTGTAGATGAGAAATGTTTCCTTGCTTCTTCTTGGAGTTTAAATTTATTTTTCTTTTCTAAAGGTTCTCAAATTCCCAGCGTGTCAAGAGCCCACAAATCGGATACTAGTGTCTCTTTATTGAGCATTGAAGTGACAAGAAAAGTACAATTATTTGAAATTTCAGACATAGAGTTTTTGCCCACTGCTGTCCATCTAATTTGGTCTCAATAGCCGCAAGACCTGAGGGAAAGCCCCCAATAATCAATTTTCCACAAATATCAGCTCCATTTAATATTTCTAGCTGTCTATCACTTTGATCATTCAGATAAATATTATTTTCCCTAAGCTCGTTTATCAAGTCGCCTCGTCCTACTGGTGGTATAGTACCACAAATTACCTCTTGTGCAAGAGCCTTAAAATTGCTTAAATAATTGTCATTTGTTTTCGATAAAAACACCGTAAAAAGATCGTGATCTATAATTTCAGTGGTTTTCCTCCAAATAACGAATGTTGTAATTTTCCTTTGCATGTGCTCGGAAGCTGTTTCGATAGCGGTATTCTTCAAAACATAAGACCTGTGGGACGTTGAATCAGTGATAGTTCTTGCTTGCCGTTTTTTAATTCGCGAGTTTTCGACAAATTTGCTAGTGTCTCGTCATGTTTTGGTATCTGTTTATCATCTTCTCTGATATTGCTATTGGCGCTACTTTCGGGTTTGGACTCGGAGTAGATGTTTTTGCACGAGAGTATGTAGTGCTTTTCCACAAACTACACACGAAACTTTTTCCGACATTTAGCTATTCCATGACCCCTATTCAAACACAGGAAACAGCTGCGACTGTTTTGTACTACGCCTAATCTGTCTTCGACTGACGTCTTTCTGGCTTTGCAACAATCAGTCGATTCATGATCTCCAGAACAAAATATGCGCAAATTTTGATTTTCTTTTTTTGTCGTTATTGAGTTGGAGGCCGATGGTATTTGTAGAGATCGGCCATGATTTTTAAAACCAGGACGTTTGCTGTTCCACTGTCTTGAAGACTCATCTTTGACAAAACATTTGCTAGCTATGGATACACGTTCTTCACTCTCAATTTCATCGAGTAAAAACAAAAGTAGGTCATCTAAATCCAAGTGATGTGTCGATTTTTTTCTCTTTTATTATCATTTTCCTCTTTTGTTTCTATCCCTCTGTGGTCACGATTAACTGATCTAAATCTCTGCCACGCGCGAAGAATATCATATTCTACGAGTGGATATAACATAGCTGCATATTTATCTCTGGCAACACCAAGAATCTCTAACGCACGAAGTTTCGATTCTAAATTATCGTACAATTTTCTCAAACAAAATTTGTGATTCGAATTCTTTTGAAGCACTAAAGAGAGAAGATCCCTCACATAAACTTCTATAAGAATGTCTTTTCTACCAAAACTTAATTGAAGTTGTTGCAAAGCTTTGTTGTAACTATCACCTCTAGGAGAAAAACTTTTAACTAACTCTTCAGCAAGTGATCCTCTTTCCATAGATTGTAATAAATATGCAAAGATATCATCATTGTCCAAAATACTATCGCCTTTTGTCTTTTAAAATTTCCCCTAAAAACCTAACCAATTCTTTACATTACCGCCAAATGTTGGCAATTTAAGTTTTGGGTAACCTAGAATTGTATTTGCGAAACAGTCATATCAGCAGCATCAAAACAGCTGACCTTCTCATTCAATAGGTTAGCTAACTCAGTTTCTATTATTCTCCATTTATCTCTATAAGCTTCTGATTCATCAAATTCTTTATGAATTATATCCTCATGTTCCTCAAATTTAAAAATCTCTTCTCTAATCGCTTGTTCAACTTCTAGCATTGGTTTCTCTTTTTCTTTAATAAACCTTTTAATTTCTTTAATTAACTTTTTTTAATTAACTTTTTTTTGCAATTTTTTGACTCTTAGTTAAATTACGCTCACCTTTCTCAAAATCGTTTAAAGGTCTACTAAACAATTTTCTATACTGAGAACGTTTTGCTTTTAAAGCAACCATAGTAAAAATACAATACAGTTCAATGTAATTAAATTCAGAATAATGTTTATTTACTGTTATTCAATCCTATGGTAGGAAGACACTTGTTCCAAAAAAGAAGGAAATACTATAGTAGACTCTATTTAAAAATATTTCCTGCATGCCCGGAACTGAGGCATATGTCAAAGCTCTAAAAAAGAAAATTCCAAATTTTTCATTTAAATTCAAATTCCTAATGTTTATACCCGAAAGCAAAACGAAAACTACAACTCAAAAACAAACTCATGGAATACAGAGAACGCTGCCACACAAAAAAAGCTAATCATTAAAAGATTTTCTTTTCCCAGAGTGACGTCATATTTCATGGAGCTCGTAATAATCTTTCATTACACATTAAACTTCAACGTGTTCTTGCTGTAGTTTTAAAGTACAGCGGCAAAGCGTACAGCGTATATCAGCTTAAAGGCAGCAGCACTTTTTTAAAGAATATTTTAAGGGAAATTAGTTCGTATTGACGTTACACATGAGGAAAACCACGCTCATGCAACCAACCGGGATCTGGACCTAGGCTAAGGTGCTAGTGTGCACCTCTTTACCGTTTGGACGTTGGTGGGTTGTCCTTACAAATAAAGCGCTAATTGTTATTTATTTTACATTTAATTCGTTATTTATTTCATTTATTTCCCTTGGTGGTTATTATAGCATTGGTATGCAAGCATAGGAAACACTTTATCACGCAGTTCACACAAGCAAAGTCTAACGATCCTAAATTAAATAAATAATCTAGTTTTTTAACCACGCATGCTTTTGCTATTTCCGTTACACATTCCATTACTTCCAGTTTTTATTCGTTAGCTCACTTATTGTAAGCATGACAGTTGATGCATAATAAATGAATAATTAATCAAAAGCAAAATTTGAGACCTCTCGTATGATGCACTCTCTTTTTAAAAATAATACCAAACAAAAGACACAAGAAAAATGAATTGATTTTCTTTCTCGTTTCTCAATTACAATTCTCAAAAGCAATTGCAGTCTAATATTGAAACTTGTTGTTTACAAAAAACTCAGCTCCCATGAACGCTCTCTGGAGGAAAAAGACAAAACGTAGTTAGTTGAACATTTGACGCGTCTAATGTAAGTTAAATCGATAGACCGTCTCCGAATATATTTGAAACATAATGCTTGTAATGATTGTAACCTGTAAATATTATGTAAATATCTTTCACATATTAATTAAAATTTCTGAAAAAATTAATAGTAGTGTTCCGCAATGATTAGAATTTCAGCTTAGACTAACGGAAATAGAAAGGAAGACAAGAAATTCCAGGGCAGCCCTTTAGAAGGCAAGTGATTTTTCACTTATCTATTTATTGATTAAAGATTTTAATACCGAAATTTTAAAAAATTTTAACATGGCGCCCGAAGAGGGACTGCCAGCAACTGCTTTTCCTTAAATTGACTATTGACTGTCGAAATTGATATCAGTGACACAGATAATACATATGCATACGATATCAGTGATATAGATAATACAATTAGTGAATTGTTGATACTTGTTGGATTATGACGGAATTAATCGATACATTGAAAAAGAAACGCGGCTACACAAGGGCTGCTGTTACAAAAGTAATTAGACGAATCGAAACTGAATTATCAAAAACAGAAGTGAATGCAGAGGAACTAGAAATTTCCTTAGAACACTTAAATAAAAAATGAAACTAGTTAAAACACACAGATTCTGATATCGAAAAATTAATAAGCATAAGTGATCTATACCAGGAATTAAACGGTGTTGACGACTATCGTGAAAGAATAACTACATTTAAATACAAAGCCAACAAAAAAAATTGAAATAAATTAATACAGAATAACAAAAATTAAGTGTGTTAAAGGCCACTGAGCAGCTTAGTGAAAATATGATAAAAAACGTTAAAATCGAAAGTCATACTGTAAAGCTTCCTAAACTTACCATTCCGAAGTTTCATGGAGAGAGTTGTGAATGGTTGACATTTTAGAACACTTTTTCATCAGCCATACACCACAATACACTGCTCGACATTGAAAATGCCGCACAAAGAAGGAGTGGTCAGAAATTTATGCAAATTTTAGAGTAGACGCACATCACTCAGTTATGCGAATGATGTAAAATGCGCAGCCCTCCGACGCACGTGAAGTAAGATATAAGGGAAGGAACGTTCAGAATGGGCAATATTCGTGCCGTTATTTCTGCCACACGAATTATAGAAGAAAGTTGGTTTTTGCCCCGGAGGATACGTGCAATAGGAAAGAATGCCAGGCTGCCGTCAAGGCACTTCCAGCAGATAGACGATTTTACGAGGGGTATGGTGATCGGACTGAGAAGGGCGGGTTGGTCCTTATCGCAGCTGATACCCACATGGATGCGAGCATGGTGCATCGGCTATGGCGAACATGATTGGAACAAGGGAATGTGGGAAGAAGGAGGGGGTGCAGGTGCAGCCAGAGTGACGTCAGCACGTGTGGATCGACACATCCGCTGACAAGCTGTGGTGGTCTCGCAAGTCACTTGTACCGCGATTCTGCAGCATGTGCAAGATACCCTGGATGTTCCCGTGTCGACCAGAACCATTTCCCGTCGATTGGTTAAACGTGGTCTACACTCACGGCGTTCGCCAAGAAGACCCCACAGCATAGACGCCAATGTTTAGAATGGTGCCGGACTGGAGCGATGTGGATGACAGAATGGTGAAACCTCGTGTTCTCAGATGAGCCACATTTCTGTTTATCGAGTGACAGTCGCCGCATACGTGTGTGGCGTCGACGTGGAGACAGATCTAATCCTAGCAACTGTGGAACGCCCCACCGCGCAACAAGGTGGCATAAGGGTTTGGGGCGCTATTGCCTACGATTCCAGGTCACCTCTAGTTCGTATTCAGGGCACTATGACGGCCCAACGATACTTGGATAATGTACTGCGGCCGGTGGCAATCCCGTACCTTCAGGGGCTGCCTAGTGCAATTTACAGGATAACGGATCACACAGTGCTCGCATATGCCAACATGCTCTGCAAGATATACAGATGCTTCCCTGGCCACAGTACTCTCCTGACCTGCCACCAATCGAATATGTACGGAATGTGATTGGACGCCGTTTGCAGACTCTGCCCCTGCCTTGTTCAGAAAACGAACTGTGGCAAATGGTTGAAAGAGAGTAGAGAGCCATCCCTCAGGACACCATCCGCACTCGTATTGATTTTACGCCTAGACGTGTTTCTTCGTGCATCGCTGTCCGCGATTGTCCTACATCCTACTGAGTCGACGCCGTTCTCGCTGTGTATTCTGACTATCATTTTGAAAGAAAGATCACTTATTGCTGCTTGCTGTCTCTGTCTTTTTTCCAAATTTCATCACTTTCTGGCTACTCCTTCTTGTTGTCAATGTCGAGCAGTGTAAAACAGTTATAAGTAAATTTAATTATCTCAAATCCCTTTTGGACGGTACTGCTTATAACACCATTGACGGTTTCGATCTAACCGAAGAAAATTATGAAACTTCAATCAAACTTCTGACAGAAAGATTTGGAAATAAAGATATATTGATAAATGCCAATATAGATAAATTACTGAAAATAAAACCCTTAAAGGATTCTAGTGACATTCAAAACTTCCGTAAATTATTCAACTACGAAAAGAAACATATTCGAAGTCTTGAATCATTAAACATTACCTCAGAAACATATTAACACCTATATTACTTAAAACATTGCCCACAGATTTGGTTTTGGTATATAATAAAACAGTTCGAAAGTCAAATTGCGATTTGAATCATCTGGTGGAATTTCTTTCTGATCAATTAATTGCGCGGGAACGTACATTCTCGATGGTACAGCCAAAGATCGCTTTGGGAGCGCTACAAAACCATAACAATCTGAGTGAAACTAGACATATTGAGAAACACACAGCTGCGGAATTAACGAATACAAGTTTGTGGGGGAGAAAAAACTCCGTGTATATTCTGCGATTCTTCTGATCAAGCGAACGTGTAAACAAGCATCTTTATGGTCTACTGAAAAAAAAAGAAAGAGAAATGCAAAACGAAAGGAATATTTTATCGTTGTTTACATCCACGACACCTTAGTATTAATTGTACTTCTTGAATAAGATGCGAATTATGTAAACAACGACATGCCAATATTATGTGTTTTAAAAAAAGAAAACAGGGAAATTAAGGAAGAACAAGTTGAAAATAAGGCTTTATCGGATAATTCATCTTATGAATATGTAATTTTGCAAACTTTAATTGTCAATGTGTACGGAAATGGTCAAAGCAATTTTATAAAAATAAATCTAGATACCGGAAGTAGCAAATCATACATTTCTTGCGGAGAAGTTGAAATTAAAATCTTTAGGTCAGGAAAGTGTGACACATGGGCTTTTTGGAGGTATAGAAAAAAGGAAAATCATAAAAAATATATAATTAAGTTACGTAATCCAGAAACGGGATTTACATGTAAAGCTGAAGTTATGAGTCAAATAGCCGCATGTTCACATATTCCAAGATTGAAAGATAGGGACTGCATAAAGAAGCTGAAGGGTAACAAAATTTTCCCCAGTGATGTAACTATTAGTGAGAATTCTTGCTTATTTGAAAAAAAAAAAAAAACGTAATGAAATACACATGCTTATAGGAGCAGATTATGCCGGAAAACCTTTTACAGGGGAAATAAAACACATAACGGAAGGTTTAGTAGCAATGAATACCGACCTTGGCTGGACAATATTAGGGAGAACGAGGGGAAAAGGAAAACATTTTTAATGAAGTTCTTTTTGATTTTATCAGAATAACTGAACCAGCTCTTTCAAAAACAAAACAGGAAATTGAAAAAGCAACAGAAAATTATTTTATCCGTACTTTAGAAAAAGATGAGACGGGAAGGTATCACGTGTCACTTCCATGGCTTCAAATTCATCCTGAGTTGCCAGATAATAGAATCCTTGCAGAAATGCGTCTGAAATCTTGAGTGAGAAGCCTTCAGACCAAGAATTCCTTACAAGCCTATGAAACTGTTTTAAAGGATTGGGCAGAACAGGGAATTATTGAACCTGTCGATATTTTGGAACCAGAAAGGATCAAAGGGTATTATATGCCGCATAGAGCAGGGTTTCAGGAAAATTTGACTACCAAAATTCGACTAGTATTCGACGCATCTGCAAAGGAGTAAAATTCGGTATCCCTAAATGACTGCCTTGAAAAAAGGTCCTAATTATTTTGAATTAATCCCTAAAATTTTGGCAAAATTTCAAGAGGGAAAGTATTTGGTAATTTCTGATATAAAAAGAGCCCTTTTGGAAATAGGTATGAATCCAGAAGATAGAGATTTTCTCCGGTTCCTGTGGTGGGAAAAGGACGGCTTGAAAAATTGACTATGTATCGACACCGAAGGGTAGTATTCGGTGTAAATGCCAGCCCCTTTTTCCTCGCTGCGACGATTAACTACCATTTAGAAAATGTACCAGAACAACACCAGGACATAGCTTCAAAGCGAAAGAACGCCATGTATGTGAATAACTGCGTAGCCAGCGTAGAATCAATTGAAGAATTGAACTCATTTATCGAGTGATCTAGAGAAATAATGGGTACTGCGAAATTTGACCTAAGAGGTTGGAAACATAATAAATAGACTTAAAAATGAAACTTCAGTTCTTAACTTTTGTGATGAAGATTATAAAGCAGTCGTATCAGTATTGGGACTGAAATGAAACCTGTTTGACGATACTTTATATTGTTACATAAAATATGAAGAAAATCCTGTATCGAGCAAAAGATCTGTTCTTTCCGATTTGAGTAAAATCTTTGACCCAATCGGGTTTACTAGTCCAGTTACTCTCATGCCTAAACTGATTCTGCAGGAGTGCTGGAAACAGAAAATTAACTGGGACGCGAATCTGCCGAATGTTCTAGCAAAGAAATTTTTTACATGGTTATCTCTGTTAAAATATTTAAAAGACATCAAAATTCCTGGACTACTTTCCAAAATAGACGAAAGTACGACTATGCATGTATTTTCGGACCCAAGCAAGGACGCTTACGCGACCTGCACTTTTCTTAGACACAGCTGTGAGGGTAAGTCCCTTGTGAACTGATACAATCAAGAGCTAGAGTTGTTCCCCTAAAACCACTCACCATACCCATACTAGAAATACTCGCTTGCACTATTGCAGCCAGACTTTCTCATACAATGAGAGAAGATGTCAAACTGAAAGACGTTCCAGTTTTCTACTGGACGGATTTTACAAATGCCCTTTTTCGGATAAAACAGAAAGAAAATTGGTCCACTTTTGTAGCAAATCGCGTGAATGAGATTCGAAACTTGAGTAATCTAGATCAATGGCATCACATTCCTGGAAAGTTCAACGCTGCGGATTTGCCATCTCGCTGTTGTTCTGCTAAGGAGCTAAGAAAATCCGAATGGTGGAAAGGACCAGATTGGATCTATCGACCTCTAGAAGAGTGGCCTCTTGCAAATGGAGATAGTCCTGACATAGTAAATGGACAGAGAAAACGAACTGTGGTTTCAGCGAGCAATAACGCGAATACAGATAAACTTAATCTTTTTGACAGAATTTCAGGTTTTGGAAAGATCGTAAAGATCGTGTCTTGGATCTTTAAGTTCATTAAAATTGCAACTGCACAGTCATCTGAAAGAATTCATGATAAAATTTCAGTCGAAGAAATAAAAGGAGCCGAAACAATGATTTTTCGTCTGATCCAACAGGAATCTTTTGAAGGATTGAAAGAGAAGAGAATACGTGAACGACGACCTCTCAAGGACTCCAATGGCCTTATAACAGTGAAGACACGTATCTTTCAAAGAGATGATGATGCTGACTTTCGTTACCCAATTTTACTTCTCTCAGATCATCCGCTAGCACTAAAACTGATCAAATCTGAACTTGAAAAGCTAAGTCACGCTGGAGTACAATTCGTTAAGTGCACTTTACGTGAAAAATATTGGATTATAAAAAGCAGGAAGACTGTACGCAAAGTTATCCAAAAATGCGTGCGATATCGAAAGTTCGACTCTGATTCATGTAAGACTTCTCAAGCGTCACTACCTGAAGACAGAATAAGAGATTCC
Organism: Stegodyphus mimosarum; assembly: GCA_000611955.2. Lineage (NCBI taxonomy): Eukaryota > Metazoa > Arthropoda > Arachnida > Araneae > Eresidae > Stegodyphus > Stegodyphus mimosarum. Next base: position 217,012 of record KK118419.1, read on the forward strand.
TTAATATTTGAGATTATTGGTGTTGATCTGACACCTGAGTCGGACATTAAAGTGAGGTACAGAACTCGACATATGACGAAATCTCCAAGGACGTGAACTCTATGTCAGTTGGGTCTATCCTCTGTTGATACTGGACCTCAAAGTGGGAGCGTCATATTCGTTTACAAATAACTCAGCTCCCATGAACGCCTTCTGGCGGAAAAAGACAAAACGTAGTTAGCTGAACGTGTGACGCGTCTAATATAAGTTGAATCATCGATAGACCGTCTCCGTATATATTTGAAACATAATGATTGTAATGATTGTAACCTGTAAATATTATGTAAATATCTTTCAAATGTTAATTAAAATTTCTGAAAAAATTAATAGTAGTGTTCCGCAGTGATTAGAATTTCAGCTTAAACTAACGGAAATAGAAAGGAAGACAAGAAATTCCAGGGCAGCCCTTTAGAAGGCAAGTGATTTTTCACTTATCTATTTATTGATTAAAGATTTTAATACCGAAAAGTTGAAAAAATTTTAACAGAAGCATTCGCATTATTTTCCTTAGAAAAAGCCCATTTCTGATGATATAGCTATAGCCAAGTGTAAAGTTTGAGTGTGATGGTGACGAGGGAAAACACAAAAGAGCAGTTTTCAGTAAAGGTGTCACTAACTGCTTAAATATATTTCATTACTCGGAGTGCAAACTTAAATAGCGTGGCATAAATTCTCCCTCGAAGGAAACCCCACTTTATATCCCCCAAGCATCAACACGCGTATATTTCAAGCATTCACAGTGTAATTATTTTAGTGCTGCCGGGGTTATTATTATAATTTATGTCGACGAAGTTTCGTGTGATTTGTGGCCGAGATACGACCAAAGCTCGCCACGTTTTAACGAGATTACGAAGACTATTTTTTTCATTTTGTTCTCTCCGTGCGCTTCCGTAAGTGAGTAAAATGTGATGTGACTTAAACATAAATAAGCTGTTAAGATTATTTATTAAGCCGGGCCGTGATAACACCCAGATCACGGCAATTCATTATGTTTATAAATACCGTAGGTTATTTTTTTTTAGTTCCATTCTGTTTTTGATTAAGCGGTAAGTTTCAGGCATTAAATGCTTCTCTGACATGAAAAGTTGCTTTTAGTTCATTTTCAAAGGAAGTTTTGTCCTTTATTAAGGTTTTACGATTTTAGTAATAAAAGAGTAGGGGATTAGCGTTGCGTACTTTGTTGGCTGGGCCGTAAATTTAGATAGCCTTCTCAAAAAGGAGCAATGGGTACCATACAGCTATAAAAGTTAGTTCTTATTCTCAAAGGTGAGCTGGAAGATTTCTATAAAGAAAAAAGAGGAATGTGTTAAAAGATAAAACAGATTTTAATAATTTGTTTAAATTTATTTTTAACATATATTAATCTTAAGTTACGTGGATTATCTTAAATTCTAAAGAAGGAAGATAATTTCGGACATGCTGACTAATCCACGGAATAAAATAGTGAACCATGCTTATCTTCAGCTTTTTTATGTTTCCTGCGAAATTATAATTTTCTACAAATTATTGGTAAAAAAGACTAAGGATTAGCCTCAAACAGAAACAGATATCAGATGTAAGACTACAGATATAGCTACCCTTAAAATTATTAAGAGTTAGGAATTAATGGAACAAATTGTAAATAAATAAATCAAAAATCCAGTAATAAAACATGCAAACATCAGTTGAATAAGGTACCAGTTCTGTAGCAAGCTAAAATATAAAAAAAAAAGAAAAAAATATCTGAAAGGTTTGTTTCAGATTTTAACAGTCACCCATAAGTTTTCTACGCTTTCGCTGAGCTCGCCATTGTCTGCTGTTGCATTAACCCATTTGCTGCTAACCCATTAACCCATTTGCTGCTAACCCATTTGCTTTGCCAGTTTAGCTTCCTTATTAAAGAATCATTTTCTTCCCATGTACGCCACACACAATTCAACAGCAAAATCTCAAATCTTATTTAATATAAGAAAGTTTAGAATTCCAGAGGCAGTGTTATGTATTGGCATACACTTTTATATGTTTTCACCCTTTCCTCAGTTCATCATATCAGTGTTCAGTTTTTCTTAGGTCTTCTGTTAAAAATCCTGAATGAAATTAATAAGATGATATTAATAATGAAAGAATAATTGTTTTTCTTTACTAGAACAAAAATGAAGACAACTAGTTCGAAAAGAAAAGCCGAATTTAGTTTCCAACCAGTCGAGATTCAACGTGTAGAATACTATTTAAACTATGAGTGATCAAAATTTCACTAATTTAATAGAATTGATAATATTAAATCTGCGTTTTAGACATAGAAGATAGAAAGATGAAAGAAATTAAGAAAAATAAATAACGAATATAAATTAAAAAAAAAACTGAATGAATTCGAAAGCGAAAAAATAATAAATAAAAATGAGGATAATTTAGAAATGTTACCTTCAGTAACAGAATCGCAAATGCACGAGAATTATACCTAAGGCATTATACGAGAGGGTGTCCAAAATTAATTGGAATAATTTTTAAGGAATTATACTGTATTGACATATTTTAGTTTCCTTCGTATGGCTCTCCACCAGCAGCGATAAAACTGCTCCAAAGTTTTGCCCAGTATTGGAAACATAAGAACAGCAGCGAAATTTTTGACGCGGAGTATTATTTATGGCAAGCAACGTATTTTCCAGCCTTTCGCTCATATAACTAAGTTACTTTGCTATCTACTGAACTGGGGCTCACCAGCTGCCAAGCGGTAAAATCGCTAAACACTGGTAGTTCGGTCCGAGGCTCGATCCAGTGAGAGGGGAGGCTGCATGGTAGTTTTCTTGGTTTTTCCCATGTGTAACGTGTATACGAGTCAGTTTTCCTTAGAAAGTCCTTCACGAAGGCATAGAGCACTTGAGGCTTTGCCATACTCACGAAAACCAAACCAAACCTATTTATTGAATTGTTTTCAGACAGCTTTCTCTTACCGTGGAAATAGTGCACTATCCAAACACTATCCTATTTCTTAATTACGGAATGATCTTTAGATGATCTACATTAGCAGCCTGTTGGAAGTTTTCAAGTGCTTTTCTCAATTCTAATCTTCAATGGATGTTGAAATTGCAGTAGACATACTTCATTAGACGTGCTGCCAATAGCGAATTTGGGAAACTCGCAAATGTAGAATTTCAGAAACTTACAATTTGTCTTAAACAAACTTAAAATTTGGGAAACCTCAGTTTAACATCTCAAAGATTTTACCAATAAAATTTCAAGAAGTTAAAAAGTAAGAAGGAAATCTCCATAAAGTGAAGCCGTAGAATAAAAAAATCTTATATTTAAAATTAGATATTCAAAACAAAAGGAAAATGCTACCGATTAAAATCATAATATTATTTCATCTAAACTGAGGCCGCGTGGAGGATTTAGGCCAAGGAATAAAGTATGGACATACAAATTAAAAATGCAACCGCCGTTTATTTCGATGGATCGCTTGAACTCCAGGTTTGTAATGAAAGTTTCTCATAAATGGCAACATTTTCTGTTTTTCCCAAACACGAAATTAACAAACCGAAAATCATTGCAATTGGATTCCTTTTAAGGGTTTTTTTTTAAGGAAAGCTTTCATAATAGTGAGAGCTTTCTATTGAGAAGCCCGGAGGGTAGGTGATATGATACAGAGTTTAATAGCCTAACCAGCGGTAGAAAGAGAACGCAATCAATATATGTGTGTGTGAAATATAAAATAAAAAAAGAAATTTATAAATTACTAACTTAATTAACAATAACTCTTTAAATTTCTTCCTTAAATATTTGCATGTATCCTTCTTTGCATCTGCAGTGCATCAAAATTTCTCTCAACTTTGTCATTTCTAGATCAGTCCCTGCACATGACTTGCATAACGCTAATGATGTAGCTAAATCGAAACTCAAAATTTCGAGAACTAAAACCTTTCTTCTAGAAGGCTGCCATATTGGATAACTGCGTACTTTTGCTTCTAGCTCTCTTACTGTTAATATGCAAACATGCTGCTTCTCTTCCTATCACAACAGTATCAAACATGTAATCGAATAGGTACGGTAATAGTGCCATGTGAATTGTGGTTGCAAATGTCAATTGAAATAAAAGATGAATATTTAATTTTCCTTGGCTACCATATTTGCTTGTCATTATGGAGCTATGTTTACGGCATCAACATTGTTACGTCTTTTTCATTACAATGAAGAAATGCCATATTTCTCCATGTGCGTCATCAACTGCCTCTACAACGTACATTTCTTCTAAGGCACTACACATATTATTTTATTTCTTGATAATGCGCATCATCACTATGGGTGCGCTATGCACCCCATAATTTTATGCAATTAATATCTTGTTAAACGACGCACAGGATTAGAAAAATAAACTCTGCGTAGCGAGCGGCATGGCGACACAACTAAAAGCAGTAGAAGAAAAGAGCGAAGAGACGAGGAAGTGACGTAATTACCCTTTTCATACCAAATTCCATGTCAGATCACATGATAGATTAATGTCAAAATTTTGGGTTCAGATTTCATCGATAAATTTTGCTTTTCAGAGTTCTGCTTTATATTTTTGAGAACTGTTGAAAAAAAGGTAGCAACTATGTGTGGTGATCTGCGAGATCAATATTCTAAAGTATCATAAAAGCAGATGACAAGGTTTGGACATCACAGTGATCATAAAAACGGTTATCCCGTAAGTCCAGAATTTTATTGTAAATCTTCAGGTGTTTTCTTTTTCTGTTTAAAAGACTAAGCTTTCGATAATCGAAACAATAATCAACTAGGATTATGGTAACAAACTTAAAAATCATCTAAGTCTTACACTTTAGAATTTTGCTACATTAAGCAAAAGTCTATATAAGGCATGGCCGCATGCGGCTCTCCGACACCCTGAAGTGGCTCGCGAGCTAATTGCTGCCCTTTGCTCTCTTTGCAACAAACAGTTTTTACTTTTTGAAATATAATTGCTTTTTGAAATAAAAACCATACAATGGCACCCTTCTTTATTAATCGCTAGAAAGTAATCCTATCTAATTTTTTTTCAAGTTAATTTTATTTCAGGACGTTTCTGCTTACACTCCTTCCGTGTGGTTTTCTTGCTTTACAACTGTTGTTATTCAATGTGTTGGAAGATTTGCTATTCTTTGCAGAATACTAAATTTATTCCGTCCTTGAGCGATTTAGGTAACTGAAGAAACCTCTTTCAAGTAGGAAAATCGTTGTCCACGTACGGCTGATCCAATTTGGAGAGAAGTTCGAAATCTGGGGATTTTAGGATCGGTAAAGTAAATTTTAACGTTCTTATTTGGTTAGGAAAATTTCCCAATTTTGTCATGTGCGGATGTCCTGCAAAATGAATTCCGCATCCCTAAGCAAGTCAAGTCATTTTTATGCAATTTCCTCACATATTTCGCACCACCTCACAGTAATATGCTGCAGTAAACACACTTTCCTTGTGAAACCATATTTTTCGCAGTAATTACCTGGTAATTCTAGGGAGAAATCATAATTTATTTCATCAATGTTTGAACATGTTAAAATTTTTGAGATTTCGGGGAGAACCACTTGTTTGACAACGAATTTAATTCTGCTCAATGTTTTCAGTTCACGTTTTGTCAGTCCTCATTCGGGATACAAATCATTGAACTTCATCATCATGTTGCATCAAGCAATGAAGGATCAACTGGATACAAATGCGGCATACTGATGCAGATGAAATCTCTTTAGCTTGTGCTAGTTTCTCGTACGTTGCTTGGCGAACTTTCTTTTTATTTCGTCAATAATATCGCAGAAGGGCAGAGACATTTCCCCCCCCGGTACTTTTAAAATTTTTCACCCCTTAGTTCTGCCACTCAGTGACATTGCTCCAGTTACGCCGGCCCTGGTACTGGCATTATGCTTCTTTAATATGTTGATATTTCTCATCTTCTTAATCTTAGATGATCGTGTACATCTGTCATGTTCTTCACGAAAGCTCTGTAGCCTAAAGGAATGTTGTAGTACTACGATCCACTGTCTGATCAATACAAATTTCAAGCAATTTAATGTGAAATTTTGCTGGATGTACCCCTGTAAACTTCCATTGGGCTAAAGATTAAATAAAAAACGTTTTGTTTTATTCTTTCCTCTGAGCTGGAGTTATTTTACTTGGAAATTTAATACCAAACGATAACTCACTTGATAAATTTTATGGGTCCAACAGTTAACAATTTGAATACGATGGATCTGTACATTTGTGTAGCAAGAACTCAAGCACTAAACAATCGTGTAAATGTCTACCATATCTGTGCGGATCCATACAAATTTGGAGAAGTAAACTATCCTATTACATCTCCATTTATAAAACAAATTTATTATACTAGTTACGGATACGTTTTCTTTTTGTACCATTAGTTTTGATCTCCCTTATATTTGAAATTAGCTCAAAATTCAACAGCCGTGGTTGAAGAGGTTGACAGGTAGACAGTTGAAATACGTGGCTTACGAAATATTTATGTATCGTAACATGAACCGCTAGATTTATCAACAATAAGCCATCTATGCCCAGAAATACTACGATAGTTTCGAGGATTTTCAACGATGCGCAGGTGTAATGATTATATAAAAATTCTGACAGAATTCGCTTAATGCTTCACTGAAATTATGTAACACTTAAAGGCATCAGAAGTGACACAGATACAGATACCATTGCAATCGCGTTTAATATTTAGTTAATTTTTCTACACTGATCATCAGTTAACTAGTCACTTGGTTTTGTCAAGTTTGGATTAAAATGTTTAATGATTTCTAAGGTTAGGGTTCAAAACATTCGAATGACGGAAAAGTTCTAAGATTCGATGTTTGGAATTTAAGATCTTTCTGATAATTTCTGAGATCTGAGAATTCAAATGTCTGTAGAAAAATCAAAATGCAGCTTGTAATCCATTTCGCATCTAGTGAATTAATTCAGTTATTTAAAGGTAGATTTGGTCTCAGTATGCTGACCGTCGGGGAAAAAATTATTAATTTTTTGCAAAGGACTAGAAAAGTTGATAGCTGTTATTAAAAGGTCAGCAGAAAAAAAAATTATTTACATTTATATGTAACAATGTTAATCACACATAAAGATTCTCATCAATTTACTTCAAAAGTTTCTTTCCATTGAAAGCCTGTCTTATTATTTTCGAAAAGATATAAATATGGATTTGCGGCTCTCTAATGATCATGAAATCTAATATACGGCTCCTGTCGTCATGAAGTTTGGCCATCCCTGGTCTATAATTATGAATATTATATAAGTAGGTATTAAACAATAAGTTCACTGAAGAGTTCACGACTAAAGTGCTATAGATTTAAAAACTATAACTTCAGGCGACCGACGTATCTTAATATTACTACATTAATTTAAAGTTCTAGACACCCACGTTCTCCACAGCACTTTTGTGTTTCTTTGAGAAGTACTTATGAATAATGTTACCAACAAACAGACGTTCGTTACAACACTTAAACGATCCATGACGGTAATTAGTGCTCAGCTTAACAATACACGACACGTATAGTCTAGCGCTAGCAGACACGTATCACAATACCGTTAAAAATAACAGTTATCACTCTCGCAGAATTGATGGATTCCAAACCACAAGCGCTAAGAACAGCTACTCCAAAAACTGTCGCTTAAGTTTTAGAGGTAAATCTCTCATTTACTCTCCAACTCCCTGAGCGTCCGGAAGAAATTAAATTAAGTCGCTTTGGCTGCAAATGACCTTTTGTCACCAGGAAGCATTTGCAAGCTTCTGCTGAAACGGTTGTCTCAAATGGACGTAAGATTATAATGAAGGAAGTGGCAATTAGTTTTAAGGGAAGGCATTAGCATAAATGACCTTTTCCTAGTCTCCAAACAGGTTGTTTAATGCGCTTTAGCGGTGTCGGCAGTAATTTATGCAAACTTGCCGTCGTGTTCCGAGGAATTATTCCGCTAACATAGGCTATGGCTCAAATTTATTTTTCATTGTCCGGTATAATTTCCACAGATTTGGGTAAACGATGGATTTGACCAAGCTGAGTCATCTGCAGCAGGGCACAGCATTATGATCTTAATTGCCCAAACTGCGTGATTCTAAAATAGTCATTTGTAAGAGTTCTGCAACGAGCTTTTATTTTATGCCTTCCTAATAAGAAAATAGATGTAATTTGTTTAACCCATTACCGAATTTAAATGTGCCTTTGAGGTGTGCTTTTTATGAATTCTGGTATTTAATACACTAGGGATACCGCGTAGTTCAATTTAACTTAAATATTTTGAGCTCTATGGATTACATTATTAAATCATAAAATATAATAACATCATGAAATAATTGGCTTTAATCTCGTGAAGTCTTTCGAAAATATTCTAATTTGCGGTTTCCTAGTTATTGCAAGCATATATAGGAAGCAGTTAGAAGAATATAGAGAAATTTAGCTGAAGGAAGACTATTGTTTGACACTAATTCTTATCGGTAATCATAAGATTTAGAGTTTAATGTCAAAAGTGTGGCTTAAAGAATCATTACAGTTTGCAAAACAGCTAAAATTATAAATTACAGTTCATTTTCTACTTTCTCCTAACAACTATGAGTATTATGACATTGGATTATTTTAATCTCTTATTTTAATCTGTCGGCATTATTTCTGAAACACTAAGGCTTCATATTTAAGGATATAGCTACAATTTTATATTTTGAAGCCTGAAAATTGAGGTATTGATATTCATAAGCTGGAAGTAATTACAGTTTATTTCACAGATTTACAGTTTAAAATTCTGCTAACGAAAACCTATTTTCTTTGAAATAATTTTTACGTTGTATGATATAACATAAAATTAAAAACTTTCCTTGTAACGGTCTCTTATTTTTGCAAAATGATATAAAGTTGATTCCTGAATTTGTAAAACTGAATTATACTGCTTATCGATTCCTGAGTTTCACTAGATACTTTTTCGCCGATTCCCTACCGTTAAAAAACTTTTAGAAGAAAAGAATACATAGAAAATAAATAATCAATACATAAATTAACTAAGAAAAGTTGAGTATATCCGGAAGCTTAGAATGCTTCCAGGTTCAGTTCCATTTTAACATTTGCTAACATAAAAGGTGCAGGAATTACCATGCTTCTCCGAAAATAAAACCGGGTTTTAAGATATTATTTTTGCTTCGAAAGTCACATTAGAACGTATTTTCAGGGCATACCTGATATTGTTTTCATATACAATCTTTTGCAGTTGTTTCCATTTACCACAACCCATATTTATTTATGTATTCATGTAAAAGAACTATATTTATTCATATACAAACATTTATATTATAAGCTATAGATATAAATAGCTATAAATATAAATATCTATTTATGTTTATATTATAAGTCATATACAAACATTTATATTTATTCAAATACTATCCTGTAATCATCTTTCGGAATATCATCATAAAGCTCTAAAACGTGAATTCGGACCCGAATTTCATGCATATCAACACCTTTAACTGGCCATTATTTCTTATGTCTAGTAATAGAATTCTCTCTATGTGAGCACGTTTATCAACGCGATGTACTCATAGTTCGAATGGCAACACAGCTGATAGTAATTTTATACCTTGCAGTCTTCGCCCAAATTATGATCTCTTAGCGGCTAATCTTCACAAATGTAAATCAAAGAATGTCAGATATTTAAATTTAAACGATTCTTTAATGTCAGATACTTAATTTAATACTGGCGTTGTAAATCAAACAATTCAGATACTTAAATTTAAACGATACTTTAATGTCAGATACTTAATTTAATACTGGCAATGTAAACAATGTAAGATACTTAAATTTAAACGATGACAAAGTAAACTAAGACCAAGGAGTCAAATATTAAAATGGCGCAACTAAATTTGCCGCCGCATAAGTTTCAAGGCTCAGCTGCGAGAGAATGCAAAGCCGAGATAATACCGTTTAGACAGATCTGGCAGAATTCTAATAACGCTAAGCGAGTACCAAAACTCTCTCTTCCAAGTTCGAAACGCACCAGCTTCTATACACTTCAATCTAATCTGCGTTCTGGTGAATGAATGCGGAAAGAAGAGATTGAAGTATAAATCAAAATAATGATATTTGGTTAGTTTAACACAAGAGCCTTACTCGGTAAATCCATCCACTTCCATATAGCTGTTTGTATTCGCTAGGTGTTTTCGGTTGCAAGAACATAAATGCCTGAAATATATCAAATCTTATAGGTTTTGCTCTTCGCAATAATTAAAGTGGGGTCATTTTTTCCAATTTAGATGAATTACCAAAATATATGTAACACCCTTACTTTCACAGGTGAATCGAATGCACAGATTAACCGGAAGTATCCCTCTCAGCGTTGTTGATTTTGTTCAAGACATTTTATATCGCTAAAAGAAGCTATCCGTTGAATGCTTATGGGTTGTTCTGGGAATATTCTTATTAGAGCTGCCATCGCAAGGGCTCCGGACAAACAAACCTACGTTATCAGCCGTGAAAACTACCAAACGTTTCTCCCTTTTTTTTGTCTCAAACGATCAATCGGGCAAATCAGGTAATAATGGCAGCTGACCTGGTCAACGCTTGACATTTCCATCGTCACCCTGTTCACTAAGGGTATCGCATTCTGATCGTCATTTTTGGACGATTTAAAGATAGAATTTCTTCTCTTTGTAGAAAATGGCAATCTTTCACAGTTTCTTTGTTCTGTTTAATGAAGTAGTTGCTTTATTCAGCACAAATCTCATTCGGGGATCAAAATACGTATTATATCCTTAAAATCTATTATTAAATAAACTGTTAATTTAAAACTTGAGAAGAGTGGTCACAAAAATTCGGGAAACATTTGTCTATTTCACAGAAGTTTATTATGCATGTCGTAACAACTTACGATATATTGAATATGAAGATTCTAATTTTTCCCACCCATATTCTTCGTTATTAAATGCGTACGTGAAATGTGTCTGCACTCCAGTTAGTAATTTGGAAGTAAGTATGGCGACTTTCTGGCTGACTCTTAACTGGACCTATTTTTTAGACCAAACTTATAATACGAGTATCATGAAAAATCATTACCTCTTATTTTGTCGTTAGGTCATGTCTTCCGGGAAATTCGAACTGAAGATCTTTTAAATGGTAGCTGAACGTTCTAACTGATGTAAAATATTTCTACAACAAATTACCAAAGTAAAGAAAAGAACAATTTCTTACCCTGTCTTCTCGGTAGTGCCCAGCGTCACCACAGTTTTTGAATAATTCATAAAGAGGTTGTACATACAAACTGCAAACGAACACATTTATTTTACACATAATATTAATAGAATAAGATTAATTAGAATTTTCATAATATGTGTCAAGAGTGCGTTCAACAATTATAAAAGAGTTTTAACAATACCTTTATATGAAGGAAGTGAGAAGAAAGAAGAGAATGTGAGTTACTCAGTTAACTTTTCCGTAGCGCACCCAGATTACATTTTCTATCGCCCTACTGGCGTCTCTTTATACTGCATACGAATACTAAACCACTTAAGACACGGGAGAACGCAAGAGGGAACGCGATATTGCTTTACATTCTCCTCCACTTAAAAGGCGACTAATAGAGCGAAATAGAAAATCGATTAACTAAATCTAGGTAGTCTCGAATCCATCACAGTTTGGGTTCGGGCACTGCTATAGAGATCATTAGGATTTTTGGATAAAGATATGGGAAAAACTAAATGTGCCTTGCCAAGACTAAACCACATGCCTTTCAAGCTCTTTGTGTTAGCTAGGTGACGTAATTTATTAAAATCTATCGCAGAGCCTTTTAATTTTTTATTCCTTCACTGAAAATACAGATAGCTAACGTTTTCTTATAAATATGGACAGTAGATGATTCAGCTTCAAAGTAGATGTAAATTAATGTTTCAAGTATCAATAAATGCACTTAGTAAACTTTCCTGTTCAGCAGCTCACATTAATATTTAATGTATGTAACATAAAACATGATTGTTAATCTATTGTTTATATTTTCAGGGAGGACTTTGGACAACAGTACAGAGACGATGGATAACTACCGGGAAAAATAAAGATGTTAATATGCTAGATATGGAGTTTCAACAGTGCGAGCAATTTAATATTTACCCAGGAATGTAAGAGTACTCGTTAAGAAGTAGATTGATAAAATGTACTTGTACCTGCTGTGTAATGCATTTCTATGTAAAAATACTCGTGAAGAAGTAGATTGATAATTTGTACATGCTATATAATGCATTTCTGTAATAATATGGTACAAGTTATTGGTCTATCAAGTATTGATAAATGTATAGTCGATACTTATAAAATATAGGCACTAGAAGCATACCTTAGTTTCATAAGATGTAATTATTTTTGTGTAATGTTTTAGTACTTATTCAAGAATGTATCAGCATTTATTCACGAATGTGCTATGTATTTGTATTGTGTAATCGCTTCACATATTTGAATTTATTTTTTTATTTGTATTATGTATTAGTAAGTATGCATGTATTATGCACGGTGGGTAAGAGCTTCGCCTTCCTAAGAAACACAGTGCTATTAATATCTTTAAGGACTTTAAACTGCTAAGTTGGTAAATGTATAGTATATAGGTATAAATTACAGGTATTGGAAGTATACCTTAGTTTCATAAGATGTAATTATTTTTGTGTAATGTTTTAATAACTCAGTTATGTTTTAGTACTAATTCAGGAATGTGCTATGTATTTGTATTATGTAATACTTCGGGACAGAAGCCAATTCAGCGGATTTCAGGATTTCAGTGCGAGCAATTGGATATCTTCGACGAGATTCAAGAGTCAGATCCACTGCACTATTTTGAAAATTTGTTGAAATATTAGAACTTTCTATCAAATTTAGGAGTTTTCATAAAGAATTTCTCATGAAAAACCTCTTGTTCAAAATATTTATAATTTCAAAATGCATATACGAATGTATGTTATAAAATTACAGCATTTATTAATTCAATAATTTCAAAAATTGATTTTTGATCGTCCGGTACTGGTAATGTTGATGAGGATGCGTCTTTTGATTTCGTAGACACATAATTAAATTTTCCTTCTGGCAACGGCAGATTTTATAATTAAGTTTTACTCATCGAATGATTGAATTTCCGCCAAAAAAAATCCGTCTTATAATTAAAGTTTCACAGCCGAATGAATATCATTGTGAGAAACATACCATCACCGCTGCAGGCAGAAGCATAATATTTCACAGCAAAAGAAACATCAGATAATCAGTTATTTCAACGAATTAGAATGAAAAATATTTTCCCGAGGTTTTAAATTAGGAGAAAATTTTCTTTTCCTAATGTTACGGTTTCATTAAAGTACAGTGAAAAGAAAAAGAAACTGAATTAAAAAAAATAATGAATACAAGAGAAGCCTTTTAACTCAAACTGCAAGGGTTATTAAAAGAAATTTATAGTATTGGTTTGGACACGTATCCAAGGAATACTTAATAATCCAAGGCTTTTGTCTTGAAATAAACAAAGAAGACCGAGGTTTCTTGAAACCGGATATTTCTATTACCACTATTTTAATTGATTTTATTTTTCATTTTCAAAAGTATAACTGGAAACTGAAAATAATTTTTTGTTGAAATAGCACAGGCGAATAAAATAATAATAATAACAAATTAAAGAAGAAACTGTCCAGCAGTGAGTCTTATCTTTGACTAATTTCAATAAATATTTTCATAAGTTAAATAGCAGGAGCAAATGCCCATTTAGCGGTAAACTGAAAGGTAAGTTTTTGCATACAGAAAATTTCAAGTAAAATGAAATTAAGTTTTCACTGAAAAAGTTGACTTTATGAGCAACTATTAAGTAAAACCACTTACCGAAAACGAAACAAGCACAATTAAATGAAACTTGCATATTTTAAAGTAAAAACCTAACTTTTAAACGTTAAAAAGGATTGAAAAAGAGGCGACGGATTAAAAGTATTTATTTAAAAAACATTATTTAGCAGAACGACACGAAACTAGCATCATTTGAAATAAGAACTGAAAGAGTTTCGTATCTTAATTTATGGAGTTCAGTCTGAGTACGAAGCACCGCATAGTTTTCTTCGAAACAAGATGTTTCGTTCCGCAGAAACCATAATTCATTGTACCATAATAAATGGAATATTTTGATTAAAGAGATTAAAGATTAATTAATTAAAAATATTATAATTGTTATGCTGATATATGGGTGATTTAAAATTCAACAGAAAATATAGGTATTAAAAGTCTAATAAAAAGTTCTTGTGATAAAATGAAAATTTAATTAAAATAGTTTAAATACCTTCATTTGTGGGTGATTTTGAATAAATATGGTTTATTTGACCTTAAGTTTTTCGATTAAGTTTTCCTTTTCCCTAGCACTTCGTTACTATATTAAATAATTGTTGCAAATATTCAAATTTTAACATTTGCCTATAAAGGAGCAGAGTTTAGTTGTTCCTATATACAATTAAATAAATTTCGATACTTTTTTCTCGCAAGAGGATTTCTGATTTTGAGCATTAAAAATTATAGGTCAGACTGTTAAGGTTTGATAAAAATTGTAAAATTATTATAGAAATTCATACACTGCTGGACAATTGAAGAACGGATCTCAAACTGTAATGTACCATAACACTAAGCGGGAATAAAATATTATTACTAAACTGTTCGGACATTAGAATTAAGAACACTTTCTGTTCAGGAAAATAGAGCTTGTTTTGACATAGCCAAAGCGAAGCAAAAAAGTATTCTTTTGATGCTGTATACGTAGAAATGGAAAAATGTATATGACATTAGGCATCAGTACAAGATATGCCCACCGTGGAATGCGACGCAACTTTTTACATGTCGTATGATGCTTTACACAGCATTATTTAGCAACTGTTGAGTTAATTTATTCCACTAGTCTGTCATTGCACGGATGAGGGTGATCGTTTTCATTGGAGAACATTTTCGACAGGCAGTTTGCCCACTCGGAGTATCCCGAACATTCTCAATGGGGTTTGGATCTAGAGAATGTGTTGACTATACGAGGCATTGAATATTCTCGGTGTCAAAGCAATCCTGAACAGCGAGTGTTAGATATTATGGAGCGATGTTGTGGTAAGAGACTAAACCTACTCTAATCCAAGAACAGTTCACGAACTCAATCCTATTCAGCCGAATGTGATGATCGTGATAAAACGACGTACGTCTAACAGGACATCCTTTCTAACGCTGGATACACGTTCCAGTTGTATAAAATGTTTCCACTGACTTGAAATAAAGGTGTGGGCGATGCTGAATTCTCTGTCAACTCTGTTGTTTTCGATTTTTCCAATGGTATGGCAACGCGTAAAATCACCTGAGTGATGCGCGAAGACATGCTGAAACCTTCAAGGTCGTCAATGAAATCGTTTTTTAAACTCTCAGTTGATACATAACTCTCCACACGAATAGAATCCTTTAAATTCTTTATCGGAGCTATCATAAGGTGAACAGGCAAGGAAATCAAAATTTGCATATACACACCTCTTCTCCCTTTATACGGCACTTACTGTAATTTTCCACGTTTTGCTTTCTTATATTTTATGGTTGGTATGGGTGATAATGTTGTCTGTCCTTATCAATTGTCCAGCAGTGTATAAGGAAGCTAGAATAAAGAAAGAAGAAAAAAAAACAAAAAGAAATCTCAGTTTTCATAACGTTCTTTAAAAATTACTAGGGCATTTAAAATTTAAAGCCAGTTCCAAAACGCGTAAATGAAAAGCACCAAATACGTCGGGATTAGAAATTCGGAGGTTTCAATTTTAAAATCAGCTTATAACTCTTCAATCATCATATGCTTCGATAGTGTGACGAATTGAAATGCTACGTACATTACTTAGAACGACATACATTGTCTATTCGTTAGCTGGCAATGAGTTTCTTCTGATTTTAGAAAGCTGCGTTCCTTTCATTTGCATACAGAGAGAAAGTCATAATATTTTGTATCACTTGTTTATTAAGCATTAAAGTTTCTAATAAGGCTTTGCAACAATAAAACCACCGCTTTGTAAAAATTCCGTCTCAAAACCTGAAAGTTGTTGCTTAGCGAAGTCAGTCTCTTGTAGCTTTAATTTATGTGAAAATAAAATAAATATGCAAATGCATTTCTTTTACGTTTCCTATGATCATGAGGAGTTAGAAAAAAATAATTTGTTGTAGATCGAGCTTTTCTCTAATTATAGAAAAATTTTCCCTCCACTGAAGTAACTAAGCAACTGAACTCAGATTCCTTCTTTCCTTTCCTTTTTCCACTATAGCCGTGTGTAACTTGCAGAAATAGTGTATGGTAGGGTTGCCAGATTGGCGACTTTATCGCCCATTTGGCGACCAAATTGGCGATATCCCATGGTCCAATCGGGAAGCTTCTAGAATAACTTCCTGTCGAGATTTTTCTCGAAACGTGTGAAACTTAAAGAAAAGCTATATAAACCCCTGCGTTTCTGAGAGCCAGTAGTGTGATTAAGTGTGAGAAGTGTGATTAGTTGTGAGAATTGTGAGAATAGCTGCTTACTGTGAGTGCTAAGCTACGCGAGAGTTTTGTGAACGGAAAGCGATCGAGATAGTGCTTTGCCGTGAAGCTATCTTTACACTATAGCTTGACAGTGTATTGGTGATTGTTCCACGGTGTTTATTATAAGTTTAGTGTTGCCGTGAAGCTACCTTTACAGTTACACCCTGAAGCTGTGTTGCTGATTGTTTCAGCGTATTTATTGTAGATTTTCGACGCTTTTAAAGGTAATTTTGGAACTGTGCTGTAAATAGTGATTCTTGTAAATAAATTGTGCTTTTTATTGTTCTGCATCGGGTTTTCATCGGATACTCTCAAATCCACGAACCCGTATAACGCAACAGTATTCAAGCATTCATAATAATTAAATTTCTTAGGCATGCGTGTGGCATATTAGAGGTAGGAGTTCTATTAAAAAACCTGGAAACATAGAGTGTCAAGCAATACTCAAGCTCATTTTGTATGCGTAAGTGTTTTTTTTGGAATATTTAAACAGAAACATTAAAAAGACATACAAACTCGAAGGACTGTGTTCAATACCTAGGTAAGACCTTAGTCTTTCTAATTCTCAGTTCTCCCAATCCAGAAATTCCTTTGGAACTTCTACCATATATCACGTTATCAA
>KK118419.1:234215-299619 GCA_000611955.2 Stegodyphus mimosarum
TTCAACAGTTTATTCCATGTCCGATAGCGAGAATAAAAAATAATTTTACAGTGATTCTTGTTTGGTGAATACTTTCAGAGAATTTGATCATGCGATAAAATCAAACATGTGGTATTAATTAGGAAACTTCCAGAGCATTGGCAATTTAATAATCATTAGTGCGTCTCTTTGGGATTTAAGGAAGAAGTATTACGTCGAAAGTGTAGAGAAGATAAGCAGGATAGATGCTGCAGAACTGAAACTAGAAAGTTATCTGCGAAATTAGTTTTGAATTGTGGGTTTAAATGCCGTTATCTCAAATAAATGCAGAGACAATTACTCAGTTATCAGCAGAAGGTTATTTTGCAGGCATTCGATACAATGTATTTGAGGATAAGATAAAGCAGTTAAAAGTTTTTGGGGTATTAAACGATAACAAAGTTTTCCTGTTGTTGTTTCTGCAAAAGGAACTGTAAACAGGGTTTAGAAATTGTTCTCTTTATTCGTTAGATATGCAATATCTTAAATTTCATATCACTCTTCGAGTAAAAAATTTTGCGGAATCCTTATGTCCGCATTTGCAGTTATTAAATTTGACTGCTAGAGCTATGAGCAATGAAATTTGAGTTTCTTTAATCAAAACCATATCCTGTCATATAACAAGCATAATTTATCTTTAATAATATCTTTTTTTTACAGATAATTTAAACTGGGGATTCTCAATAGAGGGGGAGGAGAGAAATTTCTCTTAGGAGGGAATTTCACAGTTTCAGAAGGGAATACGATCAGCATTTAATTTACTTTTTGAGTATTTAATTTTAGTGTAAGAATATAAAAAACTGCGTTTATTTACGCTTCGGTAGTTATTGACAATTTTTATCTTTTTATTGTTTAATTTTTTAAACGAATTACAAAATAATCTAAAATAAATATACATGCATTTTTCGAATTTTGGAAAGGGGAGGGAAGGTCACCTAGCAGCGTTGAAAGGGATGCACGGGGCAAAAACGTTTAAGAACTACTGACTTGAACTATCCGAAATGACGTGATAACCGTATGACAGATACTATAGTAGGAGCTTTGAAGCAAGTATCTATATACCGGTGATACGTTTCTTAGAAAGAATAACATTTTACATTTCAAACAGAACTGTCCTAAAAGCATTTCTCACAGACGTTTTTTAACACAGGCTACAACTACAGGATAAATTATGAGTAGATAATCTGTTGCATAAATAGAGATCCAAGACAGAATTACATAATGTATCAGGCTATTTTTTTAACTTGAAGTTTGTGCAATTATTATGTCGATGATTAGACAACTGGCTAAAATGCGATACGCTGATAGTTTATTCCAGGTTCTGTTCACGGCGATTGAATAAACAAACATTGCAAACGCTTTCCTGATGTGTAAGGCTAATGCAGGTTAATGTCTTTTAGAAATTTATTCTTAAAGAAAGTGCCTTATTTGTGATAAACAAATAAAAATAATATGTAATCAGAAGCAATTCTAGAACGATTATCTTGTGATTATCCTTCATACTAGTCTTACAAAATCGAGTGTGCAAATACAAAATCGAAATAATTATTATTAATATTACTGAGAAACTTGTCAGGACTGAGTGTTCTGGACATATTCTTGGCAAACATGTTCTTGAACTCCTTAAATCCTGATCTGGAACAGAAAGCTGAATGCAGCTATGTTCTGTGGTAGAGTATTGTGACTTAAGTGGTAGATGAACTGCACTTTAAAGGGATTTAAAATCCTCTTTTATTAAATCACAATTATTTACAACCACTTCCCAACTCGGGAGGGATACAGAAAGCAGAGACCGCACTTGGGTCTAAAATGAACATTCAAATAATATTTAAACTAAAACTAATTAGAAATTAAATAGTCGTTGCTCACAAAGCTATAACGCGAGGTTGGCCTCTAAACTAAATGGTGCGTAGCAAGATTTAACTAATACTGGGGCACTTGGAATTACTTCAATAAGCAATCACGTAAAAGCGCTATGGCTTAGAATTTAAATGCTAGCTAGTCAGGCGAACGTCGAATAGAGTGACCGAGGTCTGAGACTAAAAGCTCTCTCACACTGAGAGGTTCTTACCTCTCGCTTAAATATAACTTGGCTCCACTTCAAATCAGCATAAAGCTGAAACGCGCGCTTCTTCTAACGGGAAGTTGAAATGAGAACAGATGGAAAAGTATAAATTAAAATAAAACTTTGTTAGTTTAATTAAAACCTTACAAACTGTCGTTAATATTTACAAAATATACTATATTTCTAAAACGACTTATAATTCTTATACGACTATATTTCTTAAAATACACACAACAGCGCCAAAAAGAAATGTATATATAAGAGCAGAGAAATGCATGCAAAACATGTTTTTTAGTTACCAAGAAAATGAAAGAAAGGTAATTTACAGAAACAGGTCAACAATTTACAGTTGCAAATAAATTGCTAGCAATAGTGTTATTAGCAATTTAATTTCTTAATTTAATAGCTGTCTCTTAAGTTTAAAATAGCAGGAATACTTATGCTAGTGGAGACTTTTTATCGA
Organism: Stegodyphus mimosarum; assembly: GCA_000611955.2. NCBI lineage: Eukaryota > Metazoa > Arthropoda > Arachnida > Araneae > Eresidae > Stegodyphus > Stegodyphus mimosarum. The sequence goes on from KK118419.1 coordinate 236,762, forward strand.
AATAAATTAATACGTTTCTAACCGTAGAGATCCGTTTAAAGTATATTATATGCATAAATCATTCGCTTTCTACAAAATAAGTTCTGCGGTATAATTTCCATGTCCTAAAAGCGTAACATAAGAGCACCTAAAAACTTACTAAGACTGACATCTTTACATTTCTAAGCGTAATGAAAACGAAAATTAATAAATAAATCGTGTATATATTATTTTGTTATTTCGAAATTTTGGAACTTATGATTTTTCTCCAAAAACATTTCAACTATCAATATAAAATTTTGAAGCCGGCATTTTAACACAGCATAAATGGATAGTCAATACGATGAAAATAATTTCAATGAGCTACAAAGCCTATTTTAATGCATAATATAAGGCATGGAAACATGCGTCTGAAAATAATTGAAATCCTTAATCTCAGATTGTTAGGAAGTAAATATGTTTCACGAAATTTTATGCTGTAATAGTGTGTACACCATTAATTACAGGGTACGAATTTCAAATCTGGGCAGTATTTGAAGAATCCAGACGATATCGGAATTTCTTCTCTGCACAGTGCTACAATAATACATCAATTACTAGAAGAATCCGATCAATATAAAAGGAATTCGATTTCTGTTTATAATAAGAGGATAATTTACGACAAGAGCTGTAATGCCTATTTTAGTGTAAATATAAGGCATGTATAATGTGTCTGAAAACGATTGATTTTTCTAACCTCAGACTCTAACGAATGAATGGGATTCTTTTTATGTGCTTTCGTAGAGCACTAGTATAGTAATCCAATAAGTCGAATTTGTATGAAATACGCTAGCGTCATTACAGGAGTTTCTCTTTGGGTAAGGGTACGAGTTTATTTCTACTATTCTCCTTTTCAATTTTATCTCTTCTCTACAATATACATTTATTCTGATAGTCTTGCCAGTTGTAAGTGTTAATTATAAATAAACATCGTGCGACATTTTATGTATAAGGTATTTCGAGAAGCCCTAATATTTCTTGATGATAGAATATTATAGCATGTTCGTACAGTATGGCTCATGTAAGACCAATTAAATGAGTTTCGCATTCTGAAAATAATATTTAATCACTTTTCACCCAAATAAGTTTCAAAGCTCTTAAAATGAATTAAGAAACCCCCAAATAAATAAAAATTTCCATCATGCTAATTTCAGTTAAGCCAATGAGACCCAGTTAAAAGAAAATGCAAGACGTTCATTAATTCTGATTCATCACCTTCAAAGACAATTTACGTCTTCAAATTCTCTTAGCGAATTCAAGTTAACAGTTTCTCCCAACTCTCTGAAACGCCCTGAGATGGATTGTGCGATAGCGTTTTGATTACAATTCCGGTTAATTAAAATTGCGATCCAATTAATCACCATTGCTTGATTGGAATTACATCTCACATAGCAATTAATTGATGCGCGCTCCCCCAACAGATGTTTAACATCTCACAATTTGCAAATTCCTTTGGGAAAGGAAGAACCTATGCCTTCTGTATCAATAATGATGCGCGTTTTCGAAGATGCAGGAACTAATCTTGTAACATAGTTTTCTAATCCGCAAAAAATTTCCGAGTTCTACTGTTGCTCTTTTCAGTCTTCACCGAACAGTCTTTCTCTAGCTGTAAAGCGTTCAATAGTAAATATTTCATAGCTATAATTTAAAGAACGTTTTTGAGGGTTCTTAACGACAATTGCAGTTTACGTATACTGTATGTCGTTATGTTATTGTTCTTGATAGGAAATAAAAAATTCTAACCTTTTATGCATAGCCAAAGTTGTCAAGGAAGATAATTATATGACTTTAAAGTAAACATCATACTAGTATATGGTCATATAATATCTAAGAAAGATTAAAAACTCAGAAATTAGTCAAAGATACAAATATAAGAAAGAAATATGTCTTTCGCTTTAATTTTAATGTGCACACACATATATATACACATATTGTTATTATTATTATTTCTCATTTTTATCCTAAAACTATTAAAATGTTTAAGATAAAATGTTAGGAAGATTGTCATTTCAAAAAGTATATTTTGTCATTATTATAGAAAGGAAATAATGCATCTCTCTTTACATGACGGCAAAGGTAAAAGAAACAACTTTTATCCTAGTATAATTAAACTTAACTCAATAGTAATAAAGCAGTGTTCTATAGCTCTAGTGAAAAGATGCTAACCTTATCATTCCTTATCTAACAGTTGCAATATAATCTTCTATCTTCTGATGCTTACTTTTGTCCGCCTAATATGCAGTCCGAATATCTCTTTGTCGAAATGTGGAAAGCAGTTTTTTAGCTGTTGAAGAATGGGGTCATCTGTGGCGCCAGTTTAGCTAATATGGGTTCACTTAAATAATGTTATACCCAAAAAGCTGCATTAATCGGCCATGATTATACTATCCTTGTTTCACTGAGCATCAAAACCATAAACTCACTGCTTTGAAAATAACACTCGGAACACTGCATCTGAGAAGAATTTCAAGACTATGCCTAATGAGCAATGCATACAGCCATTGTCCTTCGTGCTGGAATTTTCAGATATAGCTTCGTTGTGACCAATCAGTTTTTCATGTATTTTCGTTGGCACCCTCACAACCATTTACATCAAACTCACCACATATGTAGTAGATTCCATCATATATACATAAGTTTCTATGCAGAGACGTAGCTAGAGCTTCCAGCGCCCAGGGACAATTGAAGATTTCGCCCCTCCGTCCTATTTCCCAAGAACGCAAAACATTTCATTCTAAAATTTCTTAACATCAATTTGGCGCCCCTTGGATGCTGCGCCCGGGGACAAATGTTCCCCCTTGCTCTCCCTAGCGCTACGCCCCTGTTTCTATCACATATAGCGGACAAATGCATAACATAGGAATTACTTTCGAAATGGTAATGCTAAGACTGCTATCGCATGTCAGCAGAAGACCACCTTTACTACTATCCATTAGAAATCTCACCAAGAAAGATGTCAAAGACAAAATCCGGATATTAAATATGCAGTTAGAAAATATGGTCAATTTCATTATTAGTTGATACCAAATCATTAAGTAGTTTTGAAATTGAGGGAATGCAAGAACCAGAAATAAATCGGAAGGAGGTCGCAGATAGCGGTGGGAATGGAACTGCAAAGTTACGGGAGATAACTTGTAGAGTCTATGTCTTTTTGAGAGCATTTTCAGTGACTGTGGGTAGAATACTGCGTAGCGAATTCTCGATATGTCTTTGAAGAAAAAATACTGCAGTAAAGGTTTTAAATAACCTCTTTATTTGAACTAAATTTAACAAGAGCACTCACTGGGTGCTGACAATTCAGCACCACTAGTGACTAAATCAAATTGAACAGAAAATAAAAAGGAAAAATCACAATAAATTGGGATGTCCAAACCACCGGCTCCTAAATCTCTAAATCCGCTGCTCACAGCAAAGCCGAGCCTAGGGTAGCCATACAATTTGAAGAGTGCTTATAGCACGAACTAGAGAGCTATTTCAAATACGTAGCATAAACTCGGAACTAACTTCTCTACTATCCCTCAACTTTTGAAACGCAGCTTAAATACTGCTTCTGAGCCTACTTAGAATCTGAATGCTAGGTTATTATAATTCACATTCCGGCGGGAATCTGAAATCAGTTGGGAAAGGAAAGTCAAACTAAAAATAATTGGTTAGAATAAAATAAGGTCTGTACAATCCATCCAGAAAATATTTGAAAATAAGGTCTTTAAACGACCCCTTCGAAAATATTAAATTCTAACTTAAGCTTGAAGATTCTGCCTTAACGAACACAAGTTGTCATCTGGATTAACATCTTTTAAGTTGAATTTCATGTCCTTCCAGTGGATCTGGAAGGAAAACAACATTAGTGCTAGTTTTAGATAATACATGCATTTGTAGACTATTCACGAAACTTCATTTTCACTTTCACAAATTCAATTTCCCATCCCTAGCTCCCAGCATATGCGTCAACTGAAATCTTTAAAGACGAGTAAAAGTTGGACGTTTTAATAATAACTTCTTCCTCTGACCGACAACCTCTCCATCGTCCACCGTCCATCCTCTGGCGATTGCCGGAAAACCCTCTTGTGTCTTTCGCCGGTTGTAGTTGATTTCTTCCCGCTGACCGCTGGTGGTGATCTTGCTGTCTTGAATATGTCGTTGAGCGTTGTCCGCTGGACGCTGGTGGCTTTCCTCTTACAAGCCACATCTGTAACTGTGTCTGGGGTGCAATTGGCTCTTCTTGGCTCGGAATTTTATTTTCATAGGCCTTACATGAAGTTTACAATAATTTTAAGAATTACTGTAGTTTCTCGAATATTTTTGATTATAAACGGCCCCTTAAATTTAGGGCAGAATTTAGCACTTTCCGTCGAGAGCACGAAAAATAGTCTATCGAGGGTGCCATTTCCTTTCCTAGAAATATTTTCGCAGGGGGTTTTTCCTGTTCTATCGTGGATCATTGTGCGTAATGCAAACCCGAGCTGATTGACCGAATCATCCCAAAATCTGTGATACTTTTTCACATAACTGCGAGTAATTTTAACGATACTGCGATTGACTCTTTCTGCAACATTTGATTGTGATCGTTAAGGCACCATTTTCAAGCAGCGCACGCCAAGTCTGCACTTAGATCATGGAATATCTGACTAACGAATTGACAGTTATCTGATATTATTTTTAATGGTGCAACATATTTTAAATTAAATTTATTTAGAAGGGAATGTGTGACTATTTTATCAGAAGCCCTTTTCAGGGGAATTATATCTAAACATTTGCTAAAATGATTAAGCATTACAAGTAAGTAACTGTGTTTATTCTTATTACTTTTCGTATAAGGTCCTAAGAGGTCGACACCGAGCAATTCGTTGGGGAAATTAGTCTTAATACTGCTCAAATGGCCGGCCGGTAATTAACATGATTAACTATTTGGAAAATATGGCAATATCTGACATAATCTTTAACAATTTCTTGCAATTTTGGAAAGAATATCTCTTCTCGTACGTGTTTGACTGGTTTTCTAATACCGAGATGACCGGAAATCGGTGCATCGTGTGATTCTTGTAAGACGGTAAGTCTCAAACTCGTTGGGATAACGACCATAAGCTCATTGTTTTCGTTTGTAGCTTTTGAGAAAAATAAGAGAATATAGATGATTTCATAGTGAGCGGCTCTATTTCTAATGGCTGTTAAATATGGATACTCAAAGCTATCTGGATCCTGTAGATGTATATAAATGTTTTTAAATTCTGGATCCGTACTTAGTCCAGCTATAACAGTATCTCATGTGTCTTGAAGTCAACATTGTGCATTTAACTTGATTCCCTGTTCATCTAATTTAATGTGAGAAAGAGCATCCGCGACAACATTGTCTTTTCAATTGCGATAATCTTGGAATCTTCGGGTTCGATACTTTTAGCTAAAATTCTATACTCTAAATATTTCAATTCATTTGCCGCGAATTTACACATGTTAGGATTCACTTGTGAACCAGCATCTTATAAAAGTGTAAAGATTTCCGTCAAATGTTTGATGTTCTCGTCTATCAAATTAGTGGTAACAATGATATCTAAACAGATAAAAGTGGACTTTCCGAGCACTGACGGAAGAATAATATCCATGGCTCTTTGAAAAATTGCAAGGACACCACTTAAACCGATGGCATACGTAAAAATGCCTAAAGCCAGATTTTGTAACAAACGCCATCTTATTAATATCTTCCGGTTTCATACTGATTCGCAAATAGCCAGAAAGCACAATCGTTTTGTTTTTTAGCATTTCATTTACGTGCTCTTCAATTATTTCTTCCTTTACTTTATCATACCTGTAGGGCTTAGCTCAACAGAGTAAATTATCCTCTGTGTCTACCGAGTGGTTTCCATGTGAGTCAGAGCGTGTTGGTAGCTGAAAAGATCTGCAAAGTTTCTTACGAATTCTTGGAATTTCTCTTTTTTGTCCTCTGTCAGGCCATTCAACTCCAGCGCTGGAGGCTTTATTTCCATAGATTTTTTCTTCGCCAGTGTCTAGCGTACTAGTGGCCTCTTGAAGCTTTATTCTTGCTTCCTCTGACTTCAAGAAATCTATACCTAAAATAACATTAACTTGCAAATGTTTTACTACGAAAAAAGTAATTTTTAGTTGCTCAACTTTAACCTGCACGTATAGTGGCATTTTTCCAATACAAGCGTACCATATCCTTTGGGCTTCAATCGCAGCCGTGTCTTCGGTTTTGTATACCCCATAGCGTCGGAAATTTTGTCTAAACATTTTCCCCCACAAAACTACTCTGTATTCCTGTGTCAATAACTGCGATTACGGTCGCGTTGTTTAAAAAAATTTGTATTTACGGTAACTCTAAATTTACCACTACTGTATTCAGATGTATTAGGGAGCAATTTTCTCTTCTCGAGGCCGCTGACCTTTCTTATTTCCAGCGTCCATCAGAAGTTTAGCTGCTTTGGCTTCGTTTCTTCCTTCCGCTGTTTGTCTCCCTTTTGGTGATCGCTTCTCTTCGGCGAAAATCTTTCTTGCGATTGAATTTTGTCTGCCTTCGGTGATCTGGCTTAGGCATGCGGAAATCTCTGTACTCTTGGCCATACATCTGTGTGCGTGCATTATCTGAAATACGGAGGCTTTCGTATTTTGTGGCTAGCTCAAACAGAGTTTCCAAGGTCGTTTCTAACTTCTATAAAATATTGCGCCGGTGACTACCACCAGCGCAATATTTGAATTATTTCGTATTATTTTTTTTATCCCTCGGCGAGAATATTTGAATTATTTCGTCATCGGGTTTTCTTCTATGAAATAATTTAACCACTTGAAGGTTTCGCAGAATAAAGTTTGTGAGATCTTCCCCGTTCATTTGAGTCTACAGAGATGGTATTTGACACATGTGAATTCAGAAGTTTGTGGTAGTTAAAAAAGTGTTGAACATTTGATGCGCTACACTACTGGCATCTTATTTATCTAAACTCCTAAATCAGCTGCACACAGCAAAGCTGAACCGAGGGTATCAATATAATCTAAAGAAGGTGTCTAACACCAATTAGAGATCTATTTCAAACACGCATCATAAACTTGGAATTAACTCCGCTAGTATGCCTTACAAACTCTTAATACGCAGCTTAAATACTGCTTCTGAACACACTTAGATTTTACACACTACTTGATTAGAATTTACATTCCGGCAGGAAACTGAAATCAGGAAGGAAAGGAAAGTCAAACTAAAAATAATTGGTTAGAATAAAATAAGGTCTTTACAGACTTTACCTTGAAGGATTGTTTCTAGCTCGAAAGGCGTTTTGTCATTGCGTTGATCACTACGCGCAGGAAACGTCTGTGAATTGTCATTAAAAAATTTCCAAATATTTTGACTGTATCTGTAAATACGAGTGTTCCATTGTTTTAAATCATGACAATCTGGAGCGGAAGCTTTCGAATAACAATATCTGAAATTTTATGTAAGTTATATTCAAACCTAGATACTCACTTAAAAGCGAAAGCTCACTGGAAACCGAAAGTATTCTTTCAAGAGTAAACACTCAGAGAGAAAGCCACGTTAGGTGTAAGAACATAATTTAAATAAAGTTTTTCAAAAACTGATTTAAGTTGCTGAACTAAAGGAAAACTGCTAATATACAATGATGAATCAGAGAAATAAAACGTAATATGTATAAAATCGGGAAAATATAAAGAATGCATACAAAAACAAAAAACGTGAATTTTAGCGCAGGGCAAAAATACCCAAGAGAAAAAACGAATTCTTTTTATAAAGATAATAATTCGTTTTATTTCTCATAATTTTACCTACCCCGTAAAAGTAATTTTTTAATACATTAGTTATCATTCATTCCATTGCACTTATGCAAGGGTAATGAAGAGAAAGTTCCTCTGCAATTTGCAAAAAGATTCATATGGCATATCTTACCTTTAAAAATAAATGAAATGCATTCCATGTAATATAGCAAAATATTTCCTCTCAGAAGAAAAGAAATTTATCTCTACCTAAATTGGTAGGAAATTAGACAAATTTTAACATTCCTCTTATTTTATACTTTTGAAAGTCATAAAAAATAAGCGACCTAGAAATTAAGACTAAGTTTGGAGACTGAACTTTACTGCTAAATGTTGATAATTTGATAATAAGAATAGATATGTTCAGTATCTATATCCTTTTAGAAAAACCGAAAATTAAGTTTAATATTTTAGACTAAATAATGTAGAATTAATTTTGTAGTAATCAAAAACACATATAAATAATTAAACACATATAAATAATTAAACACATATAAATAATTAAACACATATAAATAATTAAACACCTATAAATAACTAAACTTATGTTGCAGAAGTCTGATTACAATAAAGTGATTGCAACATGTAACTGTGAACATCACCATGCCAGAAATAATCAATATTACGTAATATCAACAACCAAAATAACATACAAAATACAACTGATAGAATCTGGAATATAATAGGTGCAGTCTCCGAGCAGAAGTTTAAAAAAATATTAGCAAAATGTTGAGGAAAACTAGCCATGATTTTCTATTTATTATGCTTACTTTGGATGCAAGAACTGGTAAACGGTACTTTTAACATTAGTAATTTCTGTTTCTTTAATCAAGTGTTCTTCCCGTCCGGCAGGCTCATTTCCTTGTTGTAAAGGTCTAAATCAATTGTAATGCCTTCATAACAACACATATCGACCAAGGATCTTTAGTGTGAACAAAGACTTGTTACCGGAGGCATTTTTCTCCATATTTGAATTACTTTGTCTTAAAATAATTGAAATACTGATATGAAAATTTTAATTTACCTTAGAGAAACTTTGATAATCAATTTAGAATTTTTTACTTTACATTTTTCAGATTACCTATTACTTCAAATACTAAATTTTAAAGGTTGTTTTTTTACATTACTTGAATAATCCATTTGCGTGTACAACTTTAATAAATCAGTTTTACTTGGTATTTTAGAAAGGCAATCATTACGCACAAAAAATTTCACATTCCTTTTATACATATTATGTTCTTTATTTTAATTTATGAGAAGCACAAATTTAGCATTTTCTTTTGATAAAATTGCTTGTGATTGACATTTTTACTGTGATTTTTACATTTCTGCTTATGATTCGAGAACTATTTCTTTAAAAGCTAAGTAATGTTACTATTGTAATGAACTGTGTGCAAAGTACATGCAATTGTGCATAAAAAATTGAAATATGTGTTGATGACGATTTAACGAAAATTAATGAGCTAGGTATTTATAATGAATGCTTATTAAATTCAAAATACATCTTAATTTTAGAGCTTGTTAGATAAAAGAGAATTTTATTTATATTTTCATTCTCTAAGGATGGAAAAAAACAACAACTGTGGCAGCTTTTTTATATTAGTACATTATTGTGTAATCATTTCAGAACATCAAAGATAACGTAAGTTTCAGTGTTAGGACCCTAAATGTTATATACGGCTGAGTATTATCATTCCCTTAATAAGCGAGAAGATCAGCGAACAGATTTAGCGATTAATGTGGTCTTGAAGAATTACGAAAGGGAGAAATTATGAGGTTACGCGCTATGGAAATTGAGATGCAACTATAAATCTGAAGCTTGCTGAAATGTTTTAGGAAGCATTCTTTCACAATGTGATAGGAAGCAGTTTCTTTTGAATATAAAAGGAACTGCATATTACTTATTATAAATTGCTTTTACACGTGTAGAGATTATATCGCATGTGATTCTTTCGTATTGTTACGGATTTTGTATTTTTTAGCTTTTTTTAGTAGAATTGTAATTAAAATTATTTTATATCCCCGTGCAGTGCAGCACAAGACTTATTTGAAGAGAAAACTACGCTGGAAAAGTTAAAATACAGGAGCACGCGCATTTAATAAATAGATATCTCGTAATTGTACTCTTTTGCTATTCAGAAAAATCAAGAAATGTTCTCGTGCTTGATTAAAAAGCTTTTAAAAGCCGGATTAAAACATCTCAATTCAGGTGTTTTAAGTTAACTGTTGTTGTTTACTTGGTTCTGTTATTGATTGTAGCGAATTCGCGATGAGATCGGATTAGCTTACTGTGTTTAAGATTGTGTTTTGAATTGAGTTCTATTCAACGTTTTAGTAGTTTTAAATATAACTACTGCGAGATATTGTGATATTGTACGAATATCTCTGAGGAAATCTCAGCATTTTGTTTTATTTCTTGGGATTAAGAATACATTTTATTAACTTTTTATCCGCTTGTGCATTCAATCCATTACGAACCCGTACGCACGCAACAGTATTTACTTTTAATTCATTTACTCGTCTCTTCATTTATCTGATCGCTGAATAAATAAAGCATTTTGTTCACTTGTTTAAAACAGAAGTTTCAGAATTTGTCTCCGTACCATTACGTCAGCGATATACCATTTACAGAAATTTTTAACTCTATATTCTTTCTAACTCACAGGACCTATGGGCGCTCTGTTTTCTTTAATACAGTCGCGGCAAAATTGTCTAGGCTTTTTTTGCATAAAATTCCGATTCTTTTTTGTAGTTTGTCATTCCCCACTGAGGGTTGACTCAGGAGAATTTCTGGGAAGTACTGGCTAGGATCTGTACTTAGGCAGTCTCAACCACGGGGCACATAAGTTGACTTCACAGGACTAGAGCCCTAGTTCAGTCTAAGGTTGGTTCAGGCTTGTCAGGGACCGTACTGGTACCAGGACTTAAAAGAGAAGGGCTAGCTCATAGACCTTTTCCCCCTGAAACAGGCAGTGGGGAGTGATGACGTAGCCACGATGACACTGAGCGCGGAGAGCAATTCACAACATAGAAATTAGCGTTTTAAATTTGAAGAACCAGAGTTTAAAATAAGCTGTGTGTGAAAGATAGCTATAATTTGGAAGAGACAATGTTACTGCAGTATGCATTTTACATTGAACATTAAAAAATTTAATAGTATTTACTCAATTTTAAAATAACAGACAAAATGCGCTACTCTTAGCATAAAGTTCCTTTTTCTTTAATTTGCAGGGATTTTTTTTATTATTTCTAATCATTTATTTATCTGCATGTTAACTAAGAGAACTCTACTACTGCTTCTAAGATAACTATAATAACAGCTATTTAAAATTAACCAAAAACAATCTTAAATTGGCATAGTTTTAAATATGTATAGTTATATATGTAAATTTTACATTGGCATATTTTTCTCCCGATTCAGCATAATCGCTTTGCCTTATATAGCACAATGAGATCGTTCATGATTCTTGCTTAAAACACATAATTCAATCCTGGATAAATTTTCTGAAACTGCGTATGGAATGAATATATTCAATAAAAAAATATTTCTATAAATCAGGAACCATATCATCGGACTTTTCAGGAGAGTTAAACGTGCATCATGAAGCGAGGTGGTAGGTGAAGAGACAGGCCGAAACCTTTCCTTCACCTTTGAACTCCCAGCAACGAAGAGAGCAGAAACCGATTCCACAACTGCCACCAAGGGCTTGGACGAAACGATGACGATTCTTGAAGCGATAGTTTGATGATAGATGCCGGCTTGCTAGCACATTCCCTCCGGCCAAAGAAAAAGCATAGATCACCGCATGAAACTTCACTGACGCACAACACTACATGATAAATTTCACCGAAACACAGTTCATTACATGAGAAATTTCACTGGCGCACAACACTCATTACAAGTATGATCTGGTATAATAGTTAAATCAAATGAAAAATAGTCAAAAATTATTTTATCATAATTTCACTGTCTGGGATAAGTGCTACACATATGATATACAATCAAAAATTAATAACTAATACATATCATAAAAGTTACTCATATAGTTACAACATACACTTTCATTATAATCTGTAGTCAAATTACAATTTTCTCTTTGTAAATGGAAATTGTAAGCTAATACCTATTTTTACATTTCACCGACACATATATTTGAGTGCCTGGAATTGTCTCTTGAGGACCTTTACAAGTCTCCTGTGCTTGTTTTCAATTTTCTGAAGGTGAATGGACTCATGGACGTCGTCTAGTAAATTCCTAGACATGGAGATAAGCAACAACAACAACAACAACATTTCATACATTTTCACTGTGAAACACAACTCTGCATTAATGATCTTTTTTTTATTTTTTTTTGACAAGTTTCTAATTATACAGATTCTATAAATTCTGCTGATTAACATCAATTTGCCCTTGAATTTTACTAAATTCATCTAGACTAATTACTCTACAATTTCATTTTCTTTAACACATTAATTTTCTTCTTCCTCTTTTTATTATTGTTATATATATATATATTTTTTTAATACTCAAACTTGTTTTAGTAGCACAATTTTCATGTCTAGCTCGTTACTTGTAATGATCACTAAGTGTACTGCACACTTTTTTTTTGTTTATTTAAATTCCATGACATTAGTCAACCCGGACCAGCCTGCAGCCAACCAAACGTATGAGTGAAGGTGGCCAACCGACACCCAAACAAATCATGAAATCTCAAAAAAAATTTTTTTTTTGGAAATAAATCCAATAAATTCCTAACACTTACAAATGTGTGTATGTCTTCTATTTATTTATTTTTTCTAACTTAGTGAACAAGAAAAACAAGCTCGATGAAATAAATGTTCTTAATTAATCAAATTGAACCTTGGATCAACTCTTTTAAATAATTTGCTACAATGAATTTTTTGAGTTTTGTGGTCCTCGATGTTTTGAATTAAGTAGTTTTTATTTCGAAAAATTTTTATTATTTTGAAAGGTCCAGTGTATTTTGGCTGAAACGCATGAGGTGGTTGTAAAGCCTTTAAAAATACCTCGTCTCCAATATTAAAGTTTGGTGGTTCTCTGCCTTTAACAACTTTAGTTTGAGACTGAAAATATTTTTCTTCGTTTTGTTTCACTAATTCTCTAGTTGCTTTAATGTGTTCTCTCTAACGTAACAAGTGTTGTGAAGGATTATCTACCGCTACCGGTTCATTATTTGTATCTAGAGGTGTATTAAGTTCTCGCCCAAAAAATAACTGTGCAGGAGTGAAACTTGTAACTATGTGTTTATAATTGTTGTAATATAGTTTGAAAAATGCTAATCTATCTGACCATTCAATTACCTTGTTGGATAAAGAAGCTATGCTTTCTTTCATAGTTCGATGAACTCTTTCTATGATTCCATTAGATTGTGGATGGAGCTTTTTCTATGTTCAATATTAAGATCTTTTAGAAATTTTTCAAATTCAGCTGAACAAAAATTTGAAGCATTATCAGATAAAATAACTTTTGGAGGAATAGCTTCTAAGTATCTTGAATAATGATCAATAATAGTTAGAATGAAAAATTTGCCATCATGTGATCTGGGCAATTTACCCACAATGTCAATTGCTAACATTTCTCCAGGTGCTAAATCAGATTTTTTTATATTACTTGTAATTGTTTTACATGACTTTGGTTTATTCTCCAAACACTGTTGACATTTTTCACAAAAGTTTTTTGTTATCTAAAAACATGCCCTTCCAGAAATACTTGTTCTTAATGAATTCATAAGTTTTACTAGTACCAAAATGCGGAGCATGAGCAATCTCTAAACAAGGTTTTACTAAAGAATTTGGAAGTAGAATTTTATTTTCTAAATGCCTTTTCTTTAAACGATGCGCTCTAGGTCTTAATTTTATCATTACTACACCATTTTTTTATCAATAAAATATTTTCCACAAATATCAGCTTTATTACTGTTAATTTGGCTTAAGATATCCTTAATATTTTTGTCATTTCTTTGGTGATTAACTATATTTTGGATGCTTAACTGAGTATTATCTGAATGAAATAAGTTGATATTGTTTACACTATGAGATGCTTCAGGAACTCTAGAAAGAAAATCTGCAGGATTTTGGCAAAAGGAAAAACCGGGTATATGTTTTAAAGAGTAATCAAAATCTTGTAAATACAACAACCATCTGGCAACAATGTCAGGCTGCTTATCCAGCTGCATATGAAAAGTGAGTGGCCTAGCATCAGTTAAAATAGTAAATTTTTTGCCATATATTCATGTAAATGCTTCACAGAAGAAAAAATAGCATAAAGGTCACGCCTTATCGATGGGTATCTAGATCAGCAGGAGTGAGAAGTTTCGAAGAAAATTCTACAGGAAAGAATTTATCATCAATCGTTTGTAACAGAATACCACACATAGCTACTTTAGAAGCATCAGCGATCAAAAATATCTCATGATTATCCTCAATGTTCCTTATAGTTGGTTTGTCCAATATTATTGATTGTAATTTATCAAAGGCATCTTGGCAATGTTGATTCCAAACAAAGGGAACATGTCTTTTAGTTAAGTGTACTAATGGCTGGGTGATCTCAGTAAAATTATGGATTAAATGTCTAAAATAGTTCATCATGCCAAGAAAAGCCTGAACTTGTTTTAAATCCTTTGGAATTGGAAATCTTGTAACCTTTGAGATATTTTCTTCCGAAGGAGAAAAACCTGCTTGTGAAATATTGAAACCCAAATAATTTATTTCAGATTTACAGAGCTGCACTTTAGCTGGACCTAGAGTTAAATTAAATGATTTTAATCTGTCAAACACTTTTTGAAGAATTACTTTTAACTCACTCATACTATCAGCTGCAATAATAATGTCGTCTAGAAAAAATTGAACATTACTACCTTTAATGTCATTTAAACATTTTGAAATTAATGTATGGAAATAAGAAGTGCTATTGCGAGCTCCAAAGGGAAGTCTACAAGGATGAAAATTACCCAGTTCGGTGCAAAATGCCAACTTTTCTTTATCAGAGTCCTGTAAATTGATCTGGAAAAAGGCTGACTTCAAATCCAGTACACAATACAATTTCCTACCAGCAATGTTATGCAAAATCTCAGAAATTTTTGGTAAACAAATTTTGTATGATTCTGTGATACAGTTTAATAGACGATAATCTACAACCATACGAAATTTTGGTGTATTTTTATCCTCACCAGGTAAATTCTTTTTCCTGACAAATATTACAGGAAAACTATAACTTGAAGAAGAAGGTTCTATTATGCATGCTTCTAATAATTTTGCAATTTCTTGTTGAGCATACTGTTTTGCAATTTTAGAAATAGGGTAAGGTCTAGTTTGAATTAGGAAATTGTGAAGAAGTTTAAATTCTAGTACAACTTTATCAGTAGACCCTAAAGTATTATATGATTTTGAAAATACAGCATAGTTATTCATTAACAATTTTATCATTTCATTTTTTGCTTGTTCATTTAAATGATCTAGTTTAAAGTCTGATACATTTAATTCCTCTTTTCTAAGTTTAATTACTTCTTGCAGATTTAGTGTGTTGATTTGTAAAGTCTCATGATTTTTTGGCCTAACAATATCCTCAAAATGAAATGGCACAGTAGTTCCAATAACAGAATTCTTCCTAAAAATTAATTTCTCATTGGTGTTGTTTTCAACAATAGTTTGAATGTGGTTGTGACAATCAACTAAATGTATAGATTCATTGATATGGAACTTACTTTTTGATGGCTTTGGAGAAAGCAAAATTTCTTTCTATTGTTTTAAAGCTTCAGGAACAGCTAAAGAAATGATTTGAGATTGACCTGGCAGGACAGTTATATTAGAAACGATTCTTAATGAGTTTAAATTACAATTTTTTCTTCTTACATTAACTGAGTTGGTTAATTTTTTATTGGGAAAATTTTCCTCAAAGTCCAAATGAGTATTATCTACTATGAGTTTCTTATTTATGGAATCTAACAAAATTTTGTTACTTTGAATGAAGTCATAACCTAGGATTATCTGATAAGTAGAATTACAATTATTTAGGGTGACATAAAATAAATTAGTGAACCATTTATTTTGAATTTTGAATTTTAAATTAACTGCAGACATGTAAGGAATGCATGAATCTTCAATAGTTTTTATTTTTACCATCCGAGAAACAAATTCAAATTTAGTGAATTGTTTAATTTCTTCAATAACATCTGGTTGGACTAAAGATAAATTTGCACCAGTATCAAGAAGAGCTTCATAAGTCTGAGAACCAATTTTAAGTTTGATTATTGGCAGATAATTAGAATTTTCTGAGTTACAAGACATAACAATTTGGTTGAGTTTCTATTATTACATCTTTTATTTTTTGCAAACTTGTGTTGGACATTATTATTGTTACTTTGGATCATTTTTGGATTTTGATGTCTAAACAGGTGCTCTTTATAACCCCAGTCTCTGCGGATTCCTGCAAGGGGTCTAAAATTTTTGTTGTAATATATCTGGCAAGAATCCTTAGCTAGTTTAAATGCTTATTCTGACCTTTTTTGTATTGACTATTATTTCTGTAAGGATGACAGTTCCTCCGCCAAATGTTGTTAAGGTCTTTTGCTACATATAAGACAAGATACACTATTAAAGTTGCTAGAATTTTGAGATGTAGAAGCATTGTGATTTATTCTTGTATAAGATGTGTTTACAGGCTTATTTTGAGAAAGTTGATTTACTTTATCTGTTAGCTCCTGAATAATTTTATTCTGTTCAAGTGTTTCTTTGAGAAGATTATTAATCTCTAAATTTTGCTCAACATTTATACTGTTGAAATATGTTTTCTCATCATTCAATGCATTTTCTATATTACTTGCCAATTCTGCAGCCTTATCAAAGGAAGATGGACCTAATTTCTTAACTTCAATCCTAATGTCTGTTCTGAGGGCCTCAAGAAATTTAGTGAGCTTCATTTTCTCTTTTAATTTATGTAAACTAGAATCCTCAACCGAATCTTCATTTATGTATTTTGTCGCTGTTGTAGTAATCTCGTCAGCTAATTCCCTAACAGATTGGTTACACTTTTGAGAAATGTTTGAGAATTGCTGTTGAATGTCCTGAAAGGATTCAACTCGTGCAAATTTATTCTTTAATAATTTTTCTAAATTTTCAAATTTATTTTCCTTAGCTGCTCTTGGATCATTAATTAGGAAATCTAGAGCTTTATCCCTACAGTTTATTTTCAGAATGATTATTTTCTTTTCATCTGACCATTTTTCTAATTTGGCAACACTATTTATTTGATCAAGAAAGAAATTTACATTTTCAGATAAGTTGCCACTAAATGTGGGCAGAGCAGAAGCTAGGGAAGTTGCCATACTAGTGTTAGATCTACCTTTAAGCTTTGACATGGATGAAGAAATATAGTTACTTATGTTGCATTACCTTACAGTCTGCTATTTCTATTTTAATCATATTGAGATCTACATTATTTTTCACAAAAACTGAGCACTCTATCTGATAATTTACATATACATTTACCAGACATGCATATAAGAGTAGATAGCAAAGTAAAGGTAATTTTTTTTATAATTTAGTAATTAATTACGATCTCCTACAACTTTAACCATGCATATATCAAATTAGTGATGCAATATGAGTACATTGATCCTTAACACTCCTGGATTCTAATCATTCTGAACATTATTTTATCATTAAATACCACAATCCAATGAAATTACTGAAATCAGCTTTTGATTCAAATATCTTAAAACTTTCATTAAATATGCACATATATACATAACAATACATTTGAAATTGAATTATCCAAAATAGAATTGCTATTTCATGGCATATTACCCATCATTTATCATAAATGTTTTACAATATAAATCACATGTGTAGCAAAAACATTATAGGTCACACAACAATGTTTTCTAAACACATGCACAGAACACTCAGTCCCGACAAATCTCAGTATGTTTTAGGAAAAAAAGCCATTTTTCAATCATTATTGCTAGTGCTTATATTAAATACTTTAAATAAAAAAGAGAAAGTGATTGATCAAAAGGAAATTATTTCCGAAATTTATGGTATTTATGTTATACAAGGAAAAACCACAAAAACTGCCATGAAGATGGCGTATTTTCCAACTTTTATCCAGCTTCAGTCTAGATTACTTGTAATTTGAATTTTTGGCCAGTAGCTCAAAAAGGTAAGAAAATATTTCCAAATAAATAAAGTTTTAGAGCATCATACTGGATAATCTCAGATAAAACACAATTATTTTTCTATATATTGTATACATAAAAGTGTAGAGACATTAGGTATTTTTTGAAAGCAGGAAAGATGAAAAATGAGGAATGTCTTCGCCGGGACTCAAACCACGGACCTCTCGAATACGTGCCGAGCGTGCTGACCACTACATCACGAAGGCATGCGAAGAAGGCGGGAGAACTACCTTATAAAAGATTTTAATATATATATATATATTCAAACATAAGCTATTTCAAATATAATATTTCAAACCTGAACTAATAGAAATAAGAACGTAATTACTTTTGCAACATTGCAGTAGTAGAAATAACTACGCACTTTTATTCCTATCTAAGACTTAATTTTATCATATGTGCACAGTGTGCGTACCTTAAAAAATGGATAATGAGTTCTACGCAAAATTTCCGTACTATTCCTCAAATAATAGTGAATAAACCTGAGGCATTCTTTCTTTTCCAGAGATTAAGTTGAACTCCTTATTACTGAGATTTATTCTTCCGTTTGTGGGAAGAATTGTGACATATGCCTTTTTAAAACTTCTACCAGAAATAAAGTGACTGGCCTCATTGATATTTCTATAATAATGGATGTAAGTTTCAGAGGACATTCGGTGGAAAAAGTCTTTCTTCGGGTTCAAGAGGAAAAAAGAATGGTAACATGCTTTGACTTTCTTCTATCATTTTAAATGATATTCGGGGAACAGGAAAATGCAACCATTCGCTTAAATTTATAGCGAAAAGAAATTCTTCTGACAGAATCTGTTTTGCATAGACATTGCACTCTAATAAAAAGTATGTATATGTATATGTATATATAGTCAAACCGAACACAAAACCAATTTGAATAGTAGGTGGCTTTATTTTATTTTTTACTTACTCCGCTCTCAAGATAAGAACGGTAGTTTTCAGGGGACACATAAGATATGGAAATTTTCGACGTTTCGCTAAGGGATTTTTTTTTGACTTTTTTCTCCTTTGGAATCATTTGCATGGGGAAAACATCCAACCATATGCATGTCAATGGTAAAACCAATGAGTTTTGAAGCACAGAACTCAAATTCTTTTCTCAGAATTTAATCTTTGGTCCTCGTCTCCTACTTTGTTTCTCTGTCTACTTAAAAGAATTTTGATAACAGACTTGTGGTTAATAAATTTTCAGTTTAATGCAGCGCCTGTTGTGTTTCTAAATAAATTACTCCTCTTTTCTGGAGACAATTTAATTTGGCTGGACCACTCCTCACAAGCCTAGAAGGTAAGGGAGGCCTGAATGTCAATTTCGCAACCCAGATTTAACTTCATGTACTCTGCATAATGAAATATTTTGTAAGACATTGATGGCTTTATATTCAATGTTTAGCTGAAAACGGCAGATTCTTAAGAATTTTTAAATTGTTGAACTTGTTCCTTTTTATATAGGTCATTAGGAATAGATAATTGAAGGCGGGGATAAACATTGAAGAATTTATTTTTTCTTCGTATCATTTCGTATTTTTGTGCATTGCCAGTAATGCACTGTCTTTCTCCGTTTGACATTTTGCGATTAATTTGGAGTGGAAAAGCTTTCTGATTCTCCATTTTCCGTCTTATATTGTAATAAAATCTAATAATATTTGGGAAAAATGAAGGAATGATAGGATCTCAAATAAGAGACCTCATCCTCAGCTAAAAACCCTCAAAAGAATGATGAACTAAATTTGCAATGTAATGTAATAACAATATGTTAGCAAAAATAAAATTCTCTATTTGGGTATTTATACATACGATATGCTTTTATGTGATTTAAAAATAAACATGCAATGGATTTTGTTCTGTTAGTGAATCCGGTCTCTTCGTGATATAACTTAAAACTAATTTAATATCCCGTATTATCTTTAATATTAAAGAATGAATAAAACTATTTCTGAATTCCTTAATAATTTGATTTTCATCATTTTATTTTACATCATTTTAGTTTCCAAGAACTAAAAATTAGCAATTTTAATATGGCATATACAGAGCCTAATATAGCATATACAGAACCGTCTAGAGAAATTAACTGTAGGATTAAAGCGCATGTAGGTAGGATTAAGTTGCTTATTGGCTTTCTCAGTTTAAATCATTCTAAATTAAGTAATTTAAAAATTATTTAATTTAGAATGATTTAAACTAATTTAATTATTGTAAATCTTAATTAATCTATAAATTAGAGTTACACATGAAATGCTCAGTTCTAAATCTAAATTAACCTCTAAAAAGTTTCACTTGTAAATAAAAGAAATATTCTGCAATTTAAAATCATATTGCGCGCACCATAGTAAGTTTGTAAGGTTTCTTCTAAATTCCTGATAAGCAGTACAATATTGAACCGCTTGGCCTTTTCAACTTGTTGTTTCTAAGTAGCTTCATTTCTTTCCATAAAAATTTAAATTTATTTAGAATAAAGAGAATGCGAAGTGATATTGGATACTTTTGTCCTTTCATTCTGGTACTTCTAAATCGAAGCATTCTTTTGAGAAAAAATGAAATCTAGGTAGAATAAGAAAGGATGCACAATGCTAGAGATAATGAACAGACAAGAAAAGTAGATTACTGAATATGCTATTTCTACAAATAAATTGTATTTATTAACTACTTTTAGCCGACTCATTGTGTTAGCTAGTGTTGTACATAACTTGCCAAGTAGATTAGCACTTTCTTGTAGATTAGTAGATCTAAAGCAAAGGTTACTATATATCAAAAGGAATGAAATTTATATTAGTATTAATATAAATACTATTTCTTTTGTGTAAATAACCGACGGAAGCGAATAAGACAGATGAATGTTTTAAATATGAATGCAAAAGCGATTTCTTGATTTATCTCCTTGAAATGGGAATATAAGCCAGTTTCTCTCTGAAAGTCCACCAACAGAGTATAATTTCTTTTAGAGAGATAACTCTCAAAAGATTTGTAATAATCAGAACCAATGAATAGCAGGAAATCTAGAGAATTCTTCTTTTGCAAATATTTGAAGTTATTACTGAATTTGTAGTAAATTGCTCTGATTGTTCACCTCTTATTTGAGAAATTTGATGCTGCAAATACATTCTAGTTTGCGTAAATGATATTATTCTGTTTGAAAGCAGAATTCAGTTTACTTATTATTTTACTTTTTAATATATTTGCCTGGTGAAATTAAATTCAGTTGCTTCTAAAACTCAGTCGTAAGTAGTTAAATACTGCTCATATAAGTTTTATAGCAGAAATAAAACTCAAAACCAGACCAAAAAAGATAAATACGTTATTGTGAAAAACGTGCAATGTCCTCGCTGGGACTCGAATCCTGGACCTCTCGAATACGCGTCGAGTATGCTTCCAATTACACCACGACGGCGCGTGGAAAGGAGGGAGAAGAAGATACCTTATATACTCCTCCCTTTAAAGGGTGATTCTGGACGAAAGAACCCAATCCTCAAATCTTAGTAGTGACGAGTTGTCATCCGCTACCTTTTAGTTCAGGAGCCATTGTAGAGTCATTAGATTATTTTTAAGCAGGAGCCTCAAAAATGGTCAGTGCTCTCTGGGACTTCTCGAATACGCATCGAGTATACGTCCAATTACACCACGAGGGCATGTGGAAGAGAGGGAGAAATATCTTCTAACTTTTTGCTGATATTTCTTCATGCTCATCCATTTGTAGATAAACTTAAATATTTAAACCTGCATTTAAACGTTAACCTAAATAAGTATTTTAAGCGAAAGGCGTGGTCAATAAAATGTTGCAGAATCGCGCTTTTAATTCCAAGGATTTTAATCCTACAAAGTGATGGAGACTTGTCTACGTTTAGCTTAAAATAGCTGAATGAAGCGTTGGTTAGTTAGTTAGCCTAGTGGCCGAGGCCATCAGGCGCGGGTTCCTGGGCCGGAGTTGTAATAAGGGTCCCAGTGTAATAAGTGTTAATGAAGTCCTGATAGTAAATAGCATAACATTAAGTAGAATGACGCGTTAGTGCACACAACGAAGTCCGTTTAGTAGACAGAACCCACTGAACCTACTTTAGTAAACTCTACTTTTAGAAAGAACAGTTGTTACTAGAGTTTCATGTCTTACATCTTCTTCTGAGCCGAAACGAGCATAAATTTCAAAACTTAGAGTGACGTACGCGATATATATATATATATATATATATATATATATATCAGAACACATGCACATACAATTAGGACTTTTTTATAAATAAAAATTTTACAATTGTTCAGCTGTCACAATACGTCGAAAAGTGTTAAGTAAAAATGTTTATAAAGACGGGTCCAATACCGATTATACCTGATGCATTGCGCTATCAGTTCTGCTGAAATACAACCGTAACCGTCACATGATTATATGGCCATATCGTTAAGAGCTGGATTCCGAAAGACGGAAGCGATGTAGAGGTGACCCAAAACAGGTCTTTGATACTTAGTTGGTTATTTTGGCATGCAGCGGGAGATGCATTACTCCTGCTGTTTCTAGATTCCTGAATGAGTCCTCTTACTGCCTTGAGGTATGTAAAAGTCCAAAGCTGGAGCTTCTCCAGGTGAGATAACCTTAGAAAAGAAAACGAGAAGTGAAGCTTTGAGCTTCGGTGATCAGCAAGCCATGTCTGAGGCAGCTGCAGAAGAACATGGAAGTGAGAAAAGCTAGCTTGAAACACGTGAAGTTTGTCGAATCCGAAACGTGGTGAGCTTGCAAACAGTAGCCAAAAACAATACATGTATACAGAAACGTTAAAGAAAAATTCTATACACGATATGAAATAACATCTAGTCTGACAAAGCAGCAGTTAATTGGTAGTGATTGCTTCTTGAGTAATAACATAATATGGGATAAACTATGTACAATAACAAAATTTTAAAACTGCTCTTTTAAGGGCAAAACAATCAAACCACTATGAGTTTCCTGTCCTCTGGTAGCCAGGGGTACCAAAACAGGTTCAGGTTCCATGCCCCATTATATGCGGAGAATAACATTCAATTTGCGTGTTTTTATCCGGCTGTCGTAAGGTAGGCGCCACTGGAGACGCTTGAGGTAGAATGAATAATGGAGATGGGTCCGGGAGGGTGTCAAAAGAAGTCAGTCACCATGACATTATATGAGTTATTTATTTTTATCTCAAGAATGGTGGCATGAACTGCCTATTATAGAGATCACAAATAATTTAAAGCTTTGTTTGTTTTAAAAATTTTCTTTTTTAATTCCTTTTACTAACAAAATAAAATATATTTGCTAAACTAACCTTTTACCGCCGATATTTCTATAAGAAGTATAATTCAAGAATAACAATAATTTTTATTGCATTATTCAGATTTTTGATGACAGGGAAAGGAAATTTCAGTAGTGGGAGGAGCGAAACGATTTTATAAGGGAAGGAATGTAGCATGATGTGCTGAGTAAAATAGTAATGAAACATAAAGGTTTTAGACATTTGAAAGCATTAGGAAAAGCGAGTTTGGAAAATTAATATCATTAAATAAACAAGAAAAATTATTAATGATGTGAAAGTGTTTAAAGGAACCCAGCTGATTAAATGAAGAAGCTTTACGGACACTTTTTGCAGATCCCATATTAAAATGCAAATAAGTGAACGTCGTACTTAACTAAAAAATTTCTTTCTTTCGTTCGAAAATTAATTCATGTTCCCTGACGAGAAATTTCAGCGCTTTTTCAGTTTGGCTAAGATACACCAAAACAGCACTATATACATCACACTATGCTAAATTACACAAGAATTAAGAGCACATATGGGATGTTTAAAAATCGAAAAATGAATTTTACTGATAGGTGAAAAAAATTACTTAAATATTGAACTTATGGAGAACTGGAGATATTTTGGTAAGTTTAAATAATTATTGGGTACCTGTCAGCTAAACTTAACTGTCGGCTTAATGTATCCCGTAGCTAAATATCCTGACGGCTAACTCTCTGTGTCGGCTAAGTGTCCTTGTCAGCTAACTGTCTTGTCGGCTAAATGACCTGTCCGCTAAGTTTCCGTGTAGACTAAATAGTTTTTTCAGACTTTATTAGATGGAAATGACAAGTAACATGCTGTAGACTGCCATTTAAATTTCTAATCCGTTATTTTATATGGATTTTCTTTTCTATCAGCCTCGTTTCAATTTCCCTGCCAGAATGTAAATTTCTAGCTCGCAGGCTAAATAATTTTTTCAGACTTTATTAGATGGAAATGACAAGTAACATGCTGTAGACTACCATTTAAATTTCTAATCCGTTATTTTATACGGATCTTCTTTTCTATCAGCCTCGTTTCAATTTCCCTGCCAGAATGTAAATTTCTAGCTCGCGCGATATTCAAATTACGTGGAAAGAAGAAAATATTTAAATGAAGGGTTTGGAGGACAAAATCAGAGCGTATTCTGTCTGCTTGAAAGCCACGTTGCTAACTGGCCAGCAAGCAGGCTAACCGCCTGCTTGAAGGCCTATATCTATAGCCATCAGTATTTTGCAGTGCTGAGTTAATCTTGCCATTACACTTGTTTATGCCGACTGCGGTCAGAGCCAGCTCGCGCTAGTTGTACTATGAAGCTATACTTAATTTCATTAGTTTTAATTTCCCCCCTTATTGTTAAGTTAAGCCATAATTGTTGGATTCTCTAGTTTTCATTTTATATGCATACTGCCTTGATTGCACATTGCGAAAAAAAAAAGAGAGGGAGTTCTATATCTCCCGTGCTACTGGGCCGATTGATGAAATTCAACTTCCGTTTTTCATGTAGCAGTTTTTTAACTTCATGTAGCAGTTTTTATTTGCATTGTTTTGACAGAAAGTCGGACTTTTTCTTGAAATGTCATGCCAATTTTTTTTCCATATTTCAATTCTAAGACTTAAATTATGCCTAAATATTAAAGTTTGTAAAATTTGGTGCGAAATGTACGGAGAAATTTAAAAAATTTACCTTAGCGCAATTTTTTCAGTTTGTGGCAAGAATAATTTACTTGGCGGATTTATTAATTTATAGCAACCTGTTTTCTTTTCAATTTTTTCATTGTACACAAGCGGAAAAAAGTCACCTTCATTACTTTTAGATAATTTTAACAAAGTGCATACACCACATTTGGCGTTATTATCACTTGTAACGAATATGCCAAATTTCAAAACGCGTCACTACGTAAATTTGAATATGTCTTTGGAAATTTTAAATGAAAAACACTTTTCTTTTTTGTTTTTTGCAGGTTGGCCTATATAATGATGTTTAAAATTTTATAGTTTATAATACAAAAATGCTTCCGAAAAATTTATATATTTAAAAATACATATTTTTAAAATAAATCATAAAAAATGTTCGAATTATATTTGGCTTAAGCCTAAATTTCGAATTCTGGAAGAAGGAATCAAATAAGGTTAATAAAAATAGAGATGTTAATACAATATATACCAAATTCAATTAACGTTGAGGATCTGAAAATCTGAGAGCTAATTTCCTAAAAACTACTCGAGCGATTTTTACAAAACTTGGAAGTTTGACGCAATTTGTGCCGTAGAATACATATATTAAAAAAATCGGCATATCATTTCAGAAAAAGTCCAATTCTGTGTCAAAATACCTACATTAGAACAATGTTATATATAAATCTAATATATATCCTATGTCGCGCTTTCGAGGCATGAAAAACGCAAGTTGAATTTTGTTAATCGGCCCAATAGAACGGTAGATATAGAACTGTCCCCCTCCCTTTTTTACGGTGTACACATAAAATAGTAATTAATAATACATATTTCCTTTAAAATAAGAGAAATGTACGTATACGAATATTTTATTGCTTTTGCTTAACTACGACCTTATATTCAAATTTAATTATACATTTTAAGCTTGTGAAATTAGTCATTCTCATTGAATCGATTTAAATGAGAAATTAAATCAATTACTTGAATAAAATACATTTGCAAAGACGAGACCTAGATTTTATTGTTACTCGGCTACTTTTCAGTTTAACTTTCATTAAGTCTGGGCCCAACTTTTAATGTCAGGGGAATTCAGGTTCCCACAGACACGCTTTCGTTATTCTTTTAAGATTTTGAGCGAAAAATACAATTGGATAGCTAGCAGCGTTCTTCTTTTTTGGCAAAAAAATAACTGTCTTGATATCGCAGGAATTTGCTTTCCAGTAGAAAGAAATTTAAACTAACTAAGTAATTTAAATTAAACTTAGAAACAGTTTATATAATTTTTTAAACCAACAGGAGAAACGTTTCCCTTTTTCCCAACCATACATGATATCAATTTCAACATTACGAACATACGAAATTATTACATAGAAGGTCATTCTACTCTGCGCTCTTGAACGTATAGTCAAAATATAAAATAATACCAACAGTATTTTAATTAATACAAATTTATAAAGTAATACAGCTCCAAGACTCTTTGTTTGACACAGAAAGTAGCTCACTAAATAATGTCTTACAAAAATCAAACAGTATCTAAATTTTATTAGTAATTTTACTGAATGCAAGAAAATCAAAATAATATCATGTCCCTGTTGCTTCCAAGTATACAATCGCATAATAATTTACTTAGTTGCAAGCTTCGGAAAAGATGGTAAATATTTACAATTGTTTCACGACGTCACCTACACCGTTAAATAATCAGCTTCCTTTTCACCCATTGCTAATTTACGATAGGTTACATGGAATCTCATTTACCGCAAGGAATTCGGGAAGCATTTAGACTTATTCACACCCGAGTTAAATCTCCTGTCCATTTAATATGTAAGGCACCTGTAGGGCCAAAGCTTTCAGGGTAGAAAACAGCTATCAAAGAAACTAGTACTTTGTGCTCTTTGACTGTCTTTATTTTACTAAATAGTGGCTTGTAGTTTTTCCGTACTTCAAGAAATATGTTTACTTTTTACGAGAAGTGAAAACTTACATACTTTTGAGGTTTAATCAATGCGTTTTAATGAAAAATTACATATTGATCATTCGAAGTTAATCTAATGAGAAAGTGGATGAAAATAATAGCTTAAAACTTAACCTGGCTAACTGGATTCGAATAAAACTCTTGAACGACAACATAATGCTTACAATACATCTTATGTTCTCTCTCTCTCTCTATATATATATGTATATATAGACAGTGGGTTTAATGTCAGTGGCATGATATCTCGAAGCAAATAGCTTTCAAAAGTAAGTGCTTATTCCAGCTGTCAGACCACATCTTTCAAATTGTAATAAATGGAGAATGCTTGCCTTACATATGTAGCTGCAGATAAATTTTTTAAAACAACCATAACACTGAAAAATTGAAAAGTTGTTCATCGAAAACCGGTTTTAGCAATTTTATTTCCTTTCATATGAATTTGTAACTTTTTTCCCCCATATATGCTACTATTAGCCTCAAAACACGATTTTGTATTGTTTCACTTTAAATGTCGTCTACTGTAATTGAATTATTTCATTTTTAATTCGCGTTTATTGCCATTCGACAAAAGGTACGATATTTCACTTTCACATTTAATGTCCGTTACTGAAAAATAAACAATGCTGCTTAAAAGCAATATATGCAGTTCTTAAGAAATTATTATTATTATTATTATTATTATTACTATTATTACTTTTAATCTGACAATTCGAATAAAAATAAATGTAACTCAGGGTAACTGAAAATAATAAATATTTGTATAGAACTACGTTATGTATATTTTCATTTTTCAAATACACTCACTTCCAAAAGTTAAGCACGAAGATATAAAACGCAAAACAATCAACAAATACTGCTTTGATTGACACAAAATTCGGCAGCAAAGTAGCATATATATTTATGCATAAAACAAAATGAATACTTATATACAGAAAGGAAAACAATGTTAAATTTTTGTAAGTTATCAGATAATGACATACTGTAGATTTCAACAGAATTATGTATACAGTGAAAATAAACAGCCTAAAATGAAAAAAGGGACAATAATAGGGTGTGTGATCCCCCCCTCATCTGTATGCAAAGTTTATACCTCGTGACCATGCTTTCAACTAGGTGGTCAATCACCGCAGAATTAAGCAATCGCCATTCTTCTTGTAGAGCAGTTTCCAGCTCAATAAGAGTGGCTGGAGGTGGGAAACGTAGAGATACAGCACGGCCGAGAGCATCCAAATATTTTCAATGGGATTAAGGTCGGGCGAATATGCTGGCCACGCCATAGGCGCAATCCCTTCACTCTCCCGGTAGTCATCGACGATGTCAGCTCTATGAGGAACGTGCGTTACCGTCTATTAAAAAAGAAAAGTAGGGCCAACTGCTGCGGTATCCTAATGAAATTTCTTCCCACACCATAATGCTTCCGCCTCGGAAAGCGTGATATTCGGTGATGTTTTGGGATTATATTGCGTGTTCGTTGTTCACGCCATATCCTTATACGCTTGTCGTCTGGCTCCAGAGCAAATCTTGACTCATCAGTAAACATGACATTGCCCCAGTCAGACACATTCCAATTGACATGTTCCCGGCACCACTGTAATCGTGCCCCTCTTGATTGGACGGATAGAGGAACACAAACTCGAGGTATCCGGGCATACAGTCCACTGATATGTAATATTCGTCGTACAGTAGCTGCTGCTGGGGGGTTGTAACCCTTGGGCGACCGCCTAACTGTCTGTGTGGTTTGGAATTGTTTCCATAAACGTGAAGTTACAGAATGATGAACGCCGACGAAGAGGAGAACATCTGTAATCGACTGTTCTGCTTCAATGCGCCCCACAGCACGCCAGCGCTCAGAATCTTCCATTTGTCTTCTGGAAGTCATAGAAACAGGTATGCCTTGGAAACGAATTGTACGAAAGTTTTAAACACCTTCTATCAGCACTTACAATCAACTTCTGTAACCCTTCATAAAGCTGGCTTCCTATAAGACTGCCTTGTTTGTATATTTCTTGACATGAAAGCGCGATTGGCTGTTTCCTAACATATTTGCACACTTCCATCTACCTCTGCAGCGAATTGCATCCTCTTAAATTCTCCTTGGCTTCCCGAAATTAGCCTTTTCCTCTCCGTGCTTAACTTTTGAAAGAGAGTGTATTTGGAAGATAGCGTTTACATGTTAATTTAAATCCATATTCATCTGGTATTGTACAGACATTAAGTTATTTTGACGCAGCATACGTGAAAAATGAGCAATGCCCTCGCCGAGACTTGAACCTGGACGTCTCGAATACTCTCCAACTGTGCTACCGTTACACCACCAAGGCATACTAGAAGGGAGGAGAAAGTTTTAATTTTCCATTTGAACCATCAACCATTAATAATCTCTACTGAAGAAAAATATTAAATTTTTAAAGAGCCGTTTGAGAGGATCATTAAAATCTGAAACCTTTCAAATTTACTTATTTAGTTTTTTTTTTACCAAGTGCAGATTTAATACTTGTTCTTCTTTTATTTTTGCAAGCTATTAAGTAATTACTATATATATATATCATTTTAAAACTTATTTACGCATTTGAAATAAAAATACCGTGAAATCTCCTTTTAAATATTAATTTAAACAAAATATGTCAACATGTCAGTTTAAAGAAAACATGGCGACACTCAACACATAGAGGGGGGGGGAATGCTTTCACACTATGTGTTGAGTGTTGAGTTTTAATGTTCAATTTCTGTCTTAAACAATCTGAAGTGGAAAACGTCTAATTTTTTTCTATCTGAAAAACCTTGTAACACTATTCTTTGTGTTGTATTCGTAACTGTTCTAATACTCGCTAATGGTTGCTAAGGTTTGTAAATTTGCAATTTTGCTAATACTTGCAATTGTTTTTGTAAAAGTGAATATTCGACAGCTATAATATTTTGAATTTTGCTCATATAGAGAGGTTTAGTGCCTCTAAAGTGAATCACAGTCTCTAAAATGAACAATAAAGAATACAGTATTATCCTGAAACTTTGTGCAGCATTATTATTTATTTAGGAAAGAAGAATTAACATAATAAATACTCATTAACGACTTCTGTCATCACACAATTTTGGTCTTCAGTGGAGGTAAGGGCCATGACAGAGGTCTCCTCTGGAGGTGGTATATCGTAACTAATCAGAAACATCAGCAGAAAAATGGGACGATGGCAGAGATTTAAATAAAACATAATGACAGAAAACGAGAACAAATCTAAAGCTACGCCCAACAGTTATTAGCCCCAGTTTAATACAATTACCACGGGAACACTGAACATTAAATTACTTAAAAATGTCTTGCCTTATTTCTTATGAGAGCAATAATTTACTGAAAATTGTCTCCATAATTGCTTCCATCTCTTCCGCCGGATGAATTAAAAGACTGATAATAATTCAATTGTCATGTGCACATCTTTCCAAAATGGAATTTTGAAAACAGGGAAAGAAATGAGTAAAAAACCGTGAGCTATCATTTATTAAATGTCTTTCGAGAACTAAAGTCTGAAGAGTTTCTGCAAAGCCAGAGATAACGAGAGTTCAAACGTTACGAAGTGCTCCCCAAAGCCCTATTATTATTAGAAGAAGCGTCGAAACTGTTCCCAGTTTAACAGGGTAAATTCGACAATAAATGATATCCAAAGAAATGCTGCGAAAAAGGTTACTAGAGGAGGGAACGACGTATTTTATCTTGGATTCGCGATTTGTCAAAGGCCTTTGTTCCAGTTTGAAAATCTTTAGAGAGTAAAACCAAATAACATTATCGGCAACTCAAAATGGTAATAGTTTGGAACCGATATAGAATGTATGAATTAAAACCAGTTGGAGAATTCTTTCAAATAAATGATATATGATGATTACGAAAGTGTAACGGGGCTTATGGGCTAGCAAAATTTGGTAGTTGAATTTACATAACCTTGATGAGTTCCCTTCTTTACATTCTAAGTAGAAAATCATCAAGTAGTGTTTGATAAAGGTAAGACTGATTATTTGACCTGCTACCTTTCGGCAAAAGCAGGGATTAATGGATCTTTTAACTTTTATTAATTTTTCAACCACCATACTATACTCGACCTCTTAAGGAAGATCTGCCGACCTCACCAGCAAACTCCTTTATTATAAACTAAAATTATAATACATAAATTATAAAATATTATACAATCTTCTTGATTATATAAATTACAATTTTTCTTATAAACAATATTACAATAAACAAAATAAATATCATACATTTTTCAATTTTTATAATAACATAATTTACAAAGATTATCAAAACTTATAATATTTTATACAATTTCTAAATTATGATTTTCACAGAGACTGAAAAATTTCGTTTAATACCAAAAGGTTGTTCTAAATTAGCTTGAGAACATAGTTCTTCCCAGATTTATTTTTAGCATTATTTATTTCCTTCTCATAAGTTCCTCTTATTTTCTTATAAAGATCTTCCAAGAACAATCAATCTTCTTGATTGGAGGCTCTTACAAATCGCCTTCTTGCAATTCTTAATTTGGATCTCAATAGATCCAATTTCTTTGTCCACCAAACGGTTTTGTTTCTATTTCCCTTAAAATTTTTCTTAATTCTATTATTTTCACAAATAGATATTACATCATCCGTAATTTCTCCACTATCTCTTCTAAATTCTCATCATTTACAAATAAATTTTCATAATTTTTTGAAAGAGCCAAAATATCTTTCTTAAAATCAAGCCAATTAAGATCTTTAATAGAATACCTTTTCCCTGAGAGAAGATAATTATCTTCTTCTCCAATATCTATTTCGATGTAATTGTGGTCACTACAGGACACATCTGTGATAACTTTCCAATCTATTGAAAGGGAGGAATGTGCCAAAGTAACATCAATCCAAGATGATCCCCTTGCTCTTTCAAAAGTTGGAGGAGAATCAGGATTGTTCAGAATACATACATATTCCTTTTTCATTAACAAATTCCAAAATTTGTTTTCCTCTCAAATCTTCCTCCTGATTTCCCCAGACTTCACTTTTAGCATTGAAGTTATCAGGACTGAGTGTTCTGTGCATGCTCTTTGGAAACATGGTGAATACTTACAAGGGTTCTTCTTCTCAAGTCCTGAACTGGAACAAGGAGCGGAAAATACGCTATGTTCTGGTGTAGATACTGTATTGGCGAATAACTGCACGTGAAAGGGATTTGAAATCCTCTTTTAATGTCCACCAAATAGTTTTATTTCTATTTCCCTTAAAATTTTTCTTTATTCTATTATTTTCACAAATAGATACAACATCTTCCGTGAATTTTTCCACAATCTCTTCTAAATTCTCGTTATTAACAGATAAATTTTCATAATTTTTTGATAGAGCCAAAATATCTTTCTTAAAATCAAGCCAATTAAGATCTTTAATCGAATACCTTTTCCTTGAGAGAAGATAATTATCTTCTACTCCAATGTCTATTTCAATGTAGTTATGATCACTACAAGACACGTCTGTTATAACTTTCCAGTCTATTAAAAGGGAGGAATGTGCCAAAGTTAAATCAATCCATGATGATCCCCTTACTCCTTCAAAAGTTGGAGGAGAATCAGGATTATTCAAAATACATATTCCATTTTCATTTACAAATTCCAGAATTAATTTTCCTCTCGAATCTTCCTCCTGATTTCCCCAGACTTCACTTTTAGCATTGAAGTCTGCTCCAATTAAAATCTCCAAATTGGAAACTTTACTTAATTCTCTTGATATTTCATTTAAACATAAATTTAAATCTTCACTTGGTGAACAGTACGCAGAAACAAGCAATAAATCATTTTTTCCATAATTAATTCTTAAAATAACCACTATACTTGAAACATAAATCTCTGCTACCGAGATTGTCTTATCAAATATAACAATCCCAGCCAAAGGGATATCATTTTTCGAAAGTATTGCCTACACAGAGAAGAGAACCCCTTTATATTTTTATTTATATGATAGGGTTCTTGTATCAATGCAAAAGAATAATTTTGTTCTAAAGATCTTTGTTGAAGCTGAGACACCGCAGCCCTTGCATGATGTAAGTTAATTTGAACTCCTCTTAATTTCTTTTGAGAACTAAGACCCATAATTAGTTCTTCTGATTAATAAATCATATTGTCTTTTCAAACAAGAACAATTTTTATCTAAACTTGAGTGTCTCACATCCAGTCCAAGCTTATATTTAATATTTGCTATTTCACAATTTATGCACACTGGACTATTTTTACAGTCCCAGTGGCTATGTCCTTTCTGAGCACACTTTGCACATATTTGATCTTTAGTACATTTTTTATGAAAATGTCCAAATTCTTGACATTTATAACATCTCACTGTATTCAAATATTCCCCAACATTTATACGGAACCATTTAAAATGGATTTTTCCTTGATTTATAATAAGTTTAAATTTTGGGGGTTGAATCTCAGCAACCCAATGAACTTTATTATTTTTTCCTTTTATTTGAAATAGTGGATTGAAACCACCACCTTCAAATATAATATTTTGTCTAATTACTCCTTCTTCTAGTTCGTCCTTTCCAATTTCAGAGTCCAGATTATAAAGAATAATCTTAGGATTTTTCTTTTTCGGAGCTTTAACTTCTAAATCCTCTTTTAACAATATATTCGTCTTTATCTCCTCTTCGAGTTTATCAATTTCTTCATTATTTAAACATTCAATAGCAAGTCCACCATTATTAATCTTTTTTACATTTCTGATCCCTATTTTTAATTTTACGGGAGCTATAGTTTCAACAATTTTCATTTTTACTTCTTCAGATGGTACACCCTTGACTTTAGGATATATCAATGTAACATGTTCATCCTTTTTCTTTATTTTTTCCTTTTTAGGAATAATTCTTTTATCTGTCCTTTGTTCTTTAATAATTTCTGCAAACGACTTTTCCACTACTTGTGGTTTTTGCATCACTTCCAACCTCCCCTTGAGGTTTTCAAATTCCAACGCTTGTAAAATACTAAAATTATATAACGCTTCTTGCGTCTTTAAAATTTTTTTACGTAGAGGAACAGTTACTCTAGATGCCTCTACAAGGCTTATCTCTAAATCACCTATAAGTGATC
Source organism: Stegodyphus mimosarum (assembly GCA_000611955.2). Classification (NCBI taxonomy): domain Eukaryota; kingdom Metazoa; phylum Arthropoda; class Arachnida; order Araneae; family Eresidae; genus Stegodyphus; species Stegodyphus mimosarum. The sequence continues at coordinate 270,759 of KK118419.1, forward strand.
TAGCTTCCTCTCTACAGTCATTTTGAAGTACAGTCTCTGTCTGTACATTTTGATCCATTTTGATTCAGATTCAATCGAAACCCTGAGGTTTGATGAAGGTAAAGCACGCAAGACTTATCTGCTAAAGAGTTATGCTTTCAACTAAGACTTCTTAAAAGAAATTTATTCACGTTCATGTTTAACAACGGCAATAAAATACATTAAAAACACGGCAATACCGATGCAGCAAGTGTATTCGTCGGGACATGAACCAGGGTCGACTTAATACTGCTTAGCGATCTTATTCAGTCTGCCACCGGTGAGTCTACTAATTTTAATTTGTGATCGTTCCGAGCATTGCCTTACAATTATTATTGTAATGATTAACAATTTAGTTCGTCGTTTTCTGTCAAATTCCACAAGCACTTTCATGATTTGCAAATTGGGGAACTACAAGATTCTTATACATTTGTTTAGTCATTAAATGTCAGAAAACAACTGCAGCATTAATTAATAAAGGCTGAACCGTAAAATAATTCAATTCCCCATAAAATGATATACTGAAATGAAACAAATATTAATAATAATATTACATAATACAATGAAGCAAAATAAAACACAATACTTATACAGATAATACACAATCCCACAGTCATCTCTAATTGCGGGAGAAAAGGAGGATGCATACGTTATTTCATTAATGGTGTTTGTATACGGATAGTATTCGGAAGCAGAATTAGAGAAAACACAATAATATGCAACTCCGTCTGTTTTTAATTACTGATACCAAATAAAATCGATGGCGAAATGCAAAACTGTATATTTAAAGTAATTAGTTAAAAAATAAGAACTCTTTTTACACAATTTCAAATTTATAGGCATGCATCGCATGCCCTGAGACGACGCCTCTGAATCAAACAAACATAAAATGTCAAGTTTGTACTATTCAGAAAATAAAAAAATTAACACACTGCTCGACATTGAAAATGCAACACCAATGGTCAGAAATTTATGCGAATTTTAGAGTAGACGTGCGTCACTGAGTTATGCGAATGATGTGAAATGCGCAGCTCTTCGAAGCACGTGAAGTAAGATATAAGGGAAGGAACGTGCAGAATGGGCAATATTCGTGTCGTTATTTCTGCCAGACGAATTATCGAAGAAAGTTGGTTTTTGTCCCTGGAATACGTGTAATAGGAGAGAATGCCAGGCCGCCGTCAACGAAGGCACTTTCAACAGATAGACGATTTTACGAGGGGTATGAGATCGGACTGAGAAGGGCGGGTTGGTCCTTACGTCAAATCGCAGCTGATACCCACATGGATGCGAGCATGGTGCATCGGCTATGGCGAACATAACTGGAACAAGGAAATATGGGAAGAAGGAGACGTGCAGGTGCAGCCAGAGCCAGAGAAGTCAGCACGCGTGGATCGACGCATCCGCCGACAAACTGTGGTCGTCCCGCAAGTCACTTGTACCGCGATTCTGTAGTATCTGCAAGATACCCTGGATGTTCTCGTGTCGACCAGAACCATTTCCCATCGATTGGTTGAACGCGGCCTGCACTCACGGCGTCCGTTAAGAAGACTGCAATTGACCCCACAGCCTAAACGCCAACATTTAAAATGGTGCCGGACTGGAGCGATGTGGATGATAGAATGGCGGAACGTCGTGTTCTCAGATGAATCAAGCTTCTGTTTATCCAGTGACAGTCGCCGCATACGTGTGTGAAGTCGACGTGGAGACAGATCTAATCCGGCAGTAACTGTGGAGCGCCCCATCGCGCGACAACGTGGCATAATGGTTTGGGGCGCTGTTGCCTACGATTCCAGGTCACCTCTAGTTCGTATTCAGGGCACTATGACGGCCCAACGATTCTCGGATAATGTACTGCGGCCGGTGGCAATTCCCTGCCTTCAGGGGCTGCCTAATGCAATTTTTCAGCACGATAACGCCCGACCACACAGCGCTCACTTCTGCCAACATGCTCTGCAAGGTATGCAGATGCTTCCCTGGCCACCGTACTCTCCTGATCTGTCACCAATTGAACATGTGTGGGATGTGATTGGACGCCGTTTGCAGACTCTGCCTCATTCAGAAGACGAATTGTGGCAAAGGGAATGGAGAGCCATCCCTCAGGACACCATCCGCACTCTTATTGACTCTATGCCTAGATGTGTTTCTTCGTGCATCGCTGTCCGCGGTGGTTCTACATCCTACTGAGCCGTATTGCTGCAATATTTTTACAAATTGTATTGTATTTTAAATGCACTATCAGATATTGCACAATAAGTATTATATTCGCAATCTCAAACTATAGATATGGAAACTATAGATCTCAAACTATACTTTCTTACTGAATTACAAGCTACATACTAAGTATTCTAATCTGGTTATATATCAAAAATATTGTATCGAGCATTGTAATGACTATTGTATCGAACTATTAACATTGTATTATACCTCATTATGATTACAATCTACACTATTTGCACCCTAAGTACTGCATTATATTCTAACTAGTCTATTAACTTAATTTAATTATTATTTTAATTCTTGCATTAATTATTGTATTGTGTTGGTAGTTATGTAATATTATGTTGAGTTATAAGCTCTACCCTAAGAATATGTGATGCAACATAGTGAAATTATGAACATCGTATCGCTATGTATGCAAACTAAATCTTTGCAAAACAGGAATTGGATTATTAGCATAACGTTATAAGTAGTTTTCATTCAACTTGGCATTAACTATATTTTATTGAATTACACGTAGAATTATAGATTTTAGATTTTAGATTTAGTTTATTGATCTTATATTGAATTATATGTCATATATTGCATATTGCACAGAATTATTAATATTGAAGCGATCATAAGTATTTTTATACATTGCATTGGTATATTTATAATGCTGCAAAATATGTCTTTTAATCCTCAGTATTGTGTTGAAAGTGTTGTTCTTGTGTATTGTAAACAAAGTATTGTATTTAATCGCATTAGTTATTAAGGACATTGCCTTATAGGCACCATACTATTAAAAATATACACTCATGTCCATAAATTAAGGATAATTCGGAGACACGCGGAAATCGAACTCTAAAATAAATATATCACCTGTAAAATCACTACACACATCTTCAAGTATCATATACAAATTTCAGGAAGTAACCAGATGACACTGATGGTACGTCACAATGACGAGAGTGTAAGAGAGTGATATATAGGGAATACTGGCAAAGAAGTAAAATTGTTCGCAGGCGCTTTATAAGCATTTCAGTGCAATAACCGAATAGTTATGATACAAAGGACGCATTTGGATGATTTTTTACGTGGTAGAATTATCGGCCGTCTGGAATGTGGGCGTACCCAACTGGAAGTATCAGACGAACATGGAATTGTCCAGAGTGTCATCTCCAGGCCTTGGCAACGAATCCAAGATGATGTTAATGTGAGTAGACGTTACAGCACAGGTCGCCCCAGAGTTACAACGCCGAATGAGGACCAGTATTTGGCAGTTACTGCCAAAAGAAACAGGCGGAGCACAGTCTCGGACCTGTCTCGTCAGCTCCCTTCAGCCACTGGTACGAAAACTTCAAGGCAGACCGTATACAGACGCTTAGTTCAGATTGGTCTATATGCTCGTAGACCTGTCAGATGCGTTCCACTTACTGCAATTCACTGTCGCCTGCGGTTAGCCTGGAGTAGAGAGCATGCATTGTGGACACCGCAACAGTGGGCTTGTGTGATGTTTTCCGACGAGTCCAGGTTTAGCTTGCAGTCTGATTCTCGCCGGACTTTCATATGGAGAGCTCCAGGTACCCATTATCACAAAGAAAACATCATTGAACGACACCGTTACGGTGGTGCAGGAGTGCTCGTTTGGGGTGGAATTATTCTCGGTTCCAGAACTGACCTGCATGTTCAAACTGGAACCATGATAAGCCAAATCAATCGGGACGTCATTCTGGAACAACATGTACGTTAGTTTCGGGGCGCCATAGGCGCACAATTTGTGTTTATGGATGACAACGCCCGTCCTCACCGTGCAAACATCGTAAGCGAATGCCTTCAATCGGAGGATATCACCCGTATGGACGGGCCAGCATTCTCACCGGACTCGAATCCAGTAGAGCACGTCTGGGACATGCTTGGCCGACGAGTTGCAGCCCGTCAACCTCCTCCTACATGTCTACCGGAACTTCGGAGAGCATTACTTTTTGAGTAGTGTAATATCCCCCAAGATCAGATCGACAATTTGATACTCAGCATGCCTAGGCGTTGTACCGACTGTATTGCATCTTCTGGGAGAAAAGCAATGTATTAATAATCATACCAACCATGTAATATCAGTTTTTTGTAAATAGGTTTTTTCCTAATTTGCTCCAGGGAGAAAAAATCGCTAATTTTTTTAATAATATCAAACATATAGCGTCTTTTTTTGCTCTTTACCTTTTGTTTAATAAATAAGCTTTACAAATAAGTGAAATTTGTTTTGCTTCTAAATCTTCCTTTGCCTGATTTTGCATTATCCTTAATTTATGGGCACGAGTGTATATAATGCACTTCTTTTTGTACCCTGAGATACCCTGAGAATGAATTAATTATTGTATTAATTATTTTACTGAACTAGCAATTGTGTTAAAGTACTGTATGAAAGTTATAAGTAATGTTTTGATCTCATTTTGCATTAAATATTCCATTAAATTATAAGTAGTATCATAGACGTAGCTCATTGATTTTATACTCTATCATATGTCTTGTATTGCATATTACATAGAATTATTACCATTGACTTGACAATATGTATTTTTCTACATTGCATTTGTCTATATATTGTCGCATACTCTATTTAGTTACTCTTAGTATTGTTTTGCACCTATTGTCTTTGTGCCTTATATACTAAGTATTGTGTTGATATTAAAAGCATTGCCCTGTAAGCAACATTCTACCTAGATTATAGTTAATGTGCTGCTTATTGTATACTGAGAAGCATGTTAATTTACCTATTGTATCACGTATTTTATGTATTTGCAGTACATCATATTATATCGTATAACTGTATTGTATAATATGTATGTTAAATTGTGAGCGCAGTAACAGTTTTGTAGTATGTAGCATTGTATTAGTTTGTAGTACTGTTTGTAGTATTGTTGATAGTATTGTAGTAGTTTTGTAGTATTGTAGTATGTAGCAGCAGTGGTTTTTGTAGTGGTGTTTACTACTTTGGTTTTCTATTGTTATTGCTATATGTATGTGTTTTGTTCTAATTATGTCTCTGTGATTATACTATTTATTCAAAACTGGCACTTGCACCTTTGTAATCTTATGCTTTGTCAAAACTGCAAATGTACTCTTTATTTTTTGAGCCCTTCTTTGGCCATGTATTTGTTGAACTTTGACTCAATAAATACTGGGCCCGGGCGGCTGGTGTGAGCATGGTTCTGGGGGCTTCTTTGGTCTGTTGGACTGCCACCTGGATGGTCTGGTCGCTGGGTTTCGGTGTATGGTGCGAGGCGCCTGTGTGGCCCATCTGGCTCTAGATAGAGGTGGACGTGTTGCATATGCCAATTAACCATTATGGTAAAGGGATGGTGCACACGTCCCCCGTCAACTATCAACTATGCTACTGAGCCGACGCCGTTTACGCTCTGTATTCTGACTATCATTTTGAAATAAAGATCACTTATTGCTGCTTGCTGTCTCTGTCTTTTTTCCAAATTTCATCACTTTCTGACCACTTCTTCTTGGTGTTGCATTTTGAATGTCGAGCAGTGTAAATGGACGCAAAGAAGCCTACTTACACCTCTCCTTTTTCACAAGTAAAACCTTGCATGACAGTTGACAAAAATCAATCTTAACTTTGATCTTAATTTTGCATAGACTCGTTTGTAAAATTATGAGAATTTCCACATTATATAGAATTTCTGAAAAACGAATGGATAGATATTAATGAAAGTTGGCATGAATATACATTCATAACGGAAAAACAGATGCACCATTCGAAAGTCATTTTATCCACGCACGATTATCAGTAAAGCTCATAGCAGTCGGCTTGATAGCTGTGGTTCGAAACAAGATTAAATTAGTAGTATTCAGTATCTAACCCATTCGAAAGTTGGTGGTTTTCGATAATTTCCATTCCAATTCATCATTAGATATACTAAAAATAATATGAAAATGTAATAACAAACATGTATGTTGCTGTTAATTAATTCACCTTCTTAATCAATGTATATTTTTCATTTGAATGGTGTAAGCGAATGAACCGACTCTTGAATGGAGACAACTATGATAGTTACAGTCTCATAGGCATGTTCACATTTGCTTTGTTTTTTAAGTAAAAGAATACATACTTTAGTGTTTACGTGACTGCTATTATTTCATCCTGCGAAGAATCTGCCTTTTATATAGATTTAAAAAGACCTGGCAATTTTTTAACAACATAAAAATACCATTTGTGATCCTTATTTTCCTAATAACAATGATAACGTAATAATAAGCATTATAAACCTTGCTGAAAAAACGAGATTGAAAACTTTTTATTGAAGGCAAATTTTGGAAAATATGTGGAAACTTAGTTCCTGTTCACTAGGATTTAAAATTGTACCCATAACTATATATTTAAATGTTTTTCAAATTTCTATCCATTCCCCATTCACTTATTTTTTAAATTAATAACACAACATTTATCCAATTACTGAAACAGATAATGTTAGGAACTGGGGTTGTTCCTTCTTTTTTTTTTCTTAGGGAATTTTAATAATGAAAGCTTTAAAGAATTTCTCTTAAAAGGACAGATGTTAACTTTCGCACAGTGCAAAATGGTAAAATCCTCACTTTTTCTTGAAATTTTCCCCCAACTCTGATCGTGGATGAAAACTTTCATTAATTTTCTTTTATCGATATATTATCCTTCCTATAAATTAGTGAAATTTATTCGCTAACAATTAAAAAGAAATTATGATAAGAGGAGAAAAATATAATATCTATATGTTGTTTAACATTCTTTTTCATTTGCCGTGTTGAATACGTTATTTTAATGTTTATTCTTTATTTTACAAGCTCTTTTAAAGGCGGATAAAATTGTGGTTCTTTAAAATGTTTTACAGAACATTGAATGAGAATACACAAATTATTCAGAAGACGTTGCAAATATTTTCAAAGTTGAAAAACTAGACAAATATTTAAAAAACATACAAAAAACTGAAATTAAAAATCTAGTTATTTAATTAAAAATAGTCAAAATTAATTAGTTTTAAATGTTCTTAATAGATAAGTAGATAAAATATTTAACACAATAAAGAATATTAGAATTTAAGTTATATTTAATATGCAATTTCATTTGATGTGCAATATTTACGTCCCCTTAGCCTTTAAGGTTCACACTCGAAGTTAATGCCACTTATTGTGTTCTTGCAAATATAGACGGAAGAATACTTATAAAGCGTTCAATTTCCACGTAGGGCTTTGCTTTAGCCCTTTGTCAGGTAGCAGTAGCGATGCTTTTGAAATTAAATAAGTTAGCTGTATGCCAGTTATTGCTTCGTTTACTTACGCTTTAGTTTATGCAGGAAAGCGATGGAGGAAATCCATTTTTGCTGCATAAAATAGATATTTATGCTAATTGTATTCCGTGCGTAATGCATAAGATATTTATGCTAATTGTATTCCGTGCGTAATGCATAAGATATTTATGCTAATTTTATTCCGTCCTTATAATTCTTGGAGTGAGGAAAAGCGGCAGTGTAGTCTTACCAGTTTCGTTCAGTCTTATAATCGCTTTATGAATTAACACAGGTTTATAAAAGATATTTAATAAATAAATATTCAAATATTAAAAAATGCAGAGAAAATTTTGTTATTTTACATTAATGAGTTTTGGATTCAAGTATTTTGCGGACATTAAATTCAGACGATTGTAACCAACGCGGCTTAGACAATCAAACTGAAACACAGACGAGCATATATATAGCTTCCTGTGATACACTGGGTAGCCACATTTCTCGTATTCCAAATCTAGTCACCAACAAAAGAACACTGAGTCTTAATAAACAGAGAAGAAGTATAAATATACATGGTACAGTTTCGATTTAAGCATGAAACTGTGAGATACTCAATTATAGTTTGAAAACAGAGAAACCGCCAGAATGAACCTTTCCTCGAATGCGTTTCTGATTAAAACACATGTAGGATATTCTAGACCAAGTCTGCATACCTTAAAGCAAAACGTAAATTCGAAGAGGGGCAACTATTAGCAAGAAGGTCTGTGACAAAGACGTGTCAATAAGGTTTCGCAACCAGAATTTGAAAATTGAACAGCCGTTTATAGTGATTCGATGCAAAATGTCATTTCGAGACTAATAGCTCTTCTGGGTTAACGCGCCTTTGGGCTAATAAATAAACAGCAAATGTTACCTAATGCTAAGTGTGCAGATTCAGTGTAAATAAATGTATAATAAAGTAGTGATAAAGAATTAACATTCACTTCTATTTTTTGAGATGGGTACGGTAGAAGAAAGAATTTGTAGAGACATTAGGTTATTTTGGAAGCAGGAGAGGTGAAAAATAAGCAACGCCTTCGCCGGGAATCGAACCCCGGACCTCTCGGTTACGCGTCGAGCATGCAGACCATTACACCACGAAGGCATGCGAAGAAGGCGGGAGAAATACCTTACATACTCCCCCTTTTAAAGGGCGACTGGGGTTTTGGGGACCCAATCGCCAAATTTCGGTGGCGGAGAATCATCATCCACCACCTTTTTTAGTTCGGGCGCCAGTGTAGAGACATTAGGTTATTTTGGAAGCAGGAGAGGTGAAAAATAAGCAACGCCTTCGCCGGGAATCGAACCCCGGACCTCTCGTTTACGCGTCGAGCATGCAGACCACTACACCACGAAGGCATGCGAAGAAGGCGGGAGAATTACCTTATAAATTCTTAACTCATACTTTAAGAATATAATTTCTTAATAGTACATGCTTTAAAAATGATAGGCGGTAAAACCCAACATACGATTATAAATTATTTTTTTTCTATGGATGAAATTTAAACTTCTAGTGTCCTCTTCTAGTCTGTTTCTATTTGTATCAATTTGTGTGGCAGGGAATGGCTCACAAAGCAACATTTCCTGAGTTCAAACATGGTATTGGGATGTACTCCTTTGTATAGTTCCAAAGTGAAAAAATAATTTCCAATTTGTATGGAACTAGTCGGAGTTTACAGGAAAGAGATTTATATTCGGGAAAATATATTGTTATGCTGATAAAATGGCACACTTTCTTTTCATTTAAGATAGAAGAGTGCTAGGAGGAGAACATAAAAGCGCAGTTAACGAATTTTATTTGTAAATAGCCCACCAGTGGCCGAGTGGTTATGGCGCTGCGTATTGAAGAGTCGACCTGGGATCGAAGAAAGGAACGGATTGGTTGAATGATTGATTTCGTGGGTTTCCTCCAGTAAAAATGAATGCGAGCTGGTTTGACTTAGAATCTCCTTCATGAAGACATCTCTCATGTTACGCAAATAGCTCTCGTGTGCTTTGTCATATACAAATAACTTTAACCTAATTTTGCTTGAAAATCTTTTGATATTTGTCAGTCTGCAATGATTAATTATTATGGAAAACATTTATGTAGAGAGAGAGATGAAAAATTAAATATAGTATGCAGTAACGTTTAAGAAATTAAATGGGAGTATTAATACTTAATAAAAATCCATTTCATTGGTAGGGGCCCAAATTTGGCTAACTCGGTAACGTAACTGAACACTGGCCGTTCACACGGAGTTTGGTAATAAGCAGATTGATTGTTTCCGTGTGTAACGTGAATTCATGTTTATCTGCTAGAAATTTCTCTGCTGTCAATGTATCTCTCGATATTACGTGCTGAACTTAAATTTTTTGTCATTAATTTCTTCGCTCGCAAAATACTAATAATGAAAAATTTTCAGTGTCATTCCCTTGCTAATTTTTAATGAAGCAATATTATAACCAATCTTTTGGGAATTACCATGTTTTTTAATATTATCTTACATTTAGATTATATATTATTTTTTTAATAGTATATTGTTGTATTGCATCAGATTTTGCACTGCCACTGCTAAAGGTATGTGATTTATATCCCAATTTTACTAACTGTACATAATTTAAAGATTTTTTCAGTTACAGAATAAAGTATAATCTTATTTTATGATTTCTCTGTCTTTACATATTTCTCACGTTAATTTTGTATTAATATATTGTTCTCAAGTATGTTCATTTATAAATATTTTATGACTTTCTTTTAAGCGTATTATATAGAAAAGTTTAATTTAACATCCACATTTTACTATAATTTCTTTATCTGCTAAACGCAATGCACAGAATACGTTAATGCATTAATTCAATGCACAGAATTGTCTGAACATTATGCATGTCCTTCTTCCCTGCTAGACGACTTCTTCCCATTAACTGGCCAGCAAGTTTCCATCTTTAGATATAAATATTTCATTTGCACCGGAAGGACAGACCTGGCGGATATAGCACAAGCGGAAGGTTGTAAGATAGTTTCGGTAATGGGGCTTTTGGCGAAAAATGGGTGTCTGCCCCATTATTGCTGGAAAAGAAAAATGTATCGATTTACTATAAAAACCACGCTCTTAACAGTAAATTATTTTTATTTTATGAGATTTCAAAATCACCCTTTTATGCATCTTTCGGAAGACGCAATTAAAAAAATTATTTCAAATGTCAGTTTAATTTGAATTAGGAATCGCAGAACCTTAGCATTTTATTCTTTTACGGAATTAATGACAATCCATTCCAAGCAAAATCATGTTTATTATTTCTATAATAAAACCGATCTTTATCTAAATTGGTAAAATGTGGTACCGTAAGAAAGGTATATTTAAACATTTTCTTTTAACGCACTTTTTGTTTGGATGAAGTTTTCGAATTTAATTGTTGATCCCTTCTACCTAAACGATTTCCCTCAGGAATATTTCATACATACATGTTTTATAACGACAATACAATATTTAACAGGAATTTTTTAAAATTTACTTATTTAGAACTGAATTACTCTGTATAACCTTAATGAATGGGGGAACACAGATTTTCGAGCTTTGCTCCAGATAGGAAAACAGAAAATATTCCAAATGAAAAATTTTTTGAATTTCTGAAATAATATATCGAACTTTGGCGATTTTTCGAAATTTTTTTAACCCTTTCTACAGTTTCTAACAAGGGTGTATTTTTCAAATTAATTCTTCAGTATTGATAGTCTTGTGATAATAATATCATATTTCTATATTAAACTGAATTTGAATGTTACATATAAGCACACTCCGTGGGAACGATTGACAAACCTAAAAAAATGCAGATGCTATCTGTTCGCTGACTAAATGGAATAATTTTACTGCATTTAAAAGGAGATGATTTTCTTTTTTTATTATTTCTTCCTCATTCTGTAAGCTAACTGCCTAAAAGAAATAGCCTCACAGGAATTATTACTTAGAGTAATGTGTAATAATAATATATGTTTATGTAGATGTAATAATTCCTGGGAATGACTTGAAGATTCGAATTAAGCAACTGTGTAGATAAACGGATAACACCTTGAATGCAGACGTGGCCTTTGAATACATATTTCTTTTAACAGAGCAAACCTTGATCTGACACTTTAACAGAGATGGCTTTGTTCATTTTCATTTCATAATTAATCAGGATGTGTAAGATAGAAAAAAACGTGTAAATCAAAATTATAATTTAAATTAGTAATAGCCTCTTAATTTCTCATTTTAATTTGGGTATTTCCCTTCTCTAATCTAAAACGAACAATAAGAGTTTCTATGCATCATTTCTAGATTAGTCCGGTCATATGACTTTTACATGACAACGAAGTCGTAGTTAATTCGGAGCTTAAACCGAAATCTTCCTCTTAACAAGCCTCCATATTGCATAACTACGCACTTGCCTAGATAGACTGCTGCTTCTTTAAATGCGCCGAAAAATACATGACAGGGATATTTTCGATTAAATAGCGTTAAAATGGGTCTGCAAATTAAAACAACTTCTAATTTTTAAAAGGTGTCTGCCGTTCAATTTTCCGTTTATATGGAATATCATTTGTAAGGAAGTTTGTTAAATAGAATGTTAATTTTTGTATAAAGAGAATAAATTTATGATACACATTAATCCTTTCAGGAAATTTTTGTACTCCTTTAACATTTTTAGGGAGTTGTAAATTTTTAATAATTTATTATTCGGATCAGTCATTCGATATTTTTCTGCTTGAATATCATATCATAGACAATCATTTTTCCTTAGCACTTTCAGTATTTTAATTTTATGTTTTCTTTTTCACATCAATCAAATATTATTTTAACATGTTCCAAATGTTCTTCAGGAACTTAATATGTTCTAAACGTTCTTCAGAAATCCGGGAAAATATAATGGTGTCAACGAAGTAATTTAAAGTAAGTCGAATTTGAATTAGCCCTTCGAAAAACAGCTGGAGAACTTTTCCAACCAAAAGGTTGTACATTCATTAGGATTTTTTTTGAAGCAGGAATCATGATAAATGAGCAACGCCTTCGCCGGGAATCGAACCACGGATCTCTTGGTTACGCGTCGAGAGTTCTGACCACTACACTACGAAGGCATGCGAAGAAGGCAGGAGAAATACCTTATAGACTCCCCCTTTTAAAGGGCGACTGGGTTTTAGGTACCTAGTCGCGAAATCCTGGTGGTAGAGAATCATCAGCCACCACCTTTTTAGTTCGGGCACCAGTGTAGAGACATTAGGTTATTTGGAAGAACACGAATGAAAAATGTGCAACGCCTTCGCCAGGAATCGAACCACGGACGTGTCGGTTACGCGTTGAGCGTGCTGACCGTACACCACGAAGGCATGCGAAGAAGGCGGGAGAAATAACTTATAAGGTAATTTATTAAATTCATGAAGACAAAAATTGGTTGTAAATGCTAATTTTTCAGTGCTGTTTTCATTTAATTTTATATAATTTTATATGCCAATAACCAGATGCTAGATCTAATGTAGTAAACCCTTTTGGATTCGTTAATTGGTCTACTATTGCATTTATTCTAGCTATAGGTTCGGAAACTGTTATTGTAATTTGGTTAAGTTGTAAGGTTTTAGTTAAACTAACAAAGTTTTATTTTAATTTAAATCTTTCTATCTCCTCTCTGTTTCAACTTCCCGTCAGAAGAAGCGCGCGTTTTCAGCTTATGCTAATTTGAAGTACAGCAAGTACTATTTAAACCAGAGGTAGAAACCTCTCAGTGTGTGAGAGCTTTAGTCTCAGATCACGGTCATTCTGTTCGACGTTCGCCTGACCAGCCAGCAGCTAAAATTATAAGCCATAATGCTTACTACGTGATTACATATTGAAATAAATTGAAGTGCACTAGTATTAGTATTTCTTGCTACGCACCATTTAGTTAGAGGCCAACTCCGCGATTTGCTCTGCGAGCAAAGTTTAATTAAATTTCTATTTAGGTTTAGTATAAATTTATTTGATTTGTTGAGTTAGGTCCAAGTGTGGTCTTTTACTTTCTGTATCCCTCCCGAGTTGGGAAGTGTGTAAATAATAGTGATTTAATAAAAGAGGATTTTAAATCCCTTTCAAGTTCAGTTATTCTCCAGCACAGTATCTACATCAGAACAAAGCTCATTTTCAGCTCCCTGTTCCAGAGCACGACTTTAGGTTAAGGAGTTATTTCACAATGTTTGCTAAAAGTATGCACAGAACACTCAGTCCTGACAAAGTTTCCTACAATCAATAACCTAGTTCTTGCATTTTCATCTCTCTTAGAAGCTAAAGTTACAGAGGCAGCGTAGGGGCTAGATGATCATTTTTTAAAACTGCAAGTAATAATTATTCTATTTCCTTTTTAATTTCATAATAATCTTTAGGGTACGCCCAATGTGATCTATAAGCTACAAAAGTTCTCAGTATTACATTTTTCACTATTTTCAGTATAATAATATTTCAGTATAAATACTGAAAAAGATATTACTCAGAGGAAATTTATTTAATTTAACTAATGGTTAATTTTTAGTTAAAGCAACTTTCTTTGCAGTCTCGCTTTAAACCACGCTTTCTTGCCCGAATGTAGCTCTACGTGTTATTCCCGGCAATCAACGAAACCTGGAACTTGGATAATTTTAGAGGTGTTCGATGTATGGCGATAGGAGATTCAAATGAGCTTTTGAGTGTGAAGGTGCGTTTGCCCCTCGCTCATCTAGTCTGATAAATGTTTCGTTTTTTTTTTTTTTAAACGTTTGATTTTATCGGAGTTGTTGCTTTGTAATCCAGCTATGGCTCCCAAGCATTTAATGTGGCTCATGCCAGAAAAGTTTTACTGCAACTGAATATTGACGAAACAGGTAGTTTAAGGTATTTACATACCGCACAGAATAATGTTGCTAATATGCAGAGCAGATTTAGAGTGTCAGGGTCAGTGCTCACAAGCTTCAAGATACGGAACAAGATTTCATTATTTCTGCACTCGGCAAATTTCTCGATCTCCGACTGTTCAGAGATCCTGACAGAAAACTTGCATTTCGGAATTCTACTTCGGGTGCTTCTCCTTCCCAAGATGGCAGGAAGAATTCTACATCGAAGGGGAAAGAAAAAGAAACTATCTTCCCCCAAAAAACAGCCAAACTGACTCCCTCCAAGAAGCTACTCCAGTGATTTCAGCTTCTAATAATTTTGAAGAGTTGAAGCCGGACTTTCTTATTTATGAAAATCACTTGCCAAAGAACGTGCCTGTACAAATGGAAATTCTTCCTGAGGAAAAGACTGCCGGAACCAAAGACAAGAAAGAATGATTACCTCCTATCATCTGCCCCAGACCGGAGGTGACCTGGAAAGGTATCAGAAGCTTTTTCTCTAACCATAAGATTCCGAACTTTACGGGAAAACTGTTTAGAGAAACGATCTCTCTCTCTCTCTCTATTAGTCTCTATTATTACTCTAGTGTGATGCGAGATAAGGCCTTAATTTACCTCGTGAAACAAGAAATACAGTTTAGTACTTTCAAAAGTACAGTCCCCCATCAAAGCAGTCATCAGAGGTCTCCCTGCTGACGCCATGGAAGAGGACATCCCGCTGAAGTTTCTTCAAGAACAGGGATTTCCAGTGTAAAACATTCACTAGGAAAACTCATGTCAATGAAGAGAAACTCCCTGTTTTCTTCGTGTTATTAAGCCCCACGGATGAAGGCAGGAAAATCTACTCTCTCAAACGCATTCAGAGACTGCAAGTAAAGATAAGACGTTACCGCCAGGATAATTGTCCTACTACGTTATCCAGATGTCAAAGTTACGGACATGGTCAAATGTTTTGAAAAACAAACCTAAGTGCCTCGAATGTGGTGAAGATCATCTAACCTACACTTGTCAGCTACCTACAGACGCAAAGTTGAATTGTGCGAGATGCAATTCGCAACATATTGCTTCTTCTAAAGCTTGTGTGTTTTTTTCCAAAATGCGAAAATTATCATGTTCGAAGAAATTATCTCTGACTAAGACTGAAGAAACCTCTTGTGCTGTTTCAAATAACAGAAAAGCGCAGCCTGCTATAATCGCACCCCTGCAGAAAGTACCCTCTTCGTTCCGTGCAAAGAACGCTCTTGCTGATAAAGATTTAAGAGTTCTTGCAAAAATTTGCTGAATTAGCTTCTAAATTTAGGACTTTGAAGTCTCCTTTGCAGAAGCTGAAATGAAATCTCTCACTATTGGAGATGTTTCATATATTAATTTAATTTCTACTTCTCCACGAATGCTGAAGCAATTATCACGCTACACGTAATGCAGCCCAACCATGTCCTGACGCCTTCTTAGACCCCTCTTTCTTCGCAGCTCAAAATCTATCGACTCGCTTATAATATCGCAAGGACTTTCATATAATTTTATTTCATCTTTTTTTCCTTTCTTCGACTAAATTTCTTCTCAAATGGAGAATTTTCTTCAAGTTTTCTTCAAAATTCAGGCCCTTTCAAGGATTCCCTCAGTTAACTGGGAAGAGCAGAAAAAGTGATCTCCGCTGAATATTAGTATACCACTCGAAGTATGAAAGTGATTTTAGTGAGTGTGTTATGCCTTCTCGAAGGCCACGTTTCTATCTTACTTTACCAGCGATTATATTTCAGTGGCATTTAACGTTTAGCCATTAAACCTGAGTATAATTCCTCGTACAGTCTTTTAAGTCTTGTTAATTTATGTGACCTAAAAAACGAAACTCTATAACACTTAAAAGGATTTTCTGGCATACATCTTTGCTTATGTTTTTCTTAAATTGATGCACCTCTTAATCAGTCAAATTGAAATGTAATTTGAACAAGGAAATACAAGGTGAAGACACAAGATGAAATATTAAAACCTTACTCAAGTTTCTAATTTTGCAAAGAAATTTAATTAATTTAGTGATAGGAAGACCTTCAGACTGCCTGTGTCTGTAATAGCAGGAAAATTATTACTCCATACCTTAACTTAAAATACTGTCATTTTTTCAGGTAAAGTTTGATTTTGTTAGAATAGAGGTGGATTATAGATTAACACTGGATTTCGTGAATTTTAATACCTTAATGATAGTGGCTGAACTATTCTCCAGACCTTATTTTGAGGGAAATAAGATTTAGTATAGAAATGGTCTTAAAATATTGTATTTTGGATAGTTAAAATATAGATGAGAGTTCTGCCTAAGAACAGTAAATCTGGGTACATTAATGAGACTTTGTGATTCTTGAGGTGAACTTGAAGCTGGCAATAACGTTCTACTATGGAAATCCCATTCTGAAACAAGATTATGTTTCGAACAGATAGTAAGACAACGGCAAACCTTGGGGCATAGATCCAAGCAGAATTTGGTTACTTAAGCATAATGCAGAAGCTAACTTTAGTTTCTGATGGAAGTACTTCTTAATGTCTTTAATTTTGTTGTACGTGACTGAAACAAAGTCGTCAACGGTAACATATTCTAAACTAGAAAAGAAAGTTAGAAGTTTTTCAATTTTTCTTTCACTACATTCCAGTTACCAGTTTTAACACGTTCACGGATATAAAATGATAATTCACCACTTCTTAAGAAATCTGGAAATGAAGCTAATTTCTCCTTTTCAGAGAGTACTTTTATACTACACCGTTTTTCAAAAAACATCAAATATCATTCATTGTAAGATATTTTATAGGATCGAATAGTGGGCAGGTAAATTTTTCTTTGTCTACAGAAATAATTTCGGACTTTTTCCTGGATCATACTCAAAGTTTTGGATCTTGCTGGTATTGGCATTTTGTTAACAATTAATAAGTTCCTCATGTAAATATGCAAAACCAGCATTAAATAATTATAAACAAATCATGAAACAACACTGAAGTAACTTACTTATTAATAGAAAATTATTTAAAATTAGATTTTTGATAATTTTAGCTTGGTAGTTTCATCAAACATTATCTTATTGTTATGTATTACATATTTCAGTTGTGAATTAAAATGTCTTAATTGTAATGATTTAAATTAATTTTGCTATCAGACTTAAAGGTTATTAATTTGTTTTTATTTTGTAGTTGATCTTAAGTTTCTTTGCCTTGTTGAAAAGTAATTGTTGTCATTTAAATTTTTTTGACAGTTTTGGTTAACTCTGATTTTAAGTTGCTTGAGTAATTAATTTTTTTCTTCTTTTACTTTTGGTAGTTTGGTTAACTATTTAAATTTTTGTTTAGTTAATACTATAAGTTGACCAAGGTCAATTTTTTTAAAGCTCTTTAAAATTTTTGTTTACACAAGTTGGTGTTTAAAGTTTTAACTAAGTTTTTAATGTGCCCCCTTTTCTTCTAAATTTGGGATCCATATTTTCTGACTATGGTGGTCGTTTTGGTGTTGTGGAAAACATAAAATTTTTCCTACATGATTATTATATTTTAATTGAAGTAATTTTTATTTTCTAACTATGGTGGTCGTGTTTGGTGTTGTAGAAAACCTAAGAAATATTTCTATGTGATTATTATATTTTAATTGAAGTACTTTTCTTCGCTCTTGTATTAATTAGTATTTAAAAAACAAATCCTTAATTCTTTCGAAAACTTTTTACGTTGCCTTTTGGGAAATCCAGATTTATGACCTTGTTTTCGATTTTGTTCGCCCCGCCAGACAGTGGTCTGGGAAGCCTCTGTCATCAAGTGAAACTTCTGCACCCTGCCGGAGAGGGTAATTTCAACCTGCATTACGACACGCCAAGGTTGAGGGGATGGGGTGATTTGATTACTTGCAGGCTTTTTCCATGCTGGATTGGGACCCCGAGACGAGGCTACCTCTGCTGATAGGTTGTTGACCTTGGAGGATCGGCGATTATTCGCCAATTTCAGGAGTTCGAACTGCCTTGCTTCACCTTCCTGTGTGCATTTTCCCCCTGGGGTTGCCGGGCAATTGGCCTGTCTTGTACCATCTCGATCGCCTAACGAGTATTTGGCGAAAAGAAGAAAAAGGCTGGGAGCGATCTACGGGGGAGAGAGAGACGTGGGCAGACGGCGAGAAGAAAAATTATACTGAAGGTGTCACGAGAGTAGAAAACTGTCGCTTCGTGCAGAGTAGCTGTCTGCGTTATCAGAGAATGATGTCGGAAGAAATGGAATCCCTTCTCCGCACCCGCACTATCAATATGCATTATCAAATTTTTTGCCTATCCAAAGTCCCCTTTTGCTGCTCCTCTACTCTAGTAAATTCTACATCTTCAGTAACATTAATGTACTAATTTAGTCACACATAGTCCATAGTCTTTAATATTTAACTTACCTAATTGTAAATGTTATATCATCCGGCAACTGGCATTTTCTGACAATAGTATACTCACACCTTACTGTGCTCACTTTGCCTTTCTGGGGTGGCAGCCACGGTGGTGGCTGACTTGCGTCGTTTGGCTCACTTATGATTTATGCCTTATCATTGCCATTATGCTTATCAATTGGCCCTGGCCAAGATTATGCCTCGACAAGCAAAACTTAAGGAAAAATACATAATCGAAAATCGGCCAAAAATTATACTAGGGTAGCGCTATGCGCGGGTACCTGCTGCAGACGAACAAGTTTGCCTGAGCCGAAGAAATGGATGAGAGAAGGCTCCTATGGAGGGCGACGAAAATGACAAAACATTTCAATAACTAATTTTAATTCTTTTTCGCTCCTTATAGAAAGCAAGTGAAATGGCAAACCAAGAAAATTTTTGTTGACGTCTACTGCCATGATTGTGTATCCGCGTATCTTCATGTACCCTTACCATTGTCAAAATTGGTATGAAAAATTTTATTTTTACTTTTGAAACACCACCACCCTCACCTATGTAAAATTTTGTATTAAGTCAGTTTATCTCTTAATAAATCCTATATTAATTTAACTTAATCTTGTAATGTCTTCACTTTTAACTTAGAACACTGGACCAAATAGATTAATGAAAACTTGTTATAAAATGATAGTATTTTAAGTAGAACACAACGCAAACTTAATTACTCTGTTGGAGTTTCTCTGGTAGTATTTACTGTTTATTTGAACACACAAGTTTTACAGTCTAAATGTTGATTATCATGTATGTCACAAACGTTTTACTCCCATGCATTATTTGCCATATTCATGTGATTTAGAATTGTTATCCTAATTTTGACTTTCATGTGATATTGAACTTTAAAACTTAAACACTTAAATTAGTAAAACTCCAACATTACATCCAGCGAAAAATTAAATTTTTCATAAGTAATTGTAGTTGGAAACAAATCTAGCGATCACTGTAAGTACTGGAAATCTATTCATTACAAGCTGGTGGCTTATAGACCTCAAACACACCATGAATTACTCTTCTAATATTCGAGATTAGGCTAACAATATTTACTGTTAATGATCTCGGACTTCTGTGTGTAGTTTAATATTATCCAAATTGGATTTTAAATTTCAAATGGAAATTCTGCCTGAGGAAAATCAATCTTACCTTTGGTTTAATATTTTTCTACCAACAACACTACTTACAAAGTTTCTTTGAAACAGCTACTACGTGAACTAAAATAAGCAGCATTTATTATTTAAGAACAAGTTCCTAAATATTTGCCACACATACCGCATAACCTGGGGTCTCAAGACACAGTTCTGATTGGCCTTCGAAGATATAGATGTTGGTCGTTTCTGCTAAAATGTGTTAGAGAAATGATTAAAAATTTTGCAAATTTAAAGTTGCTTAGTTTGAACATGATTTGTTTGCACAAAAGGGGACCATATTATTTTCTCAGAATTCATTCAAAAGGATTAGAACGTTCCTATGAAAACAAATATCTTTGTAAAAATGAATTCTACGAAAGTTTAGAGTTTAAATTATTTCACTTCGCTACCTTTGCTCCTTTCTTATAGTTATATCGAACATTATACACGGTAGTCTGCGTCACACATATAAAATATATACCACAGCAAACAAAGACTAGTAAAATACTTTATTATCTTACAAAACAAAGAAGAAAGTTTCTAGTAACGTCTTGCAACGCAATTTCTTCGTACTAAAACTCTCTTTTAAAGTAATTTTCTTAGTAAACTTTCAAAGTAATTTAAGTTTTAGTATTCTTTCTAATACATTTAATACTACTAAAGATATTACAAGAAGCGAAATTCTAAAATGGAAAACAGAAATTGAAGTATTCATTGAACTGTAAAATTCCTTAATATCCCTTGGGCGTATAATTTAATTTAAGAAAGATAAAATTCAAACAACAAAGTGTTAGGAAAAACTCGTTGAGATCTTTACTAGGCAAGTACAGAAAGCAGCGTGAAATATTCGAGCGAAGAAGAAAAGTTTCTAAGAATCAATATTTGCTCCAAAGTCTTTCAAATCTCCAGAGATATCATTTCGATCAATTTTTTACCCCGGGGAATTTAACAGAAAAATGTATTCTTTACCTGGAACGGTGGAAAGACCAAAGCCAACATTTCTCTTTCTTTCAAAAGTTTAGAACAAATTAGGAAAAAAAATTAATTGTAAAAAAATCGAAGAAAACTATTCATAAAAACTTATATCGCTAGAAATAAAAGAGAAAAAAACATATCAGACGGTTGTAATTGAATGAGAAAATCCCTACTCTTTCCTAAGTAAATTTTCATTCCTTTCATTTCGTTTTATTTTGTCGAAGAATTGCTGTATGAGTCAGTTCTGAAGAATTCGAATGCTGATGTAAATTTGGAATTTGTTTCCATCTTAACGAAATGTCGATTTTAAAAGAAATAGTGTATAAAGACTGTGTGATATTATTGTTTATTTCTATTAAATACATGAATCACGACTCTTCGCAGCAGTCTGTATAAACCACGGAAAGGAAAACTTTAGTTAAAGATATTGCATCATATATAATATGTATGAGCAAATGACTGACAAAATAGTATAACATAACAGTTATGGTTTCACTCGTTTGTTTTCCAGAGATGGCGATAAATGGGACAATATAGAAGAATATTGATTGCAATAAATTACTTCTCCTGCTTTATCTAATGTATCTGTGATATTGGTATTTTTTTTTTCATTAGACTGAATTCATATATATTTGTTATATTGATTTGTAGCCGTCTAGGCGATATGAGGGTTTCTATGTTCACTGCCGCACTGATGAGCCCGGGCTGAAATCACGGAGAAGATAAGAGATGTTTGTAAATGTATAGTGTGTTGTACTGCATGGGGAAGGGTACTCAAAATTTACGAAGAGCTGAAAATCCTATCGAGTAGATTAGAGATAAGGAAGAAAGGCAGGATACCATAGGACCCATGCCCTCTTGAATTAGTTATTGTTTCTTATAGCTTTATTCGGAAATCAAGCTATTCACATCAGACTACTAGCCAAAAAAGAAAACATTAAATTCAAAATCACATCACCAAAATATTAAAAATTACAACACTAAAATACAAGTCTTTACAATAGCAATAAATTAAGACGTAAACATTTCACAATTGAAATCTTAAAAATCTTCAGTGTTTAGAAAAGAAAAAGCATAGCAATATATGTTTAGAATTCCCCATGGAGTGGTAAGTGCCAGCATACATTTTTCTAATTTTTTCCAGTCTTTTCTCAGTTTTTAATATCAATATCAATTTCCTGAGTAAGATGGCTTGCAAAACGTTTTTTTGTATTTATATTATTCATTTTTTTGTACCTTAACTTTATTCGTTAAATATCAGGTTTTTCGCACTTAAGCTACATGAAAACCCCTCGACTCAGCTGCAATATCACAAACTATTTAAAAGCAGCATATATGCCGATAGAGTGTCTAACTCTCTGGATTTGAAAATGTTTTATTCTGCACACTGTTGCTACTGTTCGCTTTCAAAACGTTAAGTTTGCTAATCGAAGATTTGTTAAAATTTTACAAAATATAAAATAGATTATAAAGTAAATATGAAATTCAAAATTCAAGGTGCCCTTGTTCGGGTGCAGGATTACGTTATTCTTAACTGGATGGTTCTAGGTACCGTTGTTTTTTCACAGTACGAGAAACTTTCATACATGAATGCAAATTCTTTATTATTTAATTGCTTTAAATATAATATAGGGCGATAATAATTGGTGGCAACAATTTGAAAAGGGATACGTCGTTTATAGTGATTCAACGCAAAATGCCATTTTGAGACTAACAGCCCATTTGGGCTAACGCCCCTTTCGGGCGAAAAAATGAAATTTGCTTAGAAGGTGCGAAGATGGAAGTGCTGATTCCCTGATGTGAGAAGTTAAATTTAGTTTTTTTATGAAAGAAAATCTACAAGACATATTTTAAGCTTTAATGATTGTATTCAAACATCTGTTTTTTAAAAGTGCATGATGCAATATTATTTGGAATAGGATGTAATTCATTTTATGGTCTACTGAAGAAGATAAAATGCGTAAATTAGAAAATTGCCGACTAAGATGAAATGTAAAGAAAACCTTTGATGATTAAGGAAACAGATAAAATTTCTTCCATTTTTAATTAGATTTCCGAAATAGTGTTCTATTAAAATCAAGAGTAACAACACATAAATTTGTCAATTTCAATTTTCTGTTGTAAACTTATTTAGCAGGAATAATGACTTAGGGGTCTTAATTTTAGTAGCATAATTTTTGAAACGTTATAAGCATTTTGAAAGTTTCTTTATTTTGACTGAATTTTAATTTGTTCTTTTATTACGTTATATGATGCACCCGTCGTGAAGGTGTTAACACTTAGAGTAGCGATCCATTAAATATCAGATTCCAACAACAGGAAGAAAAATTCGCAGTGTTCAGAACAAATATGGCATGATTTAAAATCCCATCATCCCATCATGAAACAAATAAATGCTGCTTAAATTTTTTAAACCAAAAAGAAGACTCGTTAAAAATTTGTAATAAAACAGTGGATTAAGAAGAGGATGAAATCTGCACTGATGAACAACAGTCTGAGAAATCTGAGCAGTATGTGCTACAGAGTTGTCAGGTAAAAGCAGTTCCCTTCTGCTGATTTTGCCGTAGCGTTTTGTCTTTGTACCTTGTCGGAGTTACGCCAACATGTTAGTAAATAGTTAGTTTAAGTAATAAACAACTGTTATCACCCTATTAACAAGCAATAACCCTTAACCAGAGCTTCCTCTTTATTCGAAAATATAATTCCCTAAATCCTCTCTGCAGACTTTGGTTTCCGAACGCATGGGTCGGAAGTTCCGCTGTAATATCCGGTCGCGCTCTTTGTTTCGTTTCTAAGTCACAGAGTGAAGCCATGTTTCATAACCTGTACTAGCAGTCAATAAAAAGTGCATCCGCATTTACCACCATAAGTTTTAGAGAACATCCAGCCCGTGTTTCTTCACTTCTGGCGTCAAACCTTTAGCTACCCATCTGGTGCAAAATTGCGAGATCCTCAGATTTTCATACAAAATCGTTTCCGTTGATCCGAGACTGACGCCCATTTCTGCAGCGAGCTGACAAACGGTGACAATCTATTTTTCATCACATATTCATCATTATTATGAAACATATCTTCCGGGCATGGATATTCGTAACTGTACCTTTCTCTTTAGTCTTACTGACTTTTTGTTTTTCCCGTCATTTACTGTTTAGTGAATTTTACATTGATGTCTGTTTTAAAATCCATTTAAATAATCACAAAACGAATTTATTTAGGTTGAAAGTTCAAGCATACTGCTTTCTGTTTCGTCAGTCTTATACTGTTTCACTTTAGGTAACATGAAATCCTAAGGTCAAAATATCTTCTCGACTACATTTTTCTTCAGGCTACCCTAAAGGTTTATTTGGGAATACTGCCGATACTGAAAACTTTGGAATGCTTCAAATACTGGATCATAAGATACTAATGTATTTTTCTTAATATACAATAACTTGTGAAAGAACTAATTAGCTCGGAGACGCTTATTCGAAAACAGTGAATTTAGTCTATCATCTAGTTAATTTACTCGTGCAGCAAATTCGAATTCTAATGATGTTTTTCTTATAGTAATTCATCATACCTTCTGAAAAGTAGTTCTGGTATAAATTAGACTTCGTTTTAATTTTTGGATCTAATAGATTATATATGTAAATAGCTAAATTATATTTAGCCGCTAGGTAATTTTGAAGCATGTAAGAAGAATATTTGTATTTGAGATGAATAAAATGCTGTAAAGATAGCTCAGGAAGAAGCTATGATTTAGTTACAGATAACGTTGTTAGGGCCATGAAACAATCAGAGGCAATTAGGTTTTATTTATTTGCTTTCGATATAAAAATATTAAGAAACGAATTGACTGTTAAATTCCTCATAATCCTTTCGAACATCTCATATGACAGTTATATTTTATAAAAGCTGTTCTACGTGAAAGGTTGAGAAAATTGTAGGAGTAAAACAAAGCAAAGTAATAAAAGAACGAAAGAAGTTCCTAGAATATACTGCATCATTATTATAGCTTATTCCTTCTTCTTATGTTAAATTTATGCCCTTTCAAATATTGAATTGGCAGAGATATATCTTGTGCCTACACATCCAGAATCAGGATATAAATAATAACAAAATACAATTTCTTTCGCGCTGCAGTTCAAAACATTTGTAACCCAAACCTTTTTCATGCTGGGAGTAGGACGAATCATTGTACTTTGTGCCAGATCTCCAGCAGCCTCTAATAAATACCATCCGTAGGTCTGAATACCCAATCCTCTGATAAATAGTCTGTGATTCTTCGTCAAAAAATAATTCTTTTTCTGAATTTGATACCAGAATTTTCACTTAACTGCCCACTGGAGTACCATTCCTCCAATCTCGATTCCACCAAGATTTCGATGATAAAGATATACGGCTAAGGGGTCAAAGAGAAAGAGATATCAGAAGGAATACTTTTTTTCGTCGTCTAAAAACCTATTCCTTATGATGAGAGCAGTACGTGACCAGGCAAAGCAATTCGATCAAGAGATTCTGCGCTCTGTTCAGAGGCACTCCAATGTATGAAACTTATAGGGGTTTAGATTTCGAAGTAAACTCATCTGAGAGAAAGTGGCATGAGGAGACACACGGAAGGCCTTAGTCAGGACGTTAAGAACCGAAAATAGTTTTACGCCGATTTAAATAAGTATTTGAATAAGGATATTATTCTCAAGTGTATCTTTCGGAGAGTAGGTCAAAGACTTTCTTCCCCCAGTCTTCTGGAATCCACAGAATGGAAAAGCTTTAAGGTAGAGTAATGAAATCTGTATTTAGTTTAAGGTAAGATTTTTTTTAAAAAATTCTACTACTACATTACTCTTAGTCGAACTTCACTTAAAAGCATAATGCTACCAAAAGATTCAAAGAAATTTTTTCCTTTAATGAAATTCATTTTGATTAAAAACCCCATTACTGAAATTATATGTACAATCCGTAAATCCCATTACAAAGGAGAATACTGTTTGCATATTCCAGTTTCATGACGCAAGCATTGAAACAGTACTTTAAGGGTTTAATCCGCATTAGAATTTTGTTTATCTCACTACTCTGTTTATATAAGCTGAAAATTACCGTAGTTTGTGATTTCTGTGTGGCTGTTTCATAACTAAGTGTAAATTATCAGAAATTATCAGAATTTTTGGTGTTATATTATTGAAATATGTATTATCCACATTTCTATTATTTAACATAATGCAGAGCTAGTAGGTTCAAACTGAAACATTTACTATCAGCAGCTATAAGTCATGCCTTCGTGGTGCAATGGTTAGCACACTCGGGGCGTCTTCGAGAGGTCCAGGTTCGAGTCCGGGAGACGGCACTGCACTTTTCTCATCTTCTGCTTAATAAAACACCCTAATAATTCTACAGTGACACTCGAAATAAAAGGTGATGGATGATGGTTCTTCACCTGTAGGATTTGGCGGCTGGGTCCCCTATTCCCTAGCAGCTCTTTAAAACGGCGAATGGTGCCCCTCTTTTCAGCATGCCTTCGTCGTGTAATGGTTAGCACACTCGGTGCGTATTCGAAATTCCTAGGTTCGAGTCCCGTCAAAGGCATTGTTCATTTTTTACATCTCCAGTATCAGAACAGCTTAATGATTCTATACAGCTACTGATTTATGAATTAGAAGATCAACTGAAATTTGCATAGTTTGCAACATGTAACTACACTATCAATAGCAAACCCCTAGTATGTTCTCATAATAGAGATAGATTCTATTCTGTGCAAAATAGATTGTTAACTAGCTTAAGTCTGTCTCCAACTTGATTTCTAGTACATGGCGAAATTTCAGCAGATATACTCCTTATATGTCCATTGTCTGACTGCTTGCCTTTCACTAGTATTCAAGTTCATGGATAGGAAATGTAGTACATAACTCAATCATAGAAGAACCAGCTATAAATTGATCTAGCCCTCTTTCTTTCAATGCTTGAATTATACGGCTTATTAATTACACGATATATGTGCCTACTTATGAGTAGGCTTTGGTTGAAAATGAGGAGAAATAAGTATCAAGACTTAGAAGTAATAAGTTAAACGAAGACCTTAGAGTAATATCTGGGATTACCTTTTGTTCAATGTGTGTACTCTTACGATTCTAGTAGAAGGCAATAAAAATGGTTTAACAACACATATATCGGAATGCCTACATTTAAAAAAAGTATATAATTTACCATCTTCCTACACACGTTTACTTTCGCGAATTAAAGTAGTCTCTGTTTTCACACATCGGTGGACGTTAAAATGTGTCATACTTCCGAAACCGCACGTGATAAATACTGATATAAATAGGAGAAGCATAGTTCAAGGAATCCTAATTTCACATTTGAACTTATATAGCAGCTGCATAATTCCTTTGAAGTTACGGGAGAAGAATTATTAGAAATGATGTAACAAATTGTTACATGTTTCGCTAGAGGGATATCTAATTGTTACGGTTCTGTAGATATTCTAATAGTTAAGGTAAGATAGCAAACATTTAAAAACTGTGGCTTGATTGTTGTGGTCGAAATCAACAATTTATCTAATAATGTACATCATCTATTCCATGACAAACCTACAAATCTGCAAAATACTAGTTCCGGAGAAAAAAAAATTAAACGGTTGAATTCTGCATAGTGATAACATATTATTTAAATTCTCTAACTTCATGACTTCCTTCAGACACTGGGAAGCATCTGACCCTTGCTCTTACAGATATTTTTATTAGGATTGTAAATTCTACGTAAGAGCGAAGTTCAAATGCCCACTTAAATTTCAGGAGATTGCCGGCATGTTTCCTTCACTGGAACCACGTTTTATAGAAAACTGCCTCATAATCCATTTTGTATAATTACCTTGAAGATTTGGACAGTACTTGATCTTCACTATACCACGTGTTAGTAAATTTACGTTTTAGATCTGAAGAATTTCTTTTACTTCCAAATTTTTACCCTATGCCTACATATGCTGCATTTATTCCATTCGTCTTCTTATTACTGATAGGATAAATTACGATTACGTGAAAGATTTGGAATACTAAAATTCATATGTATGTTGAACAATGAGAACAAATCCATTCTGTCATAATTGATTAATACTCTTAATTTTAAAAAAATTTAAGAAAATATCAGTTTCATTCGCGTGAATAAAATAAACACATTTTTCAAAAATATCCAAGAAATCTATCAGTGTCAACATAAACTATCCACAAATATATTTTGAAGTATTTAAATAACTCATAGGCTGGAAATAAACCAAAAGAAGTATCGAGAATTTAGTGGCATATACTAACAGCAAAGATAAAATAATTTCCAATAGCACACATACTAATGGCGAAGAGAAAACAATTTCGAAACTGTGAATACCAAGAGCGTACTTTCAAAAGTTTACAAAAAGGCAACGACATCACAAATGCATAAGTTTTGTGGAACATGACATTATTTAAAATTTTTCGCTCGAAATTTTAGTTCTGATATAGAAAAATATACATTAAATAATTAAACGTGGGTATTCATGTACATGTTTGTAAAGAAACAAATATGTAAATATTTTAGTGATAATATTATTAAGTTAGGAAAATTTTCTGTGCTAAACATATGTGGCTACGAAATTCTTTGGAAAAGTGAAAAGCTAATAATCATTTCGATCCTTCATTTGGAAACAAGCATTATAGATGAACAACGAATTAAAAATTAACCAAGAGTGCAGCAAAGTATACATATAAATTATTTTGCAACTCAGTTATGAACATTTAAGTAGGATATATCCAGAATCATCAAAATAAGTACTGAAGCGTTCAGTTTAAACTTTAAATTTTTATTAAAGAAGTCTCTGTAATAGTGAAATACTGGTTAAAACTACGCTAACAGAAGGAAAAAACATACCTTTTTAAAAATATTCGCATGATATGTAATAAAAATGAAAAGCAGAGTCCCGTTTCAGCAATGCAATACAAGG
>KK118419.1:309705-325312 GCA_000611955.2 Stegodyphus mimosarum
CCTGGAAGTCTGGATTACCTCCAGAAAACACTGCTTGCACCAACAGCGCCCCATTTACATGCTTACGATTTCAAACCCATAGGCGTATCACAACTGACAATGAATTTCGATCAGTGGTACTATTTGCGCATTCAAGAACTGTATCATAGACCAAATCTCATACTCGGCAAGGAAAAAAGAACTGAAAGCTTTCCCCAGATTTTATATTTCGAATAAAGGAGCGTTTTTTAACGTTTTGCGTGTTACCTTAATTTATTAAATATCACGTTCTTAGCACTTAAACCACAAAAAATTCAATTCAACAGCAAAATCACAAAATACTGAAAAACAGCATATCTTTAGAACTTCCGATAGATAGTCTCGCGCCTTGGAGATAAAAACGTTTTTTCATACAGTGTTGGCATTGCTCACTTTGAAATCGTTGAGTTTCTTAATCAAAATTCCTTAAAGTTTTACAAAATATGAAATAAATAATGAAACATATTCAAAATTTGGGCTTACAGATCCGCATGTTTGAGTGGACGATTACATTATTCAAAATGTAATGTCTCTAGGTACTGTCGTTTTTCATCAATGCGACAAACATTCATACATTCATGCAGATTCTTCATTATTTAATTTGGTGGTAACAATTTGAAAAGTGATACGCCATTTATAGTTAATAGACGCAAAATGCCATTTCAAGACTAGTATTCCTTCTCGGCTAACGCTTCTTTGGGCTAAAAATGGTTGGCATTATTCAAGCATGGGCATTCGCCTTTCGTAGTACACAACGTTTCATCAGTTGTCAATGTGAGAAACTTATTCCCTAGATACGCCTAATATTAAAATAAATATTGAAATTATTACAAATGTTTATAATACTTTATAAATTCATAATAATTTATAAAATTACAGCACATTTTTATGATATTTTAAAAAATAAACTGGTTTACTCCTTTTAAATTGCTTAGTCTCTAAAACAATTACAGACTAATTAACTTTGACAGATAAATTGAACGCCTTATAATTTATCCCATGGCAGCATACTAAAGTCTGATTATATTCAAGGCAGCGTAAAAGAAATATTAAACACCTTATATTTCGCACAAAGCAGCACATGCCAAGGCATGAAGATGATATTTTTATGATATTATAACAAGACGTAACAGTTTAAAATCTTTGGTCAGATTCTACTAATGTCTTTCCTAATGTCTAAAATGCATGGCCTAACTATAAGTCATGAATACAGACGGAAATAAAAAAAGAGCCCAAAGTAAGTTTATTCTTATAGATATAACGAAATCTTAATATAATTTCTGCTTTCTTTTAGCATCTGTCATAACTTATAGTTTTCCCATGGAGTCTTAAGAGCAATTCAGGATATTTCTACATGCCTCATCTAAATATTTACATAGCTGTCAACATATGGAGTTGTCGTAAGTTTGCGTGGGTTTGTTGTGTGTCTGATTCTTAAATAATTCCTGAAATTCTGTTGGATTATATTAAGGAAGATTTAGCCATTTTTCATATGATATATTTGAGTTAGCCAGTCTGTTTTGTTGGAATTCTGCCCTTTGTTTTCTTATTTAAGGAGCTTGTTACTTTATCAGGCGAACATAAAAGCGGCAACAGATTCATCAAAAGAAGATTTCATTTATTCTTTTAGAAGTATATACAAAGATTACGAAATATATTTATATTTATTTCCGTAATCTTTGTCATAATATCTCTTAAAGGTCATGAATATATAGTACTTCTAATTCAAAATATATTCGAACACAGAAAATATTTCTTATAAATCAACTCTTTTATTTTCTCTCCCAACGAAACTAGTCGTTGGTAGAGAATCAAGAAATGAGTCATAGTGCCATTAGTGTATACTGTATGCGTAAAATCTGTATAGTTGATGTATTCGACATATAGCCTATGTAAATGTCACATGATTGCTTCTAGCTACTGTGAAATAGTATTTAGTGGACGCCGTACACGGCTAAAGTCAATTGGGAGGTGGCTAAGCCTCTTAAAACCTGCTGCATATAAAATTTACCAACATAAACTTTTGCAAGCATCATAAAGGACTAATATAAAAAACATAATACCAACATGAACTGTAAACTTTACAGAAGTGATACAGAAAAAGAAACGAAACATTCAATTCATTATAAAAACAATAAAATATGTTACAAAGCAATAAATTTGCATGCATAAATTAGACATAGAATTCATCTCGTATTTAAAAATCTCAGTCACAGGTTAAATGTGCAAAAACCCAAACATAAAAGCAGTCTTCTAAGTTAAATGACAGTGAACATTACAATTCAAAAATAAAATTCGTGTGGATTAGGAATGTACTTCCCCTGTTCTATACACTTTTAAATTTCAATACGTTTTAGATCACAAGAACAGTTCGAAAAGTGGATGTAATCATTTTCTTGTTATCTGACTTATCTCGGTATTCTTCCGTTCGTATAGAATTTAGGGATAGTCGATCCAATATCTCTAGTTGAAATCACCGAATTGATGTCATATTCTCGAGTCACGACGTTGGAAGTATCATTCTGAAGTCCAATGATCATGGGTGGTTAAAGTTTAATAACGTAGGATTATGGATAAAATCCTTTTTCGGATAACTGGGAGGATGAGTTTGAAAATCGTCGGCTGAAGCCTAGTTTCTTGAAATCGTTTCGTATCGCAGAAAAGATATATAAGTTTCCGCTTCGCTTAAAAAGTACCCGGACGAAAATCCATTTTAGGTTTTCCTGTTTTGTCTTAAGTACCAGTATTTTCAATTTTATATATACACGTGAAACAAAAAACATCAGATTTTGTTAACTACCTATAATTTACCGTTCTATATGTTATTTCGTAAATGAGTGCAATGCACGTCATTTCCAAAGTATTACGTATGTAAACCTACTACATATTTCTGTTCATGATGAATTTATAAAAACTGAACAACAGCGAGACACTACGAGAGTTTATATTGCGTAACTGAAATTAAATTTACAGAAAGATTTTCATAAAAGCATAAATTAAACAAATACTGTTTTACACTGACTATTGAATGAAAGCTACTTCGAAATGAATAAGTCAGCCATTTATTCTAAGAAGGAAAAGTCGTAAGATTATTTGCCTTTCAGGTTCTATTCCGTATATTCAACTGATTTGCATAAAGAAGACTAAACACGTTTGGCTTGTATTAACACAAGCAAATACGCTCTGCAATTTATGTCTTTCAACGAATGAAATTAAATGTTGCCTGGCGTATGTTTCAGTTTAATTTCCAATTTTTCGAAGAGGGCTCCTTTTGACATTATTAGCAATTAAGTATTTTCAAACTAAAAAAATTACAAATTAAGTTTCTCCTCCCGAAAACATTTGCCAGTTTAATTTTGGAATAATGTAGACTTTAATTGAGTTCTTGATGTTGTTCATAAGAGCACTATTACAGAAAAACCTCAAGAGAAGTTTCCCCTTAGATTTGCACGATCCAGTAGCTGAGGGATCTTAAAATCTATGGTAATAGACTTACAGCTGCAATGCATGTAATCGTAGTTTCGTACGTACACATAACCCAGGGGCACTCACATCGTAAATACCATCACGGTAACTCGTGCCGTTTATCCTATACCCAAGAATATTTCTCGTAAGTTAAATATTACAAATAACAAATGTTATGCTGTAAGTAGAATAGAAAGTAAAGAAATAACTTTAGTTTATAATTATAGGTGTCACTTCCTTTTAGTTTATGGACCACCAGTGTCCAAGCGGTAAAGTCGCTAAACAGTGGTAGTTCGGTCTGAAGTTCGAATTCCGCGAAAGGGCAGGCTATATGGATAGTTTCGTGGTTTTCCCCATGTGTAACGTGTATACGAGCCAATTTCCCTTAGGAAGTCCTGCACGAAAGCATCTCTTTTTTTAAGCGGATAGCCCTCCGTAATCACATAAACCAAACCAAACTTAAGCCTTGCCGTAATCACATAAACCAAACCAAATCCGTTTAGTTTATACAATTTTCCCTGAAAGCGTATTGATATTTTAGAAATGTGCTCTTTTACATTTTTGGTAAATAAGTCATGTCTTCCTGTCTGTTGTACTTACATGGCAAAACGCACATAAGTTTCTTTACGTTATATACTAATGGCCCATTATATTGAAATCCGATTTGTTTTTACTTCTTGAATACTTTCGTTGGTTTGGCTTTGCACTGTGTTATTCTGAATTATCCAATCCGAGGGTTTTCAGAAACAATCGCCTGTTTTGAGGGAAGGATAGCTGCATGTTCTAAAGAGACCGACAAGCGTAATATTATTGTTAACAATAAATTGGAATTTCAGAGTTTAGAAGGTATTTTGGGGGAAAGATAGATCCAGTTAGAGAAATTCGAGATTAAACTGTAACTTAAAATACTACATCTAAACAAATTTTATTTCCTCGCTGGTTTAAGTTTAAAGAAAGTAATTTAAAGAAAATATGTTTATGATTATTATTGCGAAATATAATTGCATTTTGTGCATTAGATGTAATCTGAGTAATTTACTAGGTAATACCTGACTTATAACTTTTAAATACAATATATCTAAAAAATGCGGTAAGAAATATGTCATAGATATGAATATATCATAATCATTAAATTTAGCAGTCACATATAATTTTGCAAAATTCACTAATTACTAGAATTTAAAAAAAATTACATGTTACTAATACGCCAACATCATTACACAATAACGAACAATGCTTATACTGGCAGCGAATTCATTTAAATATATCACATATTATATATGAAAAACAATGACATATTTTTTGTGTGGAAAAACAAGAAATTGTAATTTGAATATTACTAAATGTAGCAACCGAAAGTTACAGATATATATATATATATGTAAAATGAAAAATATATAAGTCCAAATTGTATTTAGCGGTACATGAAAATAATGCAATATATGTAAATAATGCGTAAATGTAAAACAGCAATATATTCAAAAATATGTAAATTAGCAATAGTCCCTTAGTTTTCCATTTTAATTTGGGTATATCCCCTCTCTGTTTTAAAAATAGCAGTTACTAAATAACGTTTTCTGAACTGCGTCATTCCTAAATTAATCTATCATATGATTGCTCATATGAAAATAACGATAATGAAGAACCTATTTCCCAATTTAAAATTTCCTGAACTGAAATACTCTTCTTAATCTTCCATACTTGATAACTATACACTTGATAATTTCACTTAAGCCTAGTTAGCCTAGCCTTCATCAGTTTAAACTATTCGAGAAAGACAAAGTACTTTGAAAGACTAAGGCTCATTTTTATTTCAGTATCTGTGTCATTTTCTATAAACGAACTGTGATCACTAAAATATTCTTCATCCAATACTTCCTTTTTTTAGTAAAGGATTCATCATACTTTTAAACAATCTCTGAAAATTTCCGTAACCTTTGCATGCTATAGCTCGATATGCTGAGAAACGAAACAAAATGAAGAACGAAATCCAACCAGCACTGGAACTCACTTAGATTAAAAAATGCGACATTCAATTCAGCTGCTAAACATTTTAGCCTGACACGAACAAAAGCAGTTGACGTAAACAACGAAAATAAACTCTCTAGTATCTCATAAGTGGTTTGAGTACTTGCGTGTTAATTAAACTGCCATTCTTTTCATAATATTTCAAAAATAAAAAAAAATACTAAGAAATTTAGTACGTTGCTTATCTTTACTCACAACCAAAATAGTTGAGCCAAAGATAACTTCCTGATTTCCACTTACCACTATATTCTGTATTAAATAGTAAACCATGAAATGAATACTTGCTTGTTTACACAGGTGCTGAAATTTTCCTGATATCTTGTGTTGAAAACAAAAGGAAAATCTTCGGGAGTTTTAAGTACAGAACCGTAAAAGAAAAAAAAAATAAAAAATAAAAATTCCGACATTTACTTATGTTGCTTTGTGTATGACGTTTCATAAAATACTCAACGGATTACAATCTATTTCTTTAGGTCATAGATAAAATTATAACTAATATTTAATGCATATATACACTCAAGAGCCAAAACATTATGACCAGCCGTACATTTTGCGATGAACGCGCCTGGAAGACGTGGAAGGCACGTGATCAGGTGGAAGTGGTATTTAACTGCTTCTGGAGAGTCTGAAGAATCATTCTTTCACTTACTTCTGTGTGTGATGGGAAAGGCTGCGGATCTAAGCGACTTTGCTAGAGGGCAGATTGTAATGGCTCGGAGGCTCGGAACAAATATTTCCGAAAGTGCACGACTCGTGGGTTGTTCGCAATCTACAGTTGTTAGTACATATGAAAAGTGGATGAATGACGATGAAACCAGCAGTAGACGACATGGTGTTGGACGTCCACACGCTATCAAAGAAAAAGGTCGTCGGAGACTGTCTCGCATGGTGAAGCCAAGCCGGAGTCAGACAGTGGCTCAGCTGACAGCCGAATACAATGCAGGGCCAAGTAGAAGAGTATTGGAGCACACTGTTCAGCGGACACTGTTGGATATGGGGCTACGCAGCAAACGTCCCACTCGTGTGCCTTTACTGACCAAGCGTCATCGCCAACTGCGCCTGCGCTGGGCCCGGGAACATCGCGACTGGTCCATGGATCAGTGGGAGAGAGTTGCCTGGTCAGATGAATCACGGTTTGTCATTCATCACGCCGATGGCCGTGTCAGGATACGCCGTCTTCCAGGCGAACAGTTGCTCCTTCAATGCACAATAGGTCATACACAGGCCGGTGGTGGCGGTATTATGCTCTGGGGGACGTTCCCTTGGGCGACTCTGGGACCCGTGGTTGTGGTAGAGCAGACCATGAATGCTACAGGGTATCTGAACATCATTGCGGACCAGTTGCACCCTTACATGGCCTCTGTTTTTCCAGCTGGAAATGGAATGTTCCAACAGGACAATGCCCCGTGTCACAAGGCTACAATTGTGTTGGAGTGGTTCTAGGAACATGATGCTGATTTTCAGTTAATGTCCTGGCCGCCTAACTCACCGAATCTCAATCCGATAGAACACATTTGAGATGTCATGGGACGGCATCTCAGAGGTCAAAGACCACTAATTCGCAATATCTCGGATTTGCGTGACCGTTGCTACAACATCTGGTACAATCTGTCTCCGGCCATCTATCAAGGACTTGTGGCATCCATGCCAAGGCCGGTTGAAGCTGTGTTGCGCGCCAAAGGTGGCCCAACTCGTTATTGATAGGTGGTCATAATGTTTTGGCTCTTGAGTGTATGTGTTTATCAGAAAGTAAATTTTGTCCGACATTGTTTAACACACACATTTATGGTTTGTGTCACATCTGCATTAAAATTACTTGTGTTAACTCATGTCCTGTATTTTATTATAGCGCAAAGCATAAAAGATAATTTCAAGACAAGCAAGAAATATATAGAGTTAATTTTAATCTACATTTACTTACGTTTGGGGCATACGCATTGAATGACCTTCGACAATTTTCCGCATACGGATTATGTACTGACGGAAAATGAAATCCCAACACCAAGAAGGAGTTGCATTAGGTAAACGATATTCATACATCTAGAAGATAACTAATATTCAGATCTCGTTCTAGACGATTAAGTGGGACACTAGTAACGCCACTATGAACATGCAAATAACATTTGCTTTAAACATGCAATGGCAGCTTTATTTATCTTCCAGACTCTGCACTGGGAACAATATTGAGCCAAGCAGGCCTTTAAATAGATGAAGAAAGCAGCTTACTGATTCTGAACAATGTAGTACAATAGGGCTACGAGAAAATGGATTTTCTTTTGATTTGGAAAGGACAGGAATGTATCCATTGTGGGTGTGTGTTGGTAGAAGTTGTCACAGGAGTGCTCTCTCATGAAGGCTGAGGTCACGCTGGACGCGTGCTACCACTGCGATAGATGGACACCGTATTCGCTTCTCATCTCTTAGGCACAGCGCTGCAACTGCAGCAGACATTTAGCTTTTATTCGCCTGAGAGTGACGCAGCGAACTGCAACAAATCGATTACTTGAGGGCAGCTTCGAGTCAGATTCCCTATAACGGTCATAGCGCTAACTGCAAAGCTCCGTCATCTGGAATTCGTTGGTGTCAAGGCAGATAGAAATTGCATGTATGCCATTGGAGGGCAGTGTAGAGCATTCTTGTATTCTTAAATGCGAGCAATGTGTGTGTTTGGGCCAATGACGGATGTATGTTTCTTAGAAAGAAGCCATACGTTATGACAGCAGGGGCGCTTTCTTTGTTATCCCACGCACCACGACCTTGACAGCAAATGTGTTCGTCTAACTGGTAACTGCACCGTTTTGCTCCTAAAGAAATATTACAGGGGCATTTTCAAACAAGGTAAAGCTCGTCTCCATACCACTGCTATTATTCAAAGTGTTCTAGAGAGCCCAGCGAGATTACCCAATTTTTCTCCCAACGAGCATGTATGGGATATGATTATGAACTCCATGCTACAAAATGATATACTGCACCTCTACGACAAAATCCATGCACGTTTGCATGCTTGCATTTACCATTATGGCGACTACAGCGGTTGTTAATGTGACCTTTAAATATCATTCAAATAAATATATTACGCAGACTAACGCTTTGCTTGCATTTCGCTTCTCTAAACCGATTTCATCTTGGTACATGGATTTCACTTTTTTTCTGTGCAAATACCGAGTAACGACCTCCTGATGATTGCCTTAATAACAAAAAATTTCATTTATTAAATTGGGAAACTTACATGTGTATTTATATCCTGAAGTAAGAGACTCATTTCATACCCTTAATTTACATTTCTAAATTTAAATCTCACACATCCAAGCTAATCATACCAATCAAACTATAAATCTCCCTTCCACATTCAAATAACCTCCGAGTTACTGGAGAATGGCGGTGTTTCCTCCATCAAACTGCGCATGCGCACGCGTGCTTCTTGCATACAAATAGACCCAATTTCCATAAGCTCCATTGAAGGCTACTCTGAAACTGAAATCTCGTAGGAAGAATTTCTTAAACAGTAAATGCAATCATTATGATGACTGCACCATTGGCTGCTCTTTTTCCTTCAGAAGAAAAAGAAAAACTTATCTCGTCGAATGGCTCTAGGGTTTAGTTTTAAAGAGAAGGCATTCTAGATTGTATGGGCGTCACGATCATCTCGCAGAGAAAGTTTAAATTTGTTTCCTTTTATCGAGGATAATCCTGGAAACGGAGCTGTCCTCCGGAT
This sequence comes from Stegodyphus mimosarum, assembly GCA_000611955.2. Lineage (NCBI taxonomy): Eukaryota > Metazoa > Arthropoda > Arachnida > Araneae > Eresidae > Stegodyphus > Stegodyphus mimosarum. The sequence goes on from KK118419.1 coordinate 318,932, forward strand.
AAAGTTTTGGAATAAAATTCAACGTTGAACATGTTTTAAAAGTCCTAAAAGCGTAATTTCACGCAGCGTAAGTTTTTGAAATGAATAATGCTGCCAGAAGTTAAGCAAAGTGTATTATTAAAGAGTTAAATTCCAGAATTAATATTAAACGACATTTGCTGCGTAAATGTCAGATGTGCAAGAAATAGGAGAATTTAAACCTCAAGGACGTTTCCCAAATTTCCTATATTTTCAATATGCAGCAATAAATAAAACAATATGCAGTAGTAAATAAATTTCTATGCAGCAGTAAAGAGAAGCAAAAATGAACAGAAATTTATCAAATATACTGCCTATCTAAAAAAGGATAGCTGCATGTTCTAAAGCATAGGTTCCCAACCTTTTTCGAACTGGTGCCCCCTTTTCTAGTGAATATTTCAATACCGCCCCCCCTAGAGAAATAAGAGCGTACATAATGCATGGTGAAAAAAAGAATTAAATAAAAAAATTACTAATAGATAGAATGTTGTTGGAATTGCAACGCTATTGAATTTCTTCGTTATTTAAAAAGAAAAATAAAAGTTATAGCTTACCTGTTATAAGGACAGGCAGGGGTTTTGATGATACGAAATAATCCATAATAAACTATTGCTTTCTAAATAAATAAAATGACAGTTTCAGAGAACACTCAAAAGGCATACTTAATTATTATTAAAAAGTATTTTTATTAAAATTTAAAGGCATCGAATTTCTAACTTAACTAATGAGAAGGCTGAATTTGATGCATTTTAAGAAGCTTGTTAATATCAGGCTCGATTTTACTTAAAAACAATCGTAAATCGCCGCGTTCAGTAACATGGAGCCGATTTCTCTTTTTCGTTACCAATGTTGCTACAGCACTAAATCCACGTTCTGCTAAATATGAAGATGGGAATGCTAGCAGAAATCGTTGCACAATCGACCATAATCTTGGATACAATTGCGAAATCGACTTCTGCAGCCAAAATTCTTGGTAGCCATTCTTGAATTTAATTTTTAATTCCTCATTTGTCGTCAGTTCTATCAGTTCTTCTTCTAACTGAGATGGTCCTGCTGTGTTGACATTGGAAAAAGGATCCAAAACCCAGTCTGGTATGTCCATGTTTAAAATGTCCTCGAATCGTTCCTTGAAGTCATTGTAGAGGTTTTCCAAGTGCTGACAGTAAACAAGCAAGTCGTCGTGCTTGAATGATACTGCTGATAAACATGGGAAGGTATGGAATTCACGTCTGCCTATATTTCTTTTATATAATAGCAGTTTAGACACGAAAGCAGCAATGCTATTTTTAGTCTTAATCAAGTTTAAGTCTTCTCCTTGAAGTTGGAGATTGACATCATTAAACAATTTATAGAGGTCTGCTAAGTACGCAATATCGTTTTTTGATGCGATGAGGTTGTCGCGCAATTCCGTGTCTTTGTTTCCTAGGAACTCTATCACAGATTCAAACAGATTGTAAAATCGAGTCAAACAAGTACCTTTTGAAAGCCAGCGCACCTCTGTGTGAAGCAGCAATCGGTTGAAATCTTCATCATTTGCAATGCAAAGCTGACTAAATAATCTGTCATTCAACGAGTTACTTCTGATTTTATTAACTGCTCTTATAACATATTGCAGTGATGTATGGAGACGTTCGCTCAAATTTTTCGCAACCAAATGCTGTCGATGAATTACGCAATGCACAGCAAGCACGTCCGGAACTTTATTTTTTAAGCATGCTATGAAGCCTTTGTGACGCCCTGTCATAGCCGGTGCGCCATCCGTAGCAACCGACAAAATATTATTAAAAGGAATTTCCTTTTCGTCAAAAAACTTTTGCAGTGTATCAAATATGGTTTCTCCTTTTGTATCTGTTTCCAAATTGGTAGCAAACAACATTTCTTGACATATTTTTTCATCTTTGATAAACCTCACGTACGACAATAACAATGCTTCATTGGTTGGTAAAGTGGACTCATCCAGCTGAATTGAAAATTGACAAGTCTGCAGATAATTGCACAACGATTCTTCAATGTTTTCAGCCATCTCATCAATTCGTCTTTGCACAGAATTATTGCTCAAAGGAATTTTTCGGATAATATCTGTAGCTGGTTTATGGAGCACGGTGGTTATTACTTCTTTAACTGCTGGTAAAATTAAATCTTCCCCAATAGTATGTGGCTTGCCTGTTTTAGCAATCAACAATGAGATATTGTACGAAGCTCGAAGTCCGTCATCGTCTTGTTTAGAAGCTGATGAAAATAATTTTGATATAGTTGGCTGATTTTCAATCTTCTTTTTTATCTCTAGAAAATAGGTCATATCTCTGTCTTTCTTATCCGGATGCATTTTATTAAGATGATCTTGAAGCCTAGAAGGTTTCATCGCTTCATTCGAAAATGTTTTTTGACAAATAAGGCACAATGGAGATGATGGATTTGAGGGATTTTCGATAAATCCGTATTTTATATAATCCGCACTGTACTGCCGCCTCTTCTTTTTTGCTTCCGACATGGGTTTTTCTTTACTTATACTTGATCCAAGTTAAGGGAGCTGCAAGGGATACTGCCGGTTTAAATAATATAAGTTGAAGTAGCAAAATATTAAGGCAACGCCGTTTTCATCGTACGCAGTACATGCTGCGATGAACGATAGATAGTGTGAGCCTGAGTCTGTAGCATTCTGCGGGGCTGTTCTATTTTTAGCTACCTACAATTTTGATCGGGTAAACCACTGGCGACGATTTGTCTACTCCGCCGCCGCTTATTTCGGCGCTCTAATTTTTTCCCGCGTCCAACGTCGCCTACGCACTTTTACAGACTCTCTTAGAATACAGTTTAGTTGGAGATCTCGCTATCGTTGCCGCTTGTAAGTGGCATTTTTTAGTCCCAGTGACATTTTTTGTAAATGTTACGGCCAAAGCCCGAAATCGGCCAATTCGCATTTTGGCCAACGTTGCTGTAAACTTACCGGCGAATGTCCAATCTTTTTGTTGATTTCTGGCTTTGACCGGCCAATTTGGGAAAAAAGAAATCAAGGGCAGATGGTTTTACACACTGTTAAAAATGAAGTATTTAAAAATGAGTACTTCTGTGAGTTCAACGAGTAGAAACTATTCAGTGAACGCATATGCTGTAACAATGTGATAGTGTGAAGATTAGATTTGCGCCCTTCAAAATGACGAATTATATCTTAAGCAAATGCGTTGCGTATCGAGTATGAATACAGAGGCAAATTGAGTACTCAATTTGTCAACTACCTTTAAGGGTGATCCTTAGTCTTTTTGTGCTCCATAGACTCAATCTACCATTATCACATCAGGCTTTGGCCAAGAATTCCCAGCCACTTCGCGAAATGGCCGGCCAAAGTATAAAATACAATATTAATTGCAAGTATTTCGTACTTTGGCCAAACCTCCTGGCCAAAACGCGAACTGGCCGAACTTCGGGCTTTGGAGGTAACGTAAATATGTACATAAAGACAATAAAGATATATTTTTGCACTGAAGGCTTTTCCTTCTGATATTATGAACTCCGGTTCTACTGCTCCTTTCACTAAAATAGTGACCCTTTCAACAAAAGTCAACAGTTTTTCTGCGACTTTTTGGAGTGCATCTCGCCAAATTGGTAAGACAGGTTGCTAGTTTCAGCACATGCAGCCCCAGAATCGTACATACTAGAGAGGTATGTCTTTCTCTGAACAGTAAAGTCTCATATCGAAATATGTGAATTTTCGCACACGTGATAGAAAGGAATTGTCACCGTGATTTTAAAGTCTTTTTCAGACTATATTTGGCTAATCTTCGAACGCCCCTCTGTGCCATATCAACGCCCCCTAATTTTCTCTGGGATTTTTGCCGCCCCCTGAAAGCCTGAAACGCCCACAAGGGGGCGTTATCGCCCACGTTGGGAACCTATGTTCTAAAGAGACCGACAAGCCTAATATTATTGTTAACAATAAATTGGAATTTCAGAGTTCAGAAGATATTTTGGGGGAAAGATAGATCCAGTTAGAGAAATTCGAGATAAAACTGTAACTTAAAATACTACATCTAAACAAATTTTATTTCCTCACTGGTTTAAGTTTAAAGAAAGTAATTTAAAGAAAATATGTTTTTGATTATTATTGCGAAATATAATTGCATTTTGTGCATTAGATGTAATCTGAGTAATTTACTAGGTAATACCTGACCTATAACTTTTAAATACAATATATCTAAAAAATGCGGTAAGAAATATGTCATAGATATGAATATATCATAATCATTAAATTTAGCAGTAACATATAATTTTGCAAAATTCACTAATTACTAGAATTTACCAAAAATTACATGTTACTAATACGCCAACATCATTACACAATAACAAACAATGCTTATACTGGCAGCGAATTCATTTAAATATATTACATATTATATATAAAAAACAATGACATTTCTTTTGTGTGGAAAAACATGAAAATGTAATTTGAATATTACTAAATGTAGCAACCGAAAGTTACAGATATATATATATATATGTAAAATGAAAAATATATAAGTCAAAATTGTATTTAGCGGTACATGAAAATAATGCAATATATGTAAATAATGCGTAAATGTAAAACAGCAATATATTCAAAAATATGTAAATTAGCAATAGTCCCTTAGTTTTCCATTTTAATTTGGGTATATCCCCTCTCTGTTTTAAAAATAGCAGTTACTAAATAACGTTTTCTGAACTGCGTCATTCCTAAATTAATCTATCATATGATTGCTCATATGAAAATAACGATAATGAAGAACCTATTTCCCAATTTAAAATTTCCTGAACTGAAATACTCTTCTTAATCTTCCATACTTGATAATTCTATAATTTCACTTCAGCCTAGATAGACTGCTGCTTCCTTTCTTAGCAAAGCTAGCAAAAGCGAAAATGTTTTGAAATAAGCGCGATTAGAGTGCCAAGTGAATTGGGGCTGCAAATGAAAAATGGGTATTTAATATGCTTCCGTTGGCAAGCTTGCTGTTTATTATGGTCGAATATTTACACAATCAATATTTCTACATTATTATACGCACACATACACACGCACACACATATATATAAAATACACACATATATATATATAAAACATATATGCAATATTTTTGTAGGTAATTCGAGATCTTATTAGAGGTTTGGCTTGCGACCTGAGGAAGATAAAATAAAATAATTCACTTTTTACTTACAGATGAAATAACTTTACAAGTGAGACTGAAATGGAATCGCAAGGGTTAATTGCGCAGATAGAATTACGGGCTTGCAGACAGACTTAATTTAGTATTGGATCAAGTAGATCTGGAGCAGATCAGATTAGATAAAGCAGATCACAATATTTGCTTCACACATGATTACGGGTGCAATTGGCAACCCAGAATTTTGTATATGCAGCTTTTATTTTAGACTGCTGGAAAAGAAGTGCAGTCGAGCGACAGACGTGGCCTATGCTGGCAGCAGCGGGTAAAAAGTGAAACTTATTAAGCAGTTGGAGTAAGTTCCATGGGCAGTGATTGGGCAAAACTTTAGAGCAATGTAGAGAAATTGCAAAGAAAGATTGACGTCAGTGACGTAATATAGATGGGTTGAAAGGAGATTTATTAGTATTAAGATTATTACTTTAAAAGGCTTTTGCCAATTGATTCCAACTAAATGTAATTTATTAATAAATTTCTTAAATATTTCGATGCCTTACACACACACAAATATGGATATATATATTATTAGAAAAGGCTTTTCATATATCATCTCCAAGGAATAAAAATTTAATTAAAACGAGGAATTATTGGAATAAATTTTAGTCAGTCTATTCAGGTATAAGTCACTTAGATTTCTGTGGTTGTAAACATTTTTTTAAAAGCTGTGAAGAAATAATATTTTGAACGGCAATAATTCTAAAATGTAAAATTAAAAAGTAAAATTTAAAGTATTGAAAAGGTAGCTATTGTCATTGACCATAGATTAATTGACTTGTGAAGGGGCTGCTTGAGCCAAAAGACTTGTCATAAACAAAAACTAAAATAAAAATTAGTGATAAATTCTTAATTTAAAGTACTCGCTAAGAACAGAATTATAGTAAAATGAGATCCTCACTTTAAAAAAAAATGTCCCGACACTATCAGACTATTGTAAAAACAATAAAAACTATTAAAACTTATACAAATTAATATACACAAAAAGAAGATATTAGAAATAAATAGAAAAATGTTCAAATTAAAATATTGTTTCCGATTAAAATGTAGTCATTAAACTACCAGTTAATGCATTCCTTTAGATCCAAACCAGAAATCAAAAGTAAAGCTCTAACATATAAATATATATAATCTTTTATATTAATATGTTAAATCGTATAAGTATAAATAAATAAAT
>KK118419.1:325419-343067 GCA_000611955.2 Stegodyphus mimosarum
ATATATATATATACAAACACTTCATAACAGAAGTCTCAAACTGGCGGTTTTCAGAGCTATTAATGCCCGGCGCAAATGCATTGCAAATACGGTTTTACAAATATTTAGTGAATTTACTGAAAAATGCACCAAAAATGTCTTTGAACTGATTGATTTAAAATTTGATAAAAATCTTATTCAAAGTTTGAAGATACAGATTTGATAAAAATTATTTGTACTTTTCAAAAGATATGTGTGCTTAGTTACGAATTTTTGCGTTAAGAATAATTGCTTTCTTTATGAATACATTTGTATGCAGACAGCATGTTTTCACAAATGAGGAAAGAACTCGTTTGACTTATGAGCATATACCATTTGTTATAATTTCTAGTAATATTTCTTCAGTATACTGACATATTTTCGCACAAAAATTGTACTTATTTACATACAAGCATATGTATTTAAATTTACAATTCGAAGAAAACTTTAGTAAGTAAGAGAAAAAGATTAGATTGTCATTATTTAACGTAAATTTTGTTCCATTTGGAAATGTTTGTTGGAAAACTTAGAACATTTTCCTAAATTTTATTTTTAATTAAAATTAAAATAAAGTTATTTTATATGATTACTTAAACATATTAGAATTATTGGACACAAATTTTACTCTGAGACATTAATACATTGGAGACTCTTAATATGTTTGAATGAACTGTAACTAATAAAAAAGGTTTTGCTGGTAGCAAACTTTCGATTTCAGATGGAAAATAACTATAATTTGAATTTTCTTCCTTTGCTTTATTATTATTACTGTTTATGTGTGTTTTGACAGATATTTAATAAACGAAATACAAAATTTAATTGAAATATTTTTTTATTTTGTAGATAAAATTTTCATTTTTATTAACAAATCTCCTAACAGCTGCTTTCAGATCATGCAGTTTGAGTTTGAGACCCCTAACATATACAGTTTAAAAACATTAAGCTCAAAAACCAAAATTTAAATTATGCGGCGTAAGCTACATTGCAGTATTTTAGCGGTAATAATTATTGAAATCAAAATCTAAGCACATTTAAATGGCAAAATAAATTTGGGAACGTGGAATAAGAACTGGTGCAATAGTAACCACACTGTTAAAAGTTAAAAAACTGACTTTTTTTTTATAAACACAGAAAGAAAAATTTTTAATTTCTTGAAAAATGCTTTATAACTATATAGGACCGCAGTTCCAAAATTATTAGATAAAGCAAAGTAAATAAAAATCACTTACATACATGAAAAATGTGGAAAAAAGGCAAATGAATCATACACCTTGTGAAGTATATCTATTCATGTTTGTGCCAGATTAAGCCAGATATGCTTGGCTTGTGTAAACCTACGTTGGGTAATTGCTAAGTTTGTGTTCGAATAAAGGGGTCTCATACACCCTTCTTCTGAATTTTGTTTTGTTTCTCAAGGCTAGAAGATAAGCCTTCAATAGTATTTTTAAGGTCTCTAGTGCAGGCTCCCTGAGAGGGTTTATACCCTAGAAACAAACACCTCCCGGTATATCTACATCAGGGGGTTGCAAAATGAAATGAGAAAGGCAAAAGCAGAAGCCTGTTAATGAGATAAGAAATGAACAATTTAGAATTTAATTTAAAGTCAGAAAAATATATAAATCAAATCGAAACTTATATTTACCTTCCCAATCTCCACAGCCTATTGCTCAATCTCTGCAGCCTACTGGAATTGCAAAAGCCTATTGCCCAAATTTAATAATTAAACATCAAACCAAAATAAAAGTGAAGCTACGGAAAATGTAGCATGACAAGTAATTTTAAGATTTTTATTGATAATTTTTAAATGTGCAGGGAAATAAAAACTGTATTCTGTAATAAGGCAAGTAATTTTTGACAGCAGAATGCAACAAATAATAAACAAAAAACCAAAGTCTCTTAATTACAAATCTCTTAATTAAATTCAAATGTGGGAATATTGTGCAGATAAATTAAGTAAATAAGAAAAACCTTCGAATTTTAAATTAGTTAATAGCATAAAAAAAGCAGGAACTTGTGTTTTTCAGTTTTATTTGCAAATACCTATTACGAAATATTAGTGATTACTAAATTAGCTTTACTAAATATTACTTTATTTTTCTTTTAAATATACTTTTTTACTAGGTATTTTTTTACTCTGCTTGTTTTTGGGGGAAAAAGAAGACAACATTGAACATTAGGACACTTTGAACAAAAAGTTTGTTTAATTAAAAGATGCAAATAACAATATATCCAATATTACTTCGAAATACTTTTACTAAAATTACCCTTTCCATGTGCTTTGGCATAGCTTTAACTGTATTAACATGGAAGATTGTTTCATTTTTTTCCATTCCTCCATAAGAATTACTTTCAGTAACTCTTTCAAAAATATTACATTCCTTATTCTTTTCTCCTACACTCTCTCCATACATATTTGGCAGGATCGCTCTCCGAAGAATATGGAGGAACTCTGATAACTTGAGGACAGTTGTATAACCCCAAGGGCTTTCATATTTAGATTGTTATCCTAATAAAATCTAAATATATTTTGCATTCTAAATTTTCTTGCAGATGCTTTAAGGTTTTCATTAGATTTCTGTATTTGTGCTAATTACCTTTCATAAAAACTAAATTTCCCTTTACACAGGCACGGAAATATTCTCAAACAACTGCCTCGTTGCTTAATAATACGCAGTAGGGTTTCCGAACTGAACTCCTTATTCGTGTTTCGTGAACCAATAATTCGTCGATCGGACCCAAATATATTAATTTAAGACTTATCTGCAAATATAACATTGCTCCAATATGATAAATGTTTGCTTACCATGGGTCCTTAGAACTTCAAACGTATTATCCTTCTGTGAAAAAAATTTTCCTTCGTGCTGATCGTCCAATGTATCCATGTGATCTAATGACATTTTTTATGAGTTTCAGAACTAGATTTTATTGAAACCACTAGCCGCTGTGCGGCCAGCCTTCGTCTGGCTTTTAAGTGTACCGGAAAAATGCCTAAAGAGAACACCAAACATGACACCAAATTTGAAAACTGCACACAATTTTACTCTGCAGAACAATTTTATCGAAAAAGAAACAAACAACAACGGAAAAAAATTCAGTTAAAAATGCATTACATGTAAAAAGCATACAATGAAATAAGCAATATTCCTTAATACAAATATTAATTATCCTAATAAATAAATTAACCAACTTCCTGCTGCCTTCTCTAGACAAACGTCCAGTATCCAAGAGAAACATTAAATTTAAAAAAGAAAAAAATAAAATGTGAAAGGTTTCAGATTTTAATTACTTCCAAAGGGGCGTTTATTTAACATTTTGTGTGTTACCTTAATTTCTTAAATACCATGTTCTTCGCACTTAAACCATAAAATTGATTTCAAGAGCATTATCGCAAACTAATTTTAAATTGAGCATATCTTTAAAAATTTCGGTACACACTCTCTCACGCGCTGGAGATAAAAATGTTTTTCTGTACAACGTTGGTATTGCTGCTTTGAAATCTTTGAGTTTGTTAATGAAAAATTCGTTAAAGTTTTAGGGAATATTGTTACGAATTTCACATTTATTTGGCTATTTATTTAGAATTGTAATTAAAATTCCTTTTTATTTTCCCGTGCAACGCAGAATTCGAATTTTGAAAAATCGATGTGCACTGGCTCTTGTCTAGATGCATCCTGTGTACCAGATTTCATAGGCCTGGGTCTATTAGCTTACGCGCAGTACGAACGAAAGACACCTACACACACAGAAAGACTCGTCCTTTTGAATATAGATATATAAATTAATTAAACAATTTACCTTTGCAAAAAGAAACAATCTTTCAATTTCTTAAACTGTTCAATAGAATGAAATCTCGCTTTGCTGTAAGCCCATTATGTCTTAAAATGACGCGATTCCGTCAGAAAACATAAAATAATAATAAAAAAATCTAATTCGAATTTCGAAAAACTCGCTTCGAGGTGCACTGGCTCATGCAAAAAAATCATGCAAAACTTTTCAATATCTTACAAACAGTGAAATAAGCAAAAAATAACATGGAAGAATAAAATTAAAACAAACACACACAAAACAAAACATTTCGCGCAGAAATTTACTCTGCAGAACAACTTTATCAAAAAAGAAATCAATAAAAATGTATTATATATATATATAAAAAATGACAATGAAATATGCAGTATCCCTTCATACAAATATTAATTATCCTAATAAATAAATTAACCAACTTCCCTTTGCAAAATCTAAAGAACTCAAATGGTATAAACAGATTAAAAACTTAAACAGATTAAAAAATATCATGCAAAACTTTTTTATAATTAAAATTATATATAATTAAAACATAATATTACAATGAAATAAGCTATATCCCTACATAGAAATGTTAATTATCCTAATAAAGTAATTAAACAATTTACCGTTGCAAAAAGAAACAACTTTTTAATTTCTTAAACTTTTCAGTCTCTTAAAAACAGTAACATAAGAAATACGACGAAGAATTGTTGCCAAACCGAAATTTTTAAAAGAATAAAACTATTCGAAATGATGCAATTTCATCAAAAATCTATCAACAACAATAAGAAAGGAAAATTGTTGCCAAAATTACATTTTTAAATATCTGTAATGCGAGAAGTGTATTCGGAAGCTTCATTTAAAAAATTAAAAAAAAAATACAAAATATTATTATTTTTCCAAAATTCTTTTTTTAAAAGGAGTCGAAAGGATCAAAGTTCAACGCGTCCAAAAGGCACATTTTTTAAAATAAGTTTTTTTAAAAAAAATTCCGCCGAAAAGGTGTTAAGCTCACCTTCCTAAATAAATTCGTATTGAATCGATTTATTGAAATACGAAATTTATTTTAAGTTCCTAAAATAGCTAAGTGTCTACGCTTCACGACGACGTAAAAATGAAATGTATAGAGTGAAATCTCGCTTTCCTGTAGCCCATTATGTCTCAAAATGGCGCGATTTGGTCACAAAACATAAAATAAAAGAAATTCTAATTTCGAAAAAATCGCTTCGAGGTGCACTGGGTCTTGTGTAGATACACCTTCACACACGCACACACGCACACAAACACACACACACACACACGCACGCACGCACACGCGCACACACACGCACACACACGCGCACACGCACGCGCACGGACTCTTTGTTTTATTATATGTAGAGGTTGTTCTAAACTCGCTGTTAGTTTTATAGCAATAGTTTTGGGGTCTTGTTTGATTTTTCAGAGGACAAATTTCCGATTTCTTGGTGTTAGTTTGAAATGTTGTCCAAACTTCAGTGCAGTTTAGACGGTCCATGCATCTTCCATCTATTTATAATATCAAATACAGTTGAACACTTTACATCGAGAAATTTGTGTTACATTTTGCATATTTTTACCATCTTTAAAATGATGAATAATTAAATTTCTAATAGAATGTGTCGTTAATTTGTAGCATTCTGACATGTTCATTTTAGATATGGAAATGTTAATATAATTTACTTAAAAAGTAATAATTTTCAAATGCGGAAATAATTCTTCTGATGTATTTTCATCCCAAACAAAAAATATGGCAAGGAACAATATCTACTAAAACATGTCGACAAAACTTTCGAGTGTTCAAATTATTTATGAGTTACTGATTAACACATTTTTAATAAATTATTTTATCGCCGAAAAATTTTGATTATATTTATTTTGTAACAAGTAAGGCTTAAAATAGAGGAAAAATAATAGATCAGAAAAAAAATTGAAGCATACGTTTCAGTATTTGGTACGAGATATATGGAAGTAAATTTCAAAAATGCAAGTAGTTGAAGACAAATGTGAGCTACTGGGAAAAACATTTTAATATTTTTAATGCAACGTACACAGAAATAAATAGAAATAAAACTAAGGTAGCAAGAAAAAGAAGGGAACAGTTTTAAATCCATAATTAAAGAAGATTTCCTGGAAGAAAATCTGGAATATGAATTCAAAGCTTTTAAGGTTTAAAAAAACTAACCGTATTGTTTAATTTAAATAAAAATTGAAACCTTTATGACTATAGCATTAAAATTTGTAACTGTCTTATTAAAAATTAAAAAAATATATTTGCTTTTTTGGTAGCTACTAAACTAACTTCACATTTTGCATATGTTAGGGTTAGATTCGTTTTTGACAGCAATAATTAAATTTATAATTCAAAAGTTTTCTTGATTCAATTAATTTATTTGAAGAATTTATGCACTTCGGAATTTTACTGAGTAATTTTCAAATTTTTAATGTAAATTTGCTAATTGTTCTTAATAAAAGACTTTGGTTTCTTGTTTATTGATTGCTGTATTCTATTATCTAAATTACTTGCACTAATTCAAATTACACTTTTTATTTCCACGCGCATTTCTTAATTATTTATAAAATTTTTTTAATTTTTCTTCTTTCTGTATTTGTAGCTTTTGGCTCCATTCCCCCTTTTGGTTTGCTGTTTAATTATTAAATTTGGGAAAAGTGCTCTTTCGATTTCAGCCAATAGGAACTCGGCTGATAAACGCATATTTTCATTTAATTAATCGTATCTTTCTAATTTAACAGTGAATTTATTTCCAAATTGGGCATTTGTTTGCTTGAAGACAACCTTTCTCTTTTGTATTTCTCGACATACCAAATCTAATGTCGAAAATTATGAAAGGTGTAGAATTCATTTGCCTTTTCTCCGCATATTTCATGTATCAGAAGCGATTTTGATTGAAATCTGTTTTTATAGATCTTTGGTTTGTCTGGTAATTTTTAAATAGTTTCACAATAGTTTTTTTAAAGACAAATTTTCGAAGGCATTTTAAATGTTTTCACCTGTACTTATAGTTTAAAGTGAGTTTCTGCATTTTTAGCAGTTTTTCTATTTTTGTGCTTATTCCACTCTGCGAACTAAATTGACTATTATTTTTCAATTGCTTTTATTTTAATAATTACACACACATACGTGTATATATGTACACACATATATATGAAAAGGCTTTTGTATCGCCAAGCCTTTTTCTCTTTGAGGGAGGGGATATGTAAAGCAGAAAATGTTTAAATCAGATTTATAATTCAGTTTACAAATAGGCTTTTAATTCCTCAGTTTTAATTTTAGTATTTCCTCTCTGTATTCTAAGAATTGCAATAACTTTCCTGGACTGCATTATTTCTAGATAAATCTTGCGTAACTCTATGACGTAGATGATTTGGAACCTAGATACAAAATTTAGAGAACTGAATCTAAACCCAAACCTTCCTCTTGGCGAGTTTCCATATTGGATAACTGCGCAGTCTTATCCTCTATCTCTGTTGCTGCTTGGGTGCCATTTCTCTGTGCGAGCTTCCTATCGCAATAATATCAAAAATGTAAATGTTCTTGAATAGGCACAATTAGAGTGCCAAGTAAACTGTGGACACAAATGCGAGTTTGAATAAAAACAGTATTTAATCCGCCTCGACTGCCAAGTTTCCTATTGTTGCGTTTTACGGGTTCGTAGATTTGAGAGTATCCGATGAAAACACGATGCAGAACAACAAAAAGCACAATCTATTTACAAGAATCACTATTTACAGCACAGTTCCAAAATTACCTTTAAAAGCGTCGAAAATCTACAATAAATACGCTGAAAGCAACACAGCTTCAGGCTGTAACTGTAAAGGTAGCTTCACGGCAACACTAGACTTATAATAAACACCGTGGAACGATCACCAATACACTGTCAAGCTATACTGTAAAGGTAGCTTCACGGCAAAGCACTATCTCGATCGCTTTCCGTTCACAAAACTCTCGCGTAGCTTAGCACTCACAGTAAGCAGCGATTCTCACAACTCTTACACTTAATCACACACTTCACAACAACGGCTCTCCGAAACGCAAGGGTTTATATAGCTTTAAGTTCCACACGTTTCGAGAAATATCTCGACAGGAAGTTATTCTAGAAGCTTCCCGATTGGACCATGGGATATCGCCGATTTGGTCGCCAAATGGGCGATAAAGTCGCCAATCTGGCAACCCTACCATACACTATTTTATGGCAACCCTAGTGCTATGCCGGAAAGCTTACATACAGGCGCAACCGCCGAATTTTTCGTAACAATATGAAATATAAAATTCGAAACTCAAAATTCAGGCTTCCAGGTGCCCATATTCGGTTGGAGGACTACGGTATTCAAAATTTGATGGAACTAGATACCGCCACGCTTTCAAAATGCGCGGATTCTTTATTATTTAATTCGTTTAAAAATAATATAAGGCGGTAATATTTAGTGTCAACAATTTGAAAAGTGATTCGTCGTTCATAGTAGAAGAGGAAAAAATCTTGTTTCAGGCTAAATACGCTTATGGGTAAAAAAAAAAAAAAACTTTGAAATTAATATGTCCCAACAGTGATCAATGGATGCAATCGTAAAGGCAAAGGTAATGCCGAATGAGATTCCCCGCGAACGCACCTTTTGCGTAAGGTCTTCATGTTTTCCCTGACGGGTAGCATGAATACGAGCTAGTTTTATATAGGATACGTGCGTCTTCATTAGAAAAATAGTCCTGGCGTGATTTCCCATAATGGATTTAATAACAGAAAACACTCCTGTCCAAAAATTTGTTTTCACGGAGAGAAATTTTGGTAAAAGTTGATCGAAGTTCACGAATAGTAATAATTGAGCATATTTATCATTCAGTTTCAACACAAATTACCCAGATATCCGTTTACTGAGTGTTAAATGCATGTGCTCCTGTATTTTTACTTTTCCGGCGTAACTTTCTCTTAAAATTTGCCTCGCGCTGCATTGCACGGGGAAATACAACAATTTTAATTATAATTCTACTAAAATATAAATTCATAACAAAACACTATACAGTATTTACAATTACAGAATATAGTTAGGTAATATTTGACAATTATAATCATGGCCTAGAAACGTTTCATGATAATTTAGAATTATTATTATTTTTACAAAATCGGGCTTTTTGAGCTGTTTTCGTGAACAATAAATAATTTGAAATTACAAGTTTTATTTTATTAGTCTCATACAATTTTATTGGAAGGCGTTTTTGTTTATTGGAAGGCGTTTTTGCTCATTTTGCTTTACTATGCAACTTTTCGGGTGTATAACTATAGAAAAATTTTATAGTTTTGTATTTTATATTATCACGGATCCACTATTTATTGTCAAATGCTTGATCAATCTAAATAAGGTAACGTATATACCTCAAATTTTATTCGGCTTCATGGATTTCCAATAAGCTGACATTCAAAATCCCTAACAAGCAGCTAAATTTTGAGCACTTCCTTTCTGAAGTTACTTCGTTGTGTCTTCCCGTCCATTTCCTCCAATCCCACTCAATCACATGTCGGGCACGGTAATACGTTACGTTTATCTTATCACGCGTTTCAAGTCTAAAGATTACGTTACAGTTACCTTCAAATTTAGAAGAGCGCATTTCACGCTTCCATTCGACAATTCCTTCTCTCCTGGATATTCCGATTCCAACGACACCCTCCTTCATTACCCTCATGTCTATTCCACTCGGGAGCAGCTGGCATTACTGAGTTAACGTTATTCAGGGTGCGAATAAGACGCTGAGAAAATTTGAATTCACTGCTTATTTGCAACTGAGAAATCTTGGAACAGCGTTTATTATCAGTAATATCCCTCAGCTCCTGTATCCCCTAAAACTTTGCAAGGATATGAGAATTGTAAAAGGAGATATTATAGTGTCGTATTGGGATGAACTGTTGGTGATCGTGATTGTCCTTTAGCTACAGAAGCTACATTTTAGCAATGCAGAAATGTGTCCTTAGTAAGCTCGTGGCTGAATTTTACATTCATAACGAAATGTCTTACAATTCGAGTGGAGAAATAATTCAAAAGGGTTTTATTCATTATCAACCAATGTAGTTGACGGATTCAAATGCATATTAGGGCTCATTTAAGAATGATGCACTCTGATGTATGGAATTTATTTCTACAGGGGAAAAACACTGGCGGTATTTTTATATAAGAAATTTAATTAACGCACACGACACTTATTACTAAAGAGTTTCTATTCAAGAAAGTGTACGTTGTTAATTCAGTTACAAAATAATGTGTTATTAGCTATAGGCTAAAATAATATATTCCTATTTATGGAATTCTTTGTATTGCCATTATGAATAATGTACGGAATGTTTCTTCAATAACTCCTGCAGGCTGATTCATTTAATTGTTATAATGGGTTTCAGTTATTTATGCAGTTGATTCTATTCATTTACTGTTAGTGGTAAAGATATATTTCTGTATTATAGAAAAGAACAAATACAACATCGCAATCGTGCCGACGCTGGGGCAGATGTAACAATTACCTCAGGAAAAATAAGGGAGAGAGAAATTAAGATATACTAAATTAAACTTTAACCTGAAACTACAGTACATTTAGATTGGTGCTAAACTAAAAGTATTTTGCAGATGATGCAACTTTCAGATTTGCCATAAGTCTTTAAATCTTTTCGGCACGGTTCCAATTAATATCTCTTTTGTTACTCATATTTTATATTAAAGAGACTTACTTCTTCATGTAACCCTGATATATTAAAATATCAAACCTCATACGGACGAGACGAGGCAAACAGAAATAATTATAATATGTTTCATACATTGAGAAAGAAAATGCATCTTCTCATGGGTAAATAAATATATGTTATGTAAAATGCTAAATGAAAACTTTGTAAGGTTTTAGTTAAACTAACCAAGTTTTATTTTAATTTAAATCTGTCTATCTCCTCTTTGCTTCAACTTCCCGTCAGAAGAAGCGCGCGTTTTTAGCTTATGCTAATTTTGAAGTACAGCGAAGTAGTATTTAAGCCAGAGGTAGAAACCTCTTATTGTGTGAGAGCTTAGTCTCAGATCACGGTCACGCCGCTCAACGTTCGCCTGACCAGCTAGCAGTTTAAATTTATAAGCCATAGTGCTTACTACGTGAGTGCATTGTAAAACGATTTAAAGTGCGTTAGTATTAGTATATCTTGCTACGCACCCTTTTAGGTAGAGGCCAACCTCCGCGAATTGCTCTGCGAAGCAAAGTTTCATTTAATTTCTATTTAGGTATTTATTTTAAATATTTTAAATTGATTTGATTGTTAAGTTCGACCCAGGTGCGGTCTTTTACTTTCTGTATCTCTCCCGAGTTGCGAAGTTTGTAATTAATAGTGACTTAATAAAAGAGGATTTCAAATCCCTTCACGTGCAGTAACTATCCAGCCCAGCAGTACATCAGAACAAAGCTTACATCTAATCAGCTCACTGTTCCAGTTCAGGACTGAAAACTTGAGGTTAAGAACCCTTTACAGAATTTACCATGTTTCACAGAACACTCAGTCCTCATAACTTCTAATTCATAAAATTAATGTCCTTCAGATTTTAAAAGCAGGTTTCATTAAAAATTTTCCTGTGGCCTGACACTGAAGACTTTCGACAATTATATCACTACTTCTACTCTTACAGAGTTTTTATAGGAGTATTCATGAAAGTTCTTGAAGATATGCCATAGTTTTGGAAGAAAGGAAACCTGTATTCAATTTTTCTATTACAGTTACCTTCAAATTTAGATTGAATTTGAAAAACTGATTTCATAATAGATTTTGAATGTCTGATTTTATAAATATTTGCTTGACATTTGCTCTATTAGGTCAATAGATAATCTTCTGTTAGTTAACAAGTACACAAAGAAATTCGTCAGGAAGGAATTTTAACTCTTACGCAAAGCCTCAAAGATGGGGTATTCAAATGACATATTTTTACTGTTTACTTAATCTTTTCGAGCACAGTTCTTAATCTTAGGGAGAATTTAATATTTTCATTCCATAATGTATATAATATACAGATTTTTAACACCACCGGTCATAGATGCTAATATACTTTCTGAATGCCGTTCGACAGCAAATATGCAGAACAGAAAATTCTTTTGGAGAACAAAAGTGTATCCTCTCAAAGATCTTAGAAGATCAATGATTTAGTGTTTCACAGTGGCAATTTTGAAGTTGGTGTATTGCGGCTCAGAGAATTCTTTTATCAAATATCTGTAGTCGATAAACGCTTTAGAATTCAATACATTAGAAAAATGTTTCTTTCCAAATGTCAGCATTTTTATTAAAGAAGACAAAATCTGAGTTTGCCTGAATTACTTTTTGTCGGGGAAAGAAATGGAGTGTGTTCATTTCGTGTTTTTAATTCATTCAGCCCATTCATCTGTAGAGTCATTAGGTTTTTATGAAGCAGGAGACATGAAAAATAAGCAATGCCCACGACGGGACTCGAACCTGGACATCCCTAATACGCGTCGAGTATGCTTCCAATTACACCATAAAGGCACGTGGAAAGGAAAGAGAAAATATTTAATAAATAAACAATGATTTGCTGTTTACCAACATTTTTTGTTACTCGGGACCTCGACATTGGTGTCAGTATGGCTGAATCTACGTTCGTTCGGTCACAGAGGGCTCAGCCGGGTCATTTAGTGGCCTTCTTTTATGATTGGAATGAGCAGGGCCCAAATTTTCAGGAAACTGTAATTAAACGGTTAGATGAGACAAGCTTTTCCCTAGTTTGGTACCTTATAGACTTCCCTTTTCAAAGAGCAACTGAAGAGGGAAGGGATCCAATCGCCAAATTATGGTTGCGACGGATTTCCGTGCATCACCTTTTAGTTCGAGCGCCACTTGTAGAGTCATTATGTTTTTTAGAAGCAGGTAACACGAAGAATGAGCAGTATCCTGGCCAAGACGCGAACCTGGTCTCTTCAATATGCGTAGAGTATTCTTCCAATTACACCACGAAGGCATGCGGAAAGAAGGAAGAAAATATCTTATACAACATTTAACTTTCTGCTAAAAAAGTAAGAAAATCTTGCAAGTAATTTAATCAAAGAAGTATTGTACGAAGTGACAGCTTAGATAAATAAATGCGGAAAAGTTTGTTTTAAATATGTATTTTCATGTATAACTACTCAGAATGTTCATAATGAGGAATTATATTTTCAAAGAACTAAGAGGTATTAATGTAAAAGTCATAACATACTCATGTAATCTAAACATATTGGGAATGCAAATTTTTTTAACTGTTTTGCAACAGTAGAGGCCAAAATCTGTTCCTCTAAAACAACTCAAACACCCGCGTATACGAATTTATGTTGGAGTGGATTTCCTTCCCCCATGCCAAGCAGAATATTGAAGCGTTAACCATAACCTACTTAAGTTAGCCGATTACTTCTATCTTGTAGACTTTTGTGCAGTTTTACCCACTGTGGGCAATTTTCCCTTAGGGCAGAATTGCAACTATTATCATGGATAGCTAGCTACTTTTCGTTTCATAAAAAAAAAAAAAAAAAAAAAAAAAAAAGGACATTAAAAAAAGGTTGATATGTCATTTAACAATTTCTGAAACCAGTCAGTCACGCGCTAACTTAATGGGGGAAATCCCCAGGTAGAAAAGAGACGCATGTGTCTAAGGCGACTGCGATGTCTGAAGTCTGAATGCCCGGGCGTTTCGGGCGATTTCGCTATGAAAGATTTAATAGCTATTAACGACTTTCATCGACATCTGGGAATAATCAAATTTCATTATCTTTTACCGTTTGCGAATAAATTTATTTTTAATGAACAAAGAATTTTTGAGCTGACTATTTTCAAAGCGGTTGAATGTAATTGAACAAAGAAGATGCATTATGTTGTTTTCCCGCAAAGGAAATTTTCCTACACAAACGTTCCAAAAGTTGCAAAACACCTTTAACAGGGGCGTCGATTTCGAAGACAACAAATCTCACTGGGTTCTCAAAAGCAGTCATATGAAAGGCTTTCAAAAGTTGGAATCAGACCCCACTGTCCTTCTCTAGAAGACGTAACTGCGGTTCGAGTGCAGTTTTCCTAGAAAGTGATCGGCGTCGTCGTACGACAGAACAGAGATTCTACTGCGCTTCAGCTAACACAGATCGTAACAGAGATCATCAAATATTCCCAACAGAATTCAGCTCAAAGAATGGCAGAGGATAGGAACGCATAGTCGGGTGCCTGTGAGAAAACCATCTATTTCTGCCTGATATGAAAGAATCCTTTTGCAGTGGTTTCGGGAAAGAAGACGCTGGACATCTGAGGATTGAAAACGGGTAATGTGGTCAGATGAATCACGCTACACCTTATTTTGCACTGATCAAAGATGTCAAATTTGGCTAGAACCCCATAAAGCCATGAATCCATCTTGGCTTACTCGCACTGTGTAAGGATTTGGCGGGAGTATCATGATATGGGGCATGTTCTGCTGACATGGGAGTGGTGCCCTTGTGTTACTCGAGGGTAAACAAACAACCATGAGATACCTCGATATACTGGCAGATCAAGCCCACCCTGCTTGCTTTTCCAGTAAAAGTTAATAAGTTAATACAAAAGTATGTCTTAATTTTCCTTGTGTGCGCAAAACATTGCGCAAAAATTCCCTTCAAATTTTGTTAGTCAGAAATTGCGATATTATCAGTATGCGGTAATTCGTAAGTACTTTATTTTTTACCACAATATTTTACAGCGCAATGCATTAAAACTGCGAAGTTTTTCCTTGTTTTATTTTCTTTCACGATATACCACAATTTCCTCCATGCCTTATTTTCTGTGGACATCTTTGTGCGCGATATTTACACCATTTGTTTTACATATATTTACATTATTGCTGTATGACGTTACAAACAACAATTTATATGCCTTCGAACAGGGCTATACTAATTTATACTACATTTATACTAATGTACAGGGCTACTAATAGGGCTTGATACTATTTGCACACTGATACTACTTGTACCTGATACTATTTGCATACTATTTGCACAATAATAGCAAGAAAATTCAAGCTAAGCAACTTAACGTCATATGTAAAAAGGAATATGATGATTTTTGCTAATAAAGCTTATAGATTTTAATAAAACTTATTATTTCTTTCGAAAACAACTTATGTAAGTTTCCTTTTAAAATTTTAACATGAGTATACCTTAAGAGCAATAGTGCACTTAAGAAATAAGATCTTAAAAGCAATAGTGCACTGTTTCATTTTCCTAGTATATTGAAAAACTTTCAGAGTGTCTAAATTTGTCATTCTAGAGGACATAGAAATTTCCAGAATTTACATTGATTTGCTGAAACTTCTATAAAAGTGATCATTCATAGTCGTTCCATAATAATTTAAACGTTTGCACAATCCTTGAAACTGCCTTCTTTGAATTCCTTTACTCGTTATTCAGTCTTCCTCCCTCAAAAGTATAGTTAGGAACTATTCAGATTGTGAACGTCCCTATTTCTTTCCAAAACATCAAATTAAATTTTAATTAATAACGCTTTTACTTGAAAAAGGGATTGTTGATATTATTAATCCCAATGCTTAGAAATTACAGACAGCATTTATACTTTTAAAATATTTTTTATTCATTCATGAAATTCATTGAAGCGCCAATTATTTATGATGACTTTTTTTTTGTCTTTCATTAATAACTCCCCCCCCCAAAAAAATCTTTCTAAATTTGGGATATGTAAACAATTTACGACCCAATCATCAGATGTGTAAATCCTCTTTGCTTAAGTCGCAGTTAAAACGTGATCTTGATCTTTCACAGTCATGTTTTCAGTATCCTGAACTAATGGCGCGTCCAAGTTCTTTAACGTATTTCTGTCGCTTACAATATTCTTTTTTACCTCCTTGTACAGAAAAAGAAGTCAGTATTAAAATCACGAAAACTTTTGGGTAATATATTTTAACAAGACTGCCCATTTTGACTGTTACTGAATCTACTTAGATGATTATTTTCCTTGAGACAGTATAAAGGACTGTTCTTTTTTCAAAACGGTTTGTAATGGATGTTTTGTAATATCTGTACGTTCGTGTATGTATGAGTTCATGTATATATATATGCACGTATGTATGTATCTCGCACGCATAACTCAAAAACTATCAGCCGCAGAACGTTGAAAGTTTATATATGGAACTGCTAGAGTATCGAATAGAGCACATCCCTTTTTTATTGCAATATGTAGAACTAAACACACACACACAGACATATATATATATATTTAAACCCATCTTCTTAACCGGCTAAAAAATCCTTGCCAGTCGCTGATTTTGGCAATCGTTGGTAGTAGTCATATGTTTGTATGTTTGTTATAATAAAAATGTTTTAAATGACGAAAATATTCATCTTTCTGTAATAAGAAATTTTAGAAGAAATCTAACTTTCGATAGTACCTATCGAAATTAAACTCCCGGTTCCTAATCTTGGGAAAGTTTTATATTCTTTACGAAAAGAAAAATTACATGTTTTGACTCTCATACCATAAAAATTCACCGGGTTATTTAAGGTCAAAATTTGCAATTTTTTACTTGATTTTGAATTTGCCTTTACGCATCTGTTAATTAATTTAGAATACTTTGAGGAAATGAGTTGAAATGAAGGGCAGCAAATAATGCGCATAATTAAATACGCTGTGCAAGGAAGTCATGTAGTATTCACATCAGACTTTTTTTTTTTACTCTTTTCGTATTTTAGTAAAATACATTTATGTCTTGTACTGAATATAAGTTGTTGAGTTTTCACATACGCTGAATCATTAGACTAAGGTTATTTCTGTTTATGAACGAAACTTTAAGCTTAGGATTTCATAAGATTAATTTTATTCTTTTTACTTTCTTGTCTTTAAATCTAACCTCATTTAATTTAAATGCAGGATGCTGTTAACATAATTCCATTGGCTGAGTACCAGAATCTAAATTGCCTTATTTTAAAAATTAGTTCTGTGCGTAGATTTTCTTCCTGTGTAGGTGGGCCTGAAAAATAATGAAACAAACAAGTATAATATCAAAGTGTGTATCCGTAGCCGGATGGCTCCTTGTCTCAAAATAACGACATTTATCTAGTATTTCTAAATGTTCTGCAATAGAATTGAATCAGTTCCTGTTTTAGAATGTTAGTTCTGATAAATATTGTTTACTACATGAAAATACGTATTCATCTGTACAGTCACGATTAATCTAATTTTTTTTTATGTAGCTTTCATTTTTCGCACATGTGTGTCTATTTATCTCCTGAGCACATTATTTTCTCGAATGATTAGTTTGAAATTTTGGTTTATTTAACTTTGCAATAGTTATTATAATCTATGCATCTGCGGCGTAGTAAAAAAAGAATCAAAATTCAGTTTAGCCATTTAGCGGCAAAGCTATTCATTTTAACGTCATTCAACGAAAGCTGGCTCCTCCAATGGCGGAGAGTTTAAAATGTGTGAATACTTTTAGTTCAATGCGGGTAGAACCCAAACGAACAGGCTTCGCTGCATAATGATTTTCTTAATTTCCCACATATACACTCACGTTTGTGAAAATTGCAACAACATGAAGGACTTACGCGAGTGAGCTGAAATTTTCAGGAAATGCAAAGTAGCGCATGATATGCAAATGATTAGAATTGCAAATCCGTAGCGCATGCGTATGCTGAGCAGCGCCCTCTGAACGGCTGATGGATCCGAATAAATAGACAGCTGTAGCGAGGCGTGTATGGTTATCGGTGGTTATCTGCTAGTGGTAAACGTTAACTCAATCTGTACTTATGCCTCGTCGACGAAAGAGAGCGAGATTTGAACAACTTACAG
>KK118419.1:354404-382071 GCA_000611955.2 Stegodyphus mimosarum
GCTTCTAAACCCAAATTGGTATGGGATGAGCAGATTTCTTTCATCAATGAAGTTTTGCATTCTGTTAAGTAGAACAGCTTCCAGGAGCTTGCTAATGGTGGACAACAAACTGATAGGTCTGTAGGACCCTGGATCAGATGGAGGCTTTCCCGGCTTAAGGATAGGTATTACTTTGGCGAGTTTCCAGGACTCCGGAAAGTGCTGATGCTTGAGAATGATGTTGAATACTTTAGTAAGATAGCATATCGTTTTCATAGGAAATCTCTTTACCATCATATTCGTGATTTGGTCGTATCCAGGGCTTTTTCCATTTTTTAGCGTTTTGATGTAACTGCAGACCTCCGACGGCATGACCGAAATGGTGTTGTCTGTGTAGGGGCTTGGAGTAAAAGTGGAGTGAAAGCTAGAGATGAGATGTTCTGTTTGTGTGTCACCTATGTTGTTAGTGCGAAACTGAGATTCCAGATGCAATGCTAAAGTTTCTGCTTTCTCAGTTTCAGTGTAGTGGATCCTGTCAGGGCCTTTAAGGGGCGGAATGATTTTGTAGCATTTTGTATACCTCTTCACGGCCTTCCACAGTGAATTATCATCCGTGGAGAGCGATTCAAGGTAGTTGGTCCAGCTGCGTTGTGCATGTACTTTAGTGACGGACTTGACTGCCGCACACAACCTGTTAAAATTTCTTTTATCATCCGGGTGTCTTGTTCTTTGAAACAGGCGTCTAGTTGCATTACGCTGTTTTATGATCTCTCGAACTTCTCTTGGCTGATATGACTTTGTTTGTTTAACTTCAAATCGAGCATAGTTGTGTGCTGATTGAATTTTTTGTTTATTGAGTGAAGTGGTAATGAGCAATGAAGTAGTGCGTCAGTTAAAAAAATGTAGTGGTAGGTATGAAGTATATCCGAAGAATATTTGTGCTTTTCTCTAGGAAAAGATGTGCATCGTAAAGAACTGATGCAGCTGTTTGGATGTAATAACACAAAGAGAAAAACTTTGAAGCAAGTGTTTGAATATAGTGTTGAGTGGTATCAATTTGGAGGTCTCTATGAATATATGAATTTGGAATATACCGACGTGCTTTGATGATAGCACGAACAGTCTTATGTTAAAGTGACTTGGATTTTATTAATGTGAGTTTTCGTAGCATGTCCCCAAACTGGACTGGCATAGAGCAGTGCAGGTCGTAGGATAGATTGGTGTAGAATCAGTTTGCTGCTA
The DNA here is from genome assembly GCA_000611955.2 of Stegodyphus mimosarum. NCBI lineage: Eukaryota > Metazoa > Arthropoda > Arachnida > Araneae > Eresidae > Stegodyphus > Stegodyphus mimosarum. Next base: position 355,626 of record KK118419.1, read on the forward strand.
ACTGCAATGTTACTATATCTGCCAATGAGAGATCGCATGATGATAATAGAGATCTTGAATTTTCTTACAGTTTCATGCAAGTGTTGTCGGAAAGTTAGTTTGTTGTCGAGAGTAACTCTGAGTTACTTCACTTGATCAGTCCATTGAATTTCATCACCAAAGAAGATGGGTTTTGGCGGAAGGAGATTTGTGTGTCCTTTCCTAAAAATACTGGCTTTAGTTTTGTCAATATTAACAGCAGTTCCCCAGAGAGTCATCCAATATTCCAATATAACCAAATAATTTTGTAGAAAAATTTAAACTGTACTAATTTTAGAAACTTAGGTTAGAATAGCAGTATCGTTGGCAAAGAGGGCAATAGTGATATGAGGTTGTTTTGGAATATCATGAGTGTAGGTATTGTAAAGAAACGGAGAATTAACAGGGCCCTGTGGAATACCTGCAGTGATGCTTCTGGTAGTTGAAAAAGTTTTTCCAATTCTGACAGCAAAAATCCGATTTTGGAGATAAGATGCAATAAGTCGTATTAAATGGTCACGAAACTTAAGCTTGATTAATTTGTATATAAGTTCTCGGTGCCACACTTTGTCAAATGTTTTGGCTGCGGAATTTACAGTTGAATCCATCAATAATGTAACTGATAACTCGGAGAAGTTGATGATTAGTGCTGTGTAGATGCTTAAATCCAAACTGTTCGTCAGGAGTATAAGAGCTAGGAGGCATGATGCGATTTATTTATGTAAAACAGAATAATATTTTCAGCAATTTTTGGAAATTTGAGTAAGTAAACTGATTCGACGGTAATTTTGAGGAAAGGTAGAGTTTTAATGAGGCTTTGGAAATACAACAACAATGGCATGCTTAACATACTTTAGGGAAGTAGGAAAGCTTGATGATGGAGTTGATGATTTTAGTTAAACAAGTAATTGCATTGATAGGAAGGTGTTTGAGTGCTTTTGATGAAATATCATCATGGCCAGCAGCTTTCTTGATTTTTAAAGAGCTGATAAAGTTCGCGACAATCTTTGGTGAGACAAGAAAGGTCAAGTTCATGTCTAGCGTAACGTTGCAATTTTCTTGGAGATGGTCGCGGGTGGAACCTTTGAACTAAATGCAAAGTCATCAGCAAAGGCGACGATTTTGGTACGCTCCGGCCAGTTGTTGTCAATAATGTGACTGAAGGTGATATGCCACAGGTCAGCACTCATACACGATCCTTGTGGGCATCATCTAGATTGATTTCTGTAGATGGTTGAGTTGTTGTAAATGACTGTGCTTTTTCTATTGCTAAGATAATTAATTGGTAAAGATTTTTGGGATAATCCATCTCTCTGAGGGCCTACTTTACGATACAATTATTAGAGATAATAGTGATTGGTCGTGCTGTGTGAGTGTAATAGCTAGGGCTTCAAGAACTAAAAGATGTGGTGTGATATATTGAGAAATGAAGCGCTTAATTAACGTTAGCAGTCCACTTCTGGGGTTTCCTTCTGGAGCATGTCTTCCGTTATTTGGTCTATCCCAGCCATGAGTTTCGTAGTTGCAAGCTCTGAAATAATTTCGTGGGCCAAGCATGTGTTCTCGTATGGCTACAATATCAGGTGAAAATTTATGTAAGCTCGTAAGCTTTCGGGAGCAATCCATTTGCGTTCCATGTAATAATATTAAGAGGTACATTTTGATTATTCTGATACATTATTATTAATATCATTAAGTATTTCAAAGAAAAGGAATAATTTGTCACAAGGATCAGTTAAATCTTTAAATTTAGGTAGATATTTCTCAAATATTTAATTCATTAATCAAATATTATTAATACCAAAAGTATTGGTGAATTCAGAAATATTTTTCATAAAATTTAATAGTTCAGAGCCTTGAGCTTTTTCCTGGGAGTTTTTCTTAACATTTCTGCCAGGAGAGATCTTATTTATGCTATTACTGTTAGAAACATTCACGTTTTTAACTGCATTGCTAAGGGCCCACAGTTTTACAGTATATGATGTCTCTGAGGACGCGCAGAAGAAGCCGATACGGGGGTCGAAGCATTTTCGCTTTGGTTTCTAACTTAATTTTTGTAATATCCGCAAAAGATATTCCTTTTTTAATTGAGCTCTCCTTTTTTTGGTTGACTTGGCTTGTTTCTGGGAAACATTTCGCAACTCCGATATCAGGCCACGTGATTTTTGCGACAGTTGCTGCATTTGGGAGTTTCCATTTTTCCCTTATTAGGGCAATCCATAGTTTTATGCTCCATAGCACATTTCACACATCTCGGCGTAAAATGGCAACTTTCTGATGAATGGTGCCACTTTTGGCAATTGTAGCACTGTGGCACCTGATTCTTCGAAATATATTTTTCCACCGAAAATTAGCAGATCAGTCACATTACAGATTTCATCAGTCATATCATATTGTATATAATTTTACATGGCTTGAAAAACGTAGCGTTTGATTTGATGGCTATGAAGCCACTTCACTCTTTGCACTCGTGAGGTGACACTTGGGCACCACTTGATTTGTTGCCGTAATTCGGGTGGTGACTCTTGATCAACATTTGCCATTCGGCTTGACGCGATAATTAGAGCAGTAATGATGTTTATTTAGGTTTGGATTGAGCAATATTGCTTCCTGAATAGTATATTCAACAATTATGTGCATATAAAACAACTGTCAGTCTTTAATCTTCAACACGCTTTCTAGATTTTGTGTTATATATGCCTCTTCTACTTAAAATCGAAACGGACAGTAGTGGCATTAGGAATATTATTTTCAAACTTACGGAGCCCAATAAGCATAGAATGTGACGAAGGAATCAGTTCAACTGAAAATGAGTTCTACTTTTCGTTGATGAAGATCAAAATTACGTCTATGCATAGACTAGCTGACAATAGACAGGAGGAAAGCAGTGATGAAGTAATATATTCAAGAAGGAGAAAATATCAGGGTAATAGATATTGAATGTGAAAGCGACAGTGATTCCGCTGGAGATGGAAAATTTAGGATGGATAACGCGCAGAGAATCCGAAAACTTACTGCAAAGAATACCGTTTGCATCTGGCGAAAGAACAGCAGAAACGCAGGTATCTTCAGGCATACAAGAACCATTAGATTGTTTTAAATTTTGTGTAAAATCATTTTAGGTTAGCTGCAAGAAATTCATCAAATACGTGAAAAATCGTATCGACTTGCTTGTTCACGTGAGTGAAAAAGGTCTCGCACGCAAAGAGTTAACTATTAACTGGATATAGCAGTGTCCTTAAATCATTCCGAAGTGAACGATATTAGGTACTATTTAAGAAATGCAATGGTTACGCTCATATTTCAGCTTGACAGTTAACATGGCTCGAAACAGAATATTAGCCAATTTCAAGATTTTCCACTAAAAGCTTACGGTAAACACAGAATTCAGGTCTTTCTTTTCTGGTGCAGGCATATTTCATTCTCTCACTTACCAAGGAAAGATATATACTGTGCAAAACTTTAATTCACTTAATAACAAGTTAGATTAATAACAAGCTTCTGTAATATATACGCAGTTAATAATAATTTCTTAATGAAATGATGTTCTTTCCTTTCGACATGATGCACTGAAAATGGTGTCAAGAATTACGGCTGAAGCGGGCTGGTGTATTCATAATAATTAGCTATATGATTGATAATATTCATTGCTTGCAATCATCATTAAAAGAAATTTCCTTTTGTTAATGATGTATCACGTAGCTTGATATTTTATTGTTGTCGGTTCATAATTATATCTGACTGTGAAATAACATGCGAGTAATAGCTGGATATAAGAAACTTTTGCATTTTGCTTTTCACTATGACAGGAATTAAGTGTGATGTTTATAAAGATCTTTTAAGATTGAAAATTCCCTTGAGATAAAAAACATGACGTGCACCATTTTTGTTTTCAAGTACTGATATAATGTAATAACGGTACGAAAAATGCCATTAATGGTGATTTTTTTATAATTTAATGAAGAAACCTTTTTTAGCATTTTTTATATAAAAAACGTAATGGAAATAATTATCAATCCCATTATGTTTTTCTTGTTGTAGACAATTTTTTATAATATATTTTTATTTCGTTAAAAAAGATTTCAGACTGCAACCCTGTGATAGAGTTAGCCTAATCAGAAAAAAAAAAGAATTATGTGTTCCGAACATCATAGCATTTTTTCTTACGTACTCTAATATATTATCTTTTTATTTAACATTTGTTTCGCTTGTGGTCTTTTCCAATTAGATTTTGCTGACAAGAAAGTCATTACACTTACTTAGAAATCGCTAAGGAATCCAAATTAACTGTGTCATAAAATTGAAAGCTTATGCATTAAGCATGAATTGATTAATATTTTTCTGAAGTTCAAAGATAACTTTGGATGCAAAAAATATTTAAAACCATAATAGAATAATTACGATATTTTTAAACATTCAATAAAAAATCACAAGTTAATTTATGTATAAAAATTCTGTAATGCAAATGGGGGATGTAATAACAAAATGCCTTACAAATAGTAAAATTTTTAACGTGTGCAGAATGTCAAAAAATTGTAAGCCGAATAATATGTAAAAAATTTTCACTGGAAAAAATTATCAACAAACAAAAAAATTATGCCGTTAATGAGTTAGGCTGCTTTCAATACGTGTTTTTCTTAAAGAATAAGCTTTCACACGAAACCAAATGTGGGAACATATTTTTATTGCTTCACCTCCAGAAACCACGTACGATATTATGTAACAGACTCTTATTTCTTCAACCATAAACCACATTCCTCCAATAAAGTTTTCAAATAGTCTTGAAGTGTAGCTTTTCGTTATTTATACTAAATGTAATTTTTCAGAGTTGTCTTGGAGTGCGTAAAGTGTGTATGGTGAGTTTTTTTATGGAACAAAAAGTTAACACTGGGTGCCCAGAATGAGGTAAGTATAACTACGTGCGCTACCAAGGATGAGCAAATAGATCTAACAGCATGACGGTTTTCAAATTTTTTTTTAATTTTGATGTTAATTCTCGAACAGTTAACAAATATCTTTTCCTTTCCCTGAATGTATAAATTTCCTATGGCTCCAGAATAAGTTTTAAACCAATAATTACATCCGAAAGAGCAACGAAACTGTATATAATTATTTTGTTACATTGATTACGTATTTTACGTATTTTATGCTAATTTCAACTCCGGTAAAAAAATACGCTAACAAGCTTGGTTTTGGCTAACTGAGTTTTATTTATTTATTTTTTTTTTGCAAAACAAAACAATGGCATTGTTTTGCAAAAAAAAAAGCCATCGTTGTGCTTGTGTAAGCATAACAATTAATGATAATTAACACGTAATGAAATTTTCGTGCTATAATAATTTTGCCTTCAACGTGTTGCAACTTTTATGGTATAGAGGGCGCTGTTACACCAAACGAATATTGTGTTTACATTATGTAACTGTTCGTTCGCCGTTGCGATGCTGCTGTATTACAGTGTACCTTGTTGGTGTTTTTTATTAAAATATAAACCAGAAATGTCGTCAAGGTTCAATTAACCACCGCTGTGTAAACTCGTCGAAACAAAAGTAGCATTCGTATCAGAATCGTCAATTGTTGTCTTCGCCTTTCGAATTTCGCATTCGTTTCGTAGTTGGTTCGTGACATGTGGTGACATCGTCCAGGAACGTCGCTTGGTGGGGTGAGTAAATGGTTTTGTTGAAAATTTGTTTGAATAGAATATTTGTATTTGTTGAAGTAGTAAAGTTATTTGATGTCGTTGATCTTGTTTTGGTTAAAAATTTGAAACTTACGTTTTCGTATATACTGAATGTTTGCATTTATGTTTAGAAAGTTCGAATGCATTTGCAAGTAAGAATCTGTTGTATTTTCTTGGAATTTGGTGTTAATGTTGGAAGTGTGATTTGTTGTTGAAAATTACAATTTGTTTTCTTAGAATTAGAATTTATTTATTGTTAAAGTATTCGAAGGGTAAAATTTGTTGCTAGAAATTGTGAAAATGGCTAAGTTGTTAAAGCTGCAAAATAAGCGTGACGCACATTGAGAACAAACTCTAAAGTTAGTAGAAAAAATAAACAAATATTTGAATGAATCGGATATCGACATAGATGTATGTGATTCATATTTAGAACAGTTGAATAGTAAAATCGAAATTGTTAAAATACTAAATAGTGGCTTTGATGAATTGTTGAAGAAAGCGAAATTAAGGATGAAATTCGTTCGGTAGATGATTATAAGGAAAAATAGTTAAAGTAAGATTAAGTTAAAGTAAGATTGCAAAACAAAATTAAATCAATCGGAAAGGTTCCACAGTTTATTGAAAGGACTAAATTTATATCCAAATTTATTTGAAATGATCTTAAAATTTCGGCAAAATACAATCGCCTTCACTGCCGATATAAAGCAAGCATATCAACAAATTTTGATCTATCCTCATGACAGAACATTTACTAGGTTCTTCTGGACTGATGATATCGGTTCTAATGCATATCAAGAAATGAACTTTAGTAGAGTTTTATTTGGACTGAAACCAAGTCCATATTTATTAGCAGCAACTCTGAAATATCATTTTGATAAATGTAAACAGGAAATTCCCGATACTTGCAAATTATGGTCAGAATGTTTTTATGTCGATGATTTGGTTGGATGTGAAGAAGACTTGCAAGCGGCTTTGAAGATTACGACTGAAAGTGTGGAAATTCTTAAAAGAGGTAGCATGGTATTACGAAAATGGAAAACCAATTCCCTGAAACTTCGTGAGTTGTGGAAGGATGCTGAGGTCGACATCGATGAGGAGAAGAGCTCAGGTACGGGACTTAACTCACCATCCAAGGTATTGGGTCTAGTTTGGGACCCAGATGCGGAGAGTATATCTTTCAACATGAAAGAATTATCAAAGTTTATCAAGAACGGAACTGCTTCGAAAAGGTTTATTCTTCGAGTAGTGGGTCATATTTATGATCCTATCGGATTTTAGGGCCTTTCATCATAAAGTTGAAATGCATTCTACAAGAACTATGGCTAAAAGAGGTCCTATCGGATTTTAGGGCCTTTTTTTATTTATGATCCTATCGGATTTTAGGGCCTTTTATCATAAAGTTGAAATGCATTCTACAAGAACTATGGACTCATGATATGGACTGGGACGACAAACTTCCATCGTCACTGTATCACAAGTGGCAGTTGTGGTGCAGTGAAGTCGAACACTTAGAAGATGTCATGATTCCTAGATGCTATTTGTCAAATTTGAACTGTAAATTTAATTCATTTGAAATTCCTTCTATTTCAGATTCTTCTCTTTTAGCCTATGGAACAGTGCTGTATTTAAGAGCTATAGCTGAAGATAGAAGGATAAGTACCAGTTTTATTTGTTCTAAAAGTCGTGTAGCTCCTCTGAAAGGTCTTACGTTACCAAGACTGGAATTAATGGAAGCTTTGTTATCCGCAAGATTAGCCCGTCAAGTAAGTAGACGTTTAAAATTTAATACATCTAGTTATTTTTGGACCGATTCGAGGATTACGTTATGTTGGATTAAGGGACAATCTAGTAAATACAAAACTTTCGTAAAAAATAGAATAGAAGAAATTCAATCTTTATCAGATATCAACAATTGGGCTCATTGCCCTGAAAAAGATAATCCTGCAGATATCTTGTCCAGAGGAATTTCTGCAGCAAATTTAGCTTCGAACCAGCGTTGGTGGCACGGTCCACAATGGCTCAGTCAGTCGTCTGAATACTACTGAAAGGGTGAACTTAAAATCTACAGACGTAGACTTAGAGCTAAAAACGAAATTTGAAAAAACAGTGCAAAATAAATGTTTGGTAGAAAATTCTAAATTTATTTTAGATTTAAGGAAATATAGTTGTTTGTTAAAAGTACTAAGAGTAACTGCACTTGTTAAAGGGTTTGTTAATAAACTTCAAAAACGACAAACAGTTGCAGGTCCCCTCACAGCTGAAGAACTTCAAAATACAGAACTAGACTGGATAAAACATGAGCAAAACATTGAGTTTAACCTAGAATTACAGAACATTAAAAACGGTAAGTCGATTCCTAAAGAATCTCCACTTTCGAATTTAGTCCCATTTCTCGACAGTTGTGGTGTATTGCGCATAAAAGAAAGATTAGAAAAAGTAGAATTTACAAAGGATGAGGCTCACCCTGTGCTTCTTCCTAAGCAGTCTAAATTTACAGAATTAATTATTATTCGAGAGGATAATAAAATTTTTCATGGTGGAGTGACATTTACGCTCACAAAAATTAGGTCTAGATTTTGGATTCCATGAGGTACACAGATTGTAAAAAGAGTGTTAGGTAACTGCTTAATTTGTCGAAAATATGTTGAAACCAGCTAAACAAATAACTAGTCAACTACCAAAAAATAGAATGACTGAAAACCTTCCTTTTACTGTAACAGGAATAGATTTTACCGGCCCAGTTTTAATCAAATCTGGAAATGATACGCCTCAAAAGGCTTACATAACATTATTTACATGCAGTGCAACTAGCGCTGTGCACATTGAAGTAATCACGAATATGTCAACAAAAATTTTATTTTGTCATTAAGGAGAGTTTTAGATAGGAGAGGAAATTGTAAAGTTATCATTTCTGACAACGTTAAGAGCTTCAGAGCCACTAATGAAATTCTGAAAGAATTTGCAAAAATTATAATCGATTCAAAATTAAAAGACTTCATTTCAATAAACGGCATAACTTGGCAATATATTGCGCCTCACGCGCCTTGGTAAGGTGGATTTTATGAAAGGCTTATGAAAAGCATCAAAGAACCTTTAAGAAAGGTTCTCGGAAAGGCTCTTCTTAACTTTGAAGAAGTGATGGCTATTCTGTCAGAAATTGAGTTAGTTCTAAATCACAGACCTCTTACGTATGTCCACAATGAAATAAAAGAGCCACATGCTCACACACCTGCCCATTTCTTGTTTCCAGGGCAAGAAATGTTTCTTATCCTGTACATTTCGCTGACCTTTTCAGGAATGAACCATTTAACAGGCATACTTTGATTAGGAAAAAAATGTATCAAACTAACCTTTTGAAACAAATTTGGAAAAAATGGAAGGAGAATTATCTCCTTGAATTACGTTCTGCGCATACGTTTTTAAATCCATCTCCTGAAAGGAATCTTAAAAAAGGTGAGTTTGTATTGCTGGAAGCGTCGACGAAATCAAAATTATTATGGCCACTTGGAATTATAGAAGAAGTTTATAAAGGTAGAGATGGGTATGTGCGTTCAAGTTTGATTCGTACTTCCCAAGGACTCGAAAACCCGTCCAACTTATCTATTGAAGTTAACAGTTATATTATGTGTTTGTGTCATATAGTATTAATTTGTAATATAATTTTCAGTATTGATTTGTGATTATATCAACATTTATTATTGATGTGTAAATTTAGTGTACTCTTAACAGAGTATAGAACAAGGAGGTTAAAATAGAAGGAGGGAGGGTTCGCAGTTTCCTCCACTAACGGGGAATGAAGCCTTGCCCGCCTTTCCCTAACAAGCGGCGTCCATGTTTGTTACTTCAAAACATTACATTACGGCAGCGAAATGTACGTGTTTCTATGCTGTTCTGTGCATGTATTTTCCACTAAAATTATGTTAAATTTATAATGAAATAGATCGCTGTTGTTGAATTTTTGCTTTAAAGTAATAAAGATGATATCCATAATTTACTATGTACAGAAAATTATTAGGAAATAGTTCGAAATCTAAATGGATGTGCATAACATTAAAGTCTTTAAAAATGATGTTTTTGCATATTTCAAGGATTTGCTTAGGTTTCATTAGCAACCTGTTGGGTGTACTTTCCAATTTTTACTTTAAGGAATGATAGTTAATAAAAAAAGTTGCAATGACAGACTTCCTTGCACAGGTCACGGTGATAACAGCAATATGGCCGACAAGCTTCGCTGTTTGAGTTGAACCTTCCCTCCTTCTATTCTAACCTCCTTGGTATAGAAGGGGTGTGTTGTAACTTTTATGGTACAGAGGGCGCTGTTACGCCAAACGAATATTGTGTTTACATTATGTAACTGTTCGTTCGCCCTTGCGATGCTGCTGTATTACAGTGTATCTTGTTGGTGTTTTTTTATTAAAATATAAATCAGAAATGTCGTCATCAATTTTGTGTACCAAACAGGATCAATTAACCACCGATGTGTAAACTCGTCGAAACAAAAGTAGCATTCGTATCAGAATCGTCAATTGTTGTCTCCGCCTTTCGAATTTCGCATTCGTTTCGTAGTTGGTTCGTGACACAGCGTAACAGCTAAATTAGCTGTTCGGTGTTTCACTATCCTGTGTAACATACTTTCATTATATATGCATCCTCATTTTCTGTAAGCTTGTCTTATACGTCTCCTAACTCTCGAGAGAAAATAAGTGATTTGTGAATTTTCTAGAAACTTACTCTTATGCGGCGTGAAATAAAGCTATGTAACCAGTAGTTTTCAAACAGTCACTAATTAATTCGCTGTAATTGAGATGGTCAATTAGTAAGGCATTTCAGTTTTCTAAGAAAATTGGTGCAAGTTTACATGAGTTTAAGAATTAACGAAATTCAGTCATGTAATTTCGCTAAAGCATAAGTGTTTTGCATATATTTTTCTATTTAGATTTGAAAAGTATAATATATTAATGATGAATTTTAGTAGTGACATTAATAACTGTAACTTTTATAACTAAAACAAGATAGACAATTAATGATGTGAGGTGCTCTGTATGTGTTATCCGCATATGTAAACGAAATTTAAAGACATTACTGTTCGATGTTTTAAAATTCTTGTTTTACGTTTAAATACTTTGCACTTTCAAGCATTCTCAGACACCTGGGTTTGTTTAATGCGTAAAAAGTAGAGTTCGATTGTAGAAATGTTACTACACGCTCAATAGCTCTTTTTCATAAATTGTGCTGTTTTTTGCTGAATTTATAGAACAGATTTAGGATGTTTCAGGCTCAGAGAACTTTCTTTTTGAATTTTTTATGAGAGAAAAATACCTCTATAATGTATCAGGAAAGCCTGCTTTTAAACATATTTTCAGTAATTTTGTGCACTGAAAGTTAAAACCTGTCTTAAAGTTTTGCGTCTAATGTCTACAAAAATCAAAGACACGCTAATAAATCATACACTAGTTTTTCCATATTCTTTGGCTATGCTGCAAAGTAATTTTAAACAACCGAATATAAAGATATAAAAGAAAGGGCGTTGGTTGACTATTGATTAAAAAATAGCTTTAAGATCAAGAGCTCGGATACTCAGAAAAATCATGGTTAGATATTTTTAATTAAAGTGCATTCGCTTTCTGCATGAGAATATTTGTTATAAATCGTCAGGACAGGTTGTGCATCAAGGAAAGAAATAAATGTTACATTGACACCTGAAACAATTCAGTTATTGCCAAACACTTGCACCTTTTATGTAGATTTCAAATTGTAACTTTGTCACTCGAGCACAAGAGACGATGTACTGCTTCATTACACACTCACTTCCAAAAGTTAAGCACGGAGAGAAAAATGCTAATTTCCAGAAAACAATCGGAATTGAAGAAGATGCAATTCGTTGCAGAAGTAGATGGAAGTATACAAATATGTTAGGTAACAGCCAATCGTGCTTTCATGTCAAGAAATATGCAAGAAAGGCAGTCTTATAAGAAGCCAGCTTTATGAAGCGTTACAGAAGTCGATTGTCAGTGCTGATAGAAGGTGTTTACAATTTTCGTACAATTTGTTTTCAAGACACGTGTTTCTATGACTTCCAGAAGACGTGCTGTGGGGCGCATTGAAAAAGGACAGTCGATCACAGATGTTGCTGTTTTCTTCGGCGTTCATCATTCTGTAATTTCACGTTTATAGAAACAATTGCAAACCACACAGACAGTTTTCCGAAGGCCCGTAGCTGGTCGCCCAAGGGTTACAACCCCCACGGAAGATCGATATATTGCTATTGTAGCCAAGCGGAATCGCAGAACGACCTCCACACGTGTGACATCTATGGTTACACCGTCCATTGGTAAGGCGATATCTGCAGCTACTGTACGCCGAAAATTACATATGAGTGGACTGTACGCCCGGGTACCTTGAGTTCGTGCTCCTCTATCCATCTAATCAAGAGGGGCTCGATTACAGTGGTGCCGGGAGCATGTCAATTGGAATGTGTTTGACTGGGGCAATGTCAGGTTTACTGATGAGTCAAGATTAGCTCTAGAGCCATATGACAAGGGCATAAGGATATGGCGTAAACAACGAACACGCAATCAGTCCCAAAATATCAGCGAAAAATCACGCATTCCGAGGCGGAATCATTATGGTGTAGGCAGTGATTTCATGAGGATACCGCTCCGACCTGCACATCTTTAAACGGGGTTCTTTCACGGTTGTCCGGCATCGAGATGAAGTCCTAGAACACATTGCGAGACTGTACGCTGCAGCAGTTGGCCCTACTTTTGTTTTAATGGACGATAACGCACGTTCCCATAGGGCTGACATCGTCGACGACTACCTGGAGAGTGAAGGGATTGTTCGTATGGCGTGGGAAGCACATTCGCCCGACCTTAATCCCATTGGAAATCTTTGGGATGCTTTCGGTTGCATTGTATCTTCACGTTCCCCACCTCCAGGCACTCTTATTGAGCTGGAAACTGCTTTACAAGAAGAATGGCGATTACTTAATTCTGCGGTGGTTGACCACCTAATTGAAAGCATGGTCACAAGGTGTAAACTTTGTATACAGATGAGGGGGGATAACATACCCTATTATTGTCCTTTTTTAGATTTTATGCTGTTTATTTTCACTTAATTCTGTTTAAGTGAAAGTTCTGTTTAAGTTAAGTTTGGCAACACTTTCACATAATTCCGTTTAAGTCTCCAGTATGTCATTATCTGATAACTTACAAAACTTTAATATTGTTTTCATTTCTGTATATAATTATGGATTTTGTTTTATGCATAAATATATGTACTACTTTCCTGACGACTTTTGTGTCAATCAAAGCAGTATTTGTTGATTTTTTGCATTTTACATCTTCGTGCTTAACTTTTGGAAGTGAGTGTATTTTGATGTTTCTTAGTGGCAACGATATTAAAGATCCAGCGCTGTATGTATTTTACTCTTAATGCCAGTTATTTATATTTCGGTTATGATTTAACATTCCACACGATTTAGAATTTAAAGAACAAGCAAAAAATAAACTATAGTTGAGAGGCCTCCAAGGGGAATGTAGGCTGTTAGAAATTCATTTTATTTTTATTGCTATGTACGCATTTCTTGCAGCCGTTGCACTGCAAACTGCTTTGATATTATTTCACAAGTTGGTTCAAATTTCATCAGTTTGCGAGAAATCAAATTCAGCAAGTCATTATACGCTTACTGGTTACAAGAAAGAATCAACTTTCGACCATCTTGAGAATTTTTGTAAAGTTTCTAGTCTTGCGCAGAAAAGACTGAATGCTTTGTAAATTAAAGTCTTCGTCAGATAATCCGTCTTACATATGTATAACAAAAGCAGATATCTCATGACTTGAATTATATGTTTGTAAAGAATTAAGGCACCGATTTATGTGTGATATAGGAGTATACATAGTCACTATATGCGGGGGAGCTTAGATTCGGTGAGGGCAATGTAGATTTCTCACTTTTCCTAGCTTTGACAGAAAGTATACTTAATACATGTTTCAGTGGAACTGAATGTGTGGTGGTCCTTAAATTTCCCAATCATCCTTTAGTTCGGTGAGAATGCGAAGAATTTCGGCCATTTGTCATTTATTCTGTCGGTTTGCAAGTGGTTATTTTACTCAGCTAGCAATTTACAAATTATGGGGTTCAAATTCGAACGAGAGCACAGTTTATTTGTTCAGTCTCCCGGTCCCAAAACCTATGGGCTTATAATAATTTAAAAATAATATTATAATGGGAAGAAATTTATCTTGGTTTGAAATGTGACTCTTTTTTTAAAAGTCTGAAAAATAAGGAGCTAAAATTCTTCTTCGATATTTTGCTTTGAAGAGCAGCAGAATTTGCAGCTGTTTATGCTATATTGTTGGGACAAACATATATATCGAAAACGAATCGAAGTTAGTTCATCTCAGCCAGTTAATGTAATGCAAGTTTTAATGACAGAATTCAGAAACTGCTGCTGGTATGAGGGAAGTAAAAGACATTACAGCAAACTAGGGGTATGATTTTAAGCAACAATCTGATTTTTCTCAGTGCGCAATTTGGATCGTTCAACGCTATGTTTAACAGTATTTTTCAAGTCGTTTACTAAAATACTTTTAATTACAGGGGTCAAACATTTCTTTCTTCCCTGGATGTGCTTGTTTTCAATTTCAGTTTCAGCTTCTAAAGAAACAGGCAGTTGGCAGGAGCTATGCTAGGGTGGGAAGGGGCATGGATGATCCTGGAAGCTCCATCCTAAAACTGTGTCACAGTCAATGCTGAGTGACGTCGATGCGTTATCTAGAAAGAAGCAACTGCCACACACTCGTAGGTGCGGTATCACATGAGGAAGCCTATTCAGAAAGCGATTAAAAACTTTCAGATAGAAAGCGCAGTTACCTTTTTCTCACAGTTTCCGTACAACTAATAATTGAATGCCATCCAAGCCTTGGATCGTTTGGCAGTAAGCCATTTCACTCCATCACGAAATTGAACAACATACCATTCAAGAAAACAAGAATTTTATTCCTTACATTCGAGATTTTTATTCCTTACATCTTAGTTAGGCCGGTATACTTTCAAATCTATCTGTCTTAATGTGGAAGCGAATTAACACCCATTATTTTAATTTCAGGGACCGGCTGTGACGAAATATTCAAAAGCAGAAGAACTACAGATATGAAACGAAACCATGTACTTGTTCGATCTTGATCTCGGAAACTTCGAATTATCAGATCCAAAAGCTGAGTCATATACAACAAGAACAAATGATAAGAATACGTTATCTTTTTAACAATTATAATAAGGTAAGAGAAGCGTATAGATTTATAAATCGATCTCATTGCTTCAGTTTTAAACGCTCTACTTCTCTGCCAGCTGGAAGTATTAATTAAATACTCACAGCATTAATCTTAATGAACTGATATTTTGATTAGAGTATAATATATACGCCATCAATGTTCGTAATTTCAAAGGTAGTTAACGATGCCAAAAAAAGTTAATGAACGCTCTGGAGGAACAAGATCAATGAATGAGGATGAAAACTAGAATTAAAATTAGATTATTAGCTGTTTCCCGAGGAGAACTCGAATGAAAATGCAGTTTAATTTTCTAGTTAACTCAACGGAACTATTGGATTGATAAAAATTAAATCTAGTTTGTAATTTTGGCTCCTCTTATTTTTGTAAGAAATGTTTTATTGAAAAAGAAATCTATCTAAAGTTTTTAGAAAATTCAATATTTTATCTGCATTTTCTGGGCACAAAAAAAGTTTCCAGGGCACATTTTAATTGAGAAATCTATATAATATGAGTATAACATTCATAATTTGTTATTTTGTACAACATTACACCATAGGAATTTTATAGGAATTTAATGTGTGAATTATTAATTCCTCAGTTGTGCCTAGTATTTATGAATCATTTATAACAAAAATTGTAAATTGTTATAGTTTGCAATGATATTTTTAATGCCTATAATAAAACGACGTCTGTAATATATCTATCAGTAATTTTAAATTATTAAATTCAATAATATTAGAAATTTCGATTTATTATTAAATTTTCATCCATAAATTTTAAATCGTATTTGTTAACTGTTGATGTAATCATTAATTCAAAATTAGGTGATTTTGTTTTCAAGGTTTATAGAGGAATTGATGAAGGATACTTTCACTTTGACAATTCGGATCCCAGTAAGGCATAGCCATTTGTTATTGCGGTGTTCATACAGAGTAAGGGCAGTTAAAATCATTTTCATAGAAATGTTCTTAAGAGATGGAGGCAAATTAAAATATAGTACCATGCCCCCTTCGAGCTGATATACTTGATGAGCCTTTCCGTGTATTTATAGTCCTAGCAGATGCCGTCTCGAGGCCCATGCATGAGTAGAAGATCAAATGCAATTTAAAAAAAATTCTAGATAGGGCTACAGAGCAGCAGTAAGTGGAGGTAACTGGGGGCAAAAAGGGTGGCGCAATTACGTAATAGAACAATGGATGATGTAAAAGAACAATAGATGACGTAACGGAGGTTGTGCCTTTGATGAGCCGCCACCGCTATCTTGGCCCACGTCACAACCCGAAGTGACGTTACACAGATTGGATGACGTCATGCATAGTTTCTTTTTTATTCTGTGGCAAGAACCTTATTTTTCAGTGTTTATTTTTTGTGGCAACGACAATATTTTTTATGTTTGTGGCAACGACCTCTCAAACCACCTGTTTGGAATGACATCACTTTTTATTTTATTATTTTTAATTATTTACGCTTTTTAATTATTTAACACGCGATTAGTATTAATTACATTGTACGTTGTTAGTTATTTAATCCATTATTATTTTAATTATGTTATTTTAGTATAGTAATTTAATGAATAACTTTTACATAATTGTACGAGTTTTAAAAAGAATTCCACGTCTAAGATTCGAACCCGCCATCTTTTGCATGGAAGAGCTAACCGTTACGCCAAGGCCAATCTTTTCGTCCTTCCAAGTTTATAATTTCACCTTGTCCACCCTCTTTGTCCGCTTGGCCTGGTACAGAGGAAACCGCTATAATGTTCACTAGGATGAAGGACTGCGCATGCTCGAACCTCACTTTATTCTTTGCTGCTTTAAATATAAGATTTTCCCACCAGTTTAAAATCTTTCTTTAGGATATTTTTAATTGATTTTTTTTCTTCTCATTCTTTACTAAATTAAATTTATATGTTTGGCTTTTCCAAACGTAAATTTTACTTTCGCAAATTAATGTTTCCACAATTTTATTCCCGTAGAAGAAAATTTATTTTTACATTTTCTTTAATTTTTTGCACTTTGCAAAAGTTTTTTTTCCCCAAATTTATTCCTTTTCATATTTTTATTTTAAATTTTTTTTTACGTTTAACTTTTTTTGTTTTTACAAAAGTAATATTCATTTTTACAAGTTTAATTTTTTTCCTTTTTGCTTTTTATTTTAAACAAGTTGTTACTACATTTTTTATTTTGCTTTTTCCTTTTTCTTCTTCTCGTTCTTACTAAATTAAATTTATATGTTTTGCTTTTGCTAACGGAAATTTTACTGTCGCAAATTAATGTTTCCACAATTTTATATCCGTAGAAGAAAATTTATTTTTACATTTTCTTTTCACTTTTCTACTTTGCAAAGCACGTTTTTCCCCAAATATATTCCTTTTCATATTTTTAGTTTAAATTTTTTTACGTTTAACCTTTTTGGTTTTTACAAAAGTAATATTTATTTTTACAAATTTAATTTTTTACCCTTTTCGCTTTTTATTTTAAAGAAGTTGTTACTACATTTTTCATTTTGTTTTCAAAAAACTAATATTCTTTTTCATAATTTTTTCCACTTCTCTGTTTTCACAAATGCAGTTTTCCCCGTTATGTATTTTACTTCCAAAAGTAAATTTAAATGTTTTCTTTTTACATTTTTTTTTCGTTTTTATAAATGTAAATTTTTCTATTCTTTAAAATTTTTTCTTGTTATATTTTTATTTTACTCTTAACTTCTTTCTCTTGTTTTAAACACTTATTGATGTTACATCTCCATTTCCCTCTGGAGACCTTTATGGATAACATTTTCCGGAACTTTTATTCTTCTATGCAGTTTAATTGAATATTACATTTCTTACTTTTCATACTACTAATAGTCAGAACTTTTCCTTCTAATCTATTGTACTAATTTCTAATGACTGTACTATATGAAATACTACGCAAAACATTACGAATTCTCTTTTACATGTCTTATTTTTATTCAAAGGATTCACCAAACTGTGTCTGACAAATCTAAATTTTACACTTTGCATTTCCACATTTTTCGCCAGATTACTTTTATCTTGCTTTTAAAATATATTTTAAAACATACATGCTGCATTTCTGATTCCTTTTCTCTAAAAATAAATACAGACTTACACAAGTTTCTTTACTGTAAGACCAATTGACTTTGAAGAAATCCGATACGGAGTAATAAATTTTTCATGTCATGAAGTTCGCTCAAACCAGTTCGCTCAAATACATGAGTCATTTCTACCCAGCATAGTTCAGTTACGTACCAAAAGTACTTCATTTCTGATTATTTTACTCTACAGACATTTACATGAATATGCTCAGAACACTCCTTTTTATTCAGCAGAAGGATTCCTTTACATTACTAACCCATATTAAGGTTTTTAAACACTTTACAAACATATCTTGGAATTTTATTGTGCACATCCTACCTAGAACCCCTAAACATTTTCTAATCCTTGATTTTGTTATTGTGAAAACATCACTTGAATTCCTAACATGATGTCACCCATCTACCACAGAACCTCATAAATGCTACTACATTCGAACTTACCACAGCCTTGACCTTCTTAACAGGATATACGAGATAGTATTATTTTTTGATATAATTACGCATAGAATTAATATTCAGCCATGGAAATAAAACTTTGTCGCCTTTTTTCCAAATTTGGAATATAAAAATTTCTTAACATGGAACATTTTTTTTCAACCAGTAAATATGATCATTATTTTTTGCTGAGTCTCATAGCCTCTTAAGGTATTCATTGTAACTTAACTAAAAGATACTCATATTTCACATTAATAATAATTTATTTAGCACTGAACTGTTACACCCTTTTGAGAACGAAATTTAATTTATCCTACTTGGCATATGAACTCCTATGTAGTTATGTTACATTACACGAAATATTGAGTAGAATTCCAAATAATGATCCAACATAACAATTAACTTAAAAGATTTAACACATTCATTTTAAGACAGAAATTTCAAATTGACATTATTTTTTAACACTGAGGTCTTGCAGCTCTTTGAGAACATTTAAATTCTCACCGATAGTAAATAAAGTTATGCATAACCATCATAGATAACACATAATATTAGCATGACTTCCCAATAATAATCCAACTTAAAGTTTAAAAGTTTTAGCACATTCTAAATTAGGTATGCATTTCAAATTGACATTGCCTAGTAATGAACTCTTACAGCTTTTTTGACATTTAACTTCTCACAGATAGCAAATAAAATTTCTCAGGAATATCGTACATTAATAGGTAATAGGGACAGAAACTCCATATAATGATCAATTACAGTCATCAACTTAGCATAAAGACTTAACATAAAGACCACACTTTCAAAAAAGCATTCTTTTAATTAAACTTTGGAGCCACACAATTCTGGCACATATATATAACATTTTATTTATTATAAGCATAACACATAGGGCACCGTTTGGTGTTAGTGTTCCTCATTTCCCCAGGTATTGATCAAAATATATATGAACTTTAAAATCAGTTAAAAAGTATTCAAATGCAAGCATTTAAACAGAAATACTTCACAAAGTAGATAAAAGATGGGTATACAATGAACTTAGTGATAAATTCAGAAAAACATCTAAGGACCAAGGAAAAAAATGCATTCACGGAGAACGTTCTATGGTAAACTTTCTCTATTTTAGCATATGGGATGCATTTTTTAGTTTTAGATTAAGCAATTCAAGGCAATTCCTGTATAACTAGGGATTTTGTTAACACTACTTGGTAATGTAATTTATTAGAACAGTCGTAGACGTATAGGAGAGCTATGCCATATCCATAGGAAAACTTCAAAAAGAATGTTTTCCAAGCCAAACCGTAATAGTGAAATATAAAATGGAATAAGAAAATGTCAGATTTCTAACAAAATTAGTATCTGAGTAAGCAAAAAATGAATAAGAAATGAATATTTTTTCTGAAAATGTTCCGAACGTCATAAGTCAGGAAAAGGAACCTTAACTAGTTTCATGAACAGGGCATGAAAAATAATGAAGCATTTTCAGTTTTATTTTGTAGTATATTTACTTATACTAAAATCTTCCGTTTTGATGGCTGTATTCTGCATTTAGGCACAAGTTGGAAATCAGAGTGATTTTTGTGTTTTAAAGCTTTATATTCAGAAATATTACAACTTGAGAAATAATACATCTCAAAAGCAAAATGACTAGAACGAAGAGAGAATAAACCATAAGTAGGCGAACGTGATAAATTATTTTTTTTCGCTGGTTTTCACGAATTCATTGATTGGTATCAAAATTATAATGCCCTGTATATGAACTATGATTATTTTCAAATACATTACGATTACTGTTTTCTTTTTATATAGACTTTAAAAAAGCCTTTCGTGTTAATTTATTGTTTTTTCTAAGATTTTTACACGTATTTACTTAAATTTTGCATTTTTTATTTAGAATTATAATACCGAAAGAGCCTAAGAAAACATTTTTTCTTGAAAATAATCCATATTTTCCCCAAACGCTATTTCTTTAATATCTTTGAAGTAACCCATTAAATGCTAAAACAGCCGTTGAGCTTCCCAGTGTCTGAGGGAAGTCATGAAATTAGCGAATTTAAATAATATTTTATCAGTATGCTGAATTTGTAACGCGTTTTTGATGAAAATTAACCGAATTTAGTAGTTCATTAGTATTTTTTCTGCTTCTCATACCATTACATTTACAATGAAATTTGATTCATTGGCATTTATAGATATATGTTTGTTATTTTTTGCATCCAAATGCACCTATCGTGTCTCACATATGTTCATTACATATGATTTAACAAAATTACAAACAAGTTAGAAGCAAAGTAAATATTTCCTGAAATACTCTACATTTCATTTCGGAAAGTTTACATAAGTATCTTCATTTTGAATCCTTCCATGTTTCTTTTCCTGCATCCTAAGCAAATTTTGAGCATAAAATTTTCAATTTTGACGAAGGTTATTTGCGAATGACTGTGGTGTTATCGTGTTTTCATAAACTGGTTTTGAGAAGCACTTTATCTACAACCATTTGAACACTTTTGAATATTACCATTTTTTGCATTACTGCCACTGCAAATCATTTAATTTTCAAATACTTTCCTTTTTATCTTTTACGACGCCTTGTAAAGACTTGGGAACAAAATTTTACTAAATACTTATATTGTTTCATTTAATAATTTTGTTACACTTTGGAAGATTTAACTTGAACAACACTACCACGCTGAACCAGATAATAAGAAATGAAATAGAAATTTGATTTTAGGATAGATTTGAAAAGAAGTATATCCACTATTTTATTTAGAAACATGTGTAAAAATATCTCATCTTCATAAGAAACATCAACCCTTTGATTTAAATTTCTACGAAAATAAGAAGCCTTATTTTGTAAACATGTTTCTCTCCGACTCAAAGTTTCTTCTTTATCATATTCGAATAGAACAATTAACCGTACATACCTAATAGATTGTATTGCATATCAAGTAAATATGTGAAGAAAGTCATGTTTCCCCCCTAAATGCTCATTTTCAGGTCGAATTTTACTAACGCACACATGTATTTATTGCATTTTTAATACAATTTTAAAGGCTGAAATGAGTGTTTCATTATCAAATTTGTACTTTCCGACTTCAGTCTACTGAAAATAAAAAATACATTCACAACTTATTACGAAAAAAGAACTTGTACATGTTATACTTTTTTTTATTAGTTTTTAAACCACTTGATTATCTTTGAAAATTTGTTTCCTAGTCCAGTACTAGTATATTGCTAATTTTCGCTTTTTCAATGCATTTCGTATGTGACAAAAACTTAGTTTCGAAACTTTTGCTTACTTAACGCCTTGTATTGCATTGCGGAACCGGTAACAAGCTTTTCATTTTTATTACGTATCATGCGAATATTTTTAAAAAAAGATATGTTTTTTCCCTTCTGTTTACCAGTTAATACAGTTTTAACCAGTATTTCATTAATACAGAGACTTCTTTAGTAAAAACCTAAACTGAACGTTTCAGTACTAATTTTAAAGATTCTGGATATATCCTATTCAAATGTTCATAACTGAGTGGCAAAATAATTTATATATGTACTTTGCTGCACTCTTGGTTTATTATTAATTCGTTGTTCAACTATAATGCTTGTTTTCAAATGAAGGATCGATATGATTATTAACGTTTCACTTTTCCAAAGAATTTAGTAGCCACCTATATTTAGTACAGAAAATTTTCCTAACTTACCGATATTATTACCAAAATATATACATATTTGTTTCTTTACAAACATGTACATGAATACCCACGTTTTAATGCTTATTTTTCTATATCACAACTAAAATTTCGAGCAAAAAATTTTAAATAATGTCATGTTCCACAAAATTTATGTATTTGTGATGTCGTTGCCTTTTTGTGAACTTTTGAAAGTACTCTCTCGGTAGTCACATTTTCGAAATTGTTTTCCGTTTGCTGTTGGTATGTGTGCTATTGGAAACTATTTTATCTTTGCTGTTGGTATATGCCAATAAATTCTAGATACGGTTTTAGTTTATTTCCAGCCTATAAGTTATTTAAATACTTCATTATATATCTGTAGATCGTTTATGTTGACACTGATAGATTTCTTGGATGTTTTTGAAAGTTATGTTTATTTTGTTCACGCGAATGAAACTGATATTTTCTTAAAATTTTCTTATTCAGAGTATTAATCAATTATGACAGAATGGCGGATTTGTTCTCATTATTCAACATACATATGAACATTAGTATTCCAAATCTTTCACGTAATCGTAATTTTTCCTATCAGTATTAAGAAGACGAATGGAATAAATGCAGCATATGTAGGCATAAGGTAAAAATTTGGAAGTAAAAGAAATTCTTCAGATCTAAGAGACTAAGTAGAATGTGAAAATATTTTTCCTATTAGAAGTTCATTTTTGGAATGACATGGCATATAAAAGCAAATTTTCCAAAAAGTGGTATAGTGAAAATCAAGTACTCTTCAAAATCTGGAATAAAAAATTGATTACAAGGCAGTTTTCTATAAAAAGTGGTCCCAGCGGAGGAGACATGCCAGCTGTTTCTTGAAACTTTAAGTGAGCATCTGAACTTTGCTCTTACAAATATTATCAATAGAATTGTGAAGTCTACGTAAAAGCGAAGGTCCTAAAAGTTTCAGAAAATGTTATCCATAAAGGTCTCCAGAGGGAAATTTAGATGTAACATCAATAAGTGTTTCAAACAAGAGAAAGAAGTTAAGAGTAAAATAAAAACATAACAAGAAAGCATTTTAAAGAATAGAAAAAATTTACATTTATAAAAACGAAAAAAAAATTAAATGTAAAAAGAAAAAATTTTAATTTACTTTTGGAAGTAAAACACATAAGGGGGAAAACTGCATTTGTAAAAAGAGAGAAGTGGAAAAAATTATGAAAATAAATATTACTTTTTTAAAAGCAAAATGAAAAATTAGTAACAACTTCTTTAAAATAAAAAGCGAAAAGGGTAAACAATTAAACTTGTAAAAATAAATATTACTTTTGTAAAAACCAAAAAAGTTAAACGTAAACAAATTTAAAATAAAAATATGAAAAGGAATAAATTTGGGGAAAAATGCTTAATTTAGTAAAGAATGAGAAGAAAAAAGAAATCAATGAAAAATATCCTAATAATAAAGAAAGAATTTAAACTGTTGGGAAAATCTTATATTTAAAGCAGAAAAGAATAAAGTGAGGTTCGCGCATACGCAGTCCTTCATCCTACTGACATTATAGTAGTTTCCTCTGTACAAGGTCAAATGGACAAAAGATGGTGGACAAGGTGAAATAATAAACGTGGAAGGACGAAAAGGTTGGCCTTGGGTTAACGCTTAGATCTTCCATGCAATAGATGGCAGGTTCGAATCCCAGCCGTGGAGTTCCTTTTAAAACTCGTACAATTATGTAAAAGTTATTCATTAAATTACTATACTAAAATAACATTATTAAAATAACAATGGATTAAATAATTAATGACTTACAAAGTAATTAATACTAATCGCGTGTTAAATAATTAAAAAGCGTAAATAATTAAAAGTAATAAAATAAAAAGTGATGTCATTCCAAACACTTGGTTCAAGAGCTCGTTGCCACAAAAAATAAAAATTGAAAAATAGGGTTGTTGCCACAGAATAAAAAAGAAACTATGCATGACGTCATCCAATCCATCTACGTCACTTCCGGAGACAATCCAGTCTGTTAATGTCACTTCCGGTTGTCAGGTGGACAAAGATGGTGGCGGCGGCTCATCAAAGGCACGCCCCGTTGCGTCATATACTGTTCTCTTACGTCATCCATTGTTCTATTACGTAATGGCGGCATCCTTTGGACTCCCGGTTACCTCTGCTTACTACTCAGAGCCGTAGATACATGCAGTTTTAGATACCTTACAGTTTTACACATAAAGTTTACACGTTAAATACTTAGTCATGAAATAGGATGTTGTTGAGGTCTAGTATGTGTAAGCGCTCTAAACAGTGTAAGAATTTGGTTAATAAATATTTTGCGGAAATTTTTTGCACGTACTTGCATATGTTACAATGCTGGAGAGCAGGGATAAAAATGGAGTTTAGAGAAAACAAAATGTTAAAAAGGGTTCTTTGTGAAGTTGTAAAAGGCAACTTGAAATGTGTAGATGCTAAATATTTCCTTGTTAAATTAGTTTTCCTTTCAGGAGCTGGAAAGGAGAAGAAACTCAACTAAAATATTGAGGACATTACGTTTTGCTTATAGAAATCCAAACTTCTATAAAAAGTAAAATTTATTTTCACATTTTAGTGATTGTAAAAATTATTTCATATTGTACGTTTAGAATTTAAAACCTCACTAAGGCACTTAAAGACCTTCGTTGCGATTACTGAAATTCTGGTGGGGGAAAATGTAAGGAATCGCATGCTAACTAACCAGTTATTATGATTTTACTCCTTACTGTAACTTTTCGTTTCCACATTTCTCACCAAAATGCGAATTAATTGTAAGTATTTAAGCTGGAGGTTTCTGGAATTGAAACAGAGAGTGTTTCTGTTATCGCATGCGTGCTGAGTGGCTAGTTCCTACTAGCTCTGACAGTTGTAATTATCCAGTTTTGCGGTCTTTCGTTGCTAACTCATATATTCTGACGCGCCGGTATTGAACCAGTTTGTAGCATAATATTTAATTCTGTAGCTTTCGACTATTGCCGAACATTTAATTTATATTAGACTATATTTTTATGTTTCTAAACAAAAAGAAATTCCCGGATAGTCCTGAATTATACAGGCTTATTAACATCCTGCATGCAATCGGAAACACTCTGGAACGCTGCATAATAGGAAGAGTCGGATTTTGCATCTATCGTAATGATAAAATTAAAGAAACCCAGTTCGGATTCCGACTGCAGATTTTAACAATCAAATCTATTTAAGGAGTTTTAAAATGATTCGAAGGAAGCAAAATCGGCGCACACACCACTCTACAGTCTTCAGCCTAGATCTGAAGAATGTCTTCGACTCGCTTTGGTTGCCTTCAATTCTCCAGGCTTTCGACAACCTAACATGTCCAAATAACCTTTACCTTACTATCCAGAACTTTCTCAAAAGTAGAAATAGTTTCATTTACAACAAAGACACCGTCATCTCCCTCAAACAGTCAAGAGGCTGCTATCAGGGATTCTGCATGAGTGCAGATCTCTGAAACATAGCATTCAACCTTATTATCAACCACAAATAGCCAGAACACCATACATTACAGCTTTCGCCGGTGACATCGCATTTGTGGTCAAAGGACGGACTCGAGACGTTCTTGAAATGAACTGCAAAGATACACTAACCGAATTCAACAATCATTGCGCAATATATAAATACTAACTCTTCGAATAGAAATCCCAACTCATAGTAATTTACAAACCCGGGCAGAATTTTACAAAGCAACTATCACTCAAGATCAACGGAGGCTGCATCAAGAATGTTAAAAGCATAAACTACTTCAGACTTCGCATCGATAACAAACAAATTTCTATCAACCATCTCAAGGAAATTAAACATAGAACGCACCAACTTGCCATCAACCTTAGAAGATTCCAGGGATAAAACTAGGACCTCAATCCATACATTACAAAAGTCCTCTTCTTGTCGGAGATAGTGCTCATTCAGGGAATATAACCTGGAAATCACTCGCGGCTACCGTACATTAGGCGTAGCATTAAATATCTTTGCTGGCAACATGCCTTTCCACCTACAATCAATTCACGAACTATTTACTCCACGCTCCTAAACCGAAAAGCAACACCTCGTTTAAAGACCAGATTTTTTACTGTATAAGAATATAAATCATGACCTTAACCTTACAGTAGACCAGCCAAAATTCACATCAAAATTAAATTCAACAAGAATAACATCGTCACTCCTCGGAATGCATTAATCGTTTACACTTATGTTTACAAGATTCAATAAAAGTTGGCTGTGCATTTT
>KK118419.1:382097-411928 GCA_000611955.2 Stegodyphus mimosarum
CTGCTGAGAATATAATTCAGAATTGAATAAACTGGAATGGTCACCTCATCTCATTGAACAGCATTCACAAATAGGAATTAGTTGCAAGTAAAGCAGTAGTACTACTTCCCAATCTACGTCTTTTAGCTAAGAGTGAGCATGACAGTAAGAATTTTTCAGTCCCACCTCACTCAGTACTTAATAGGACACCGACCGTTCTCTGAATATTTCATGAAAAAAGAATAACAACAACAGATAACGCTTATGCGGAGATCATGGAGACGCTGATCACTCTGTCTTCAGTTGTCAGCTAACCTAAGACCTTTATCTACGTCATCAGTCCTCAATCACATCATCATGCACACGTCTTCTAATCGCACAACGCAACTTCAACCATACGATGAAAAAATAATAGATTATATTAACTCATGAGGAAAATAATAGGTAAAATAACCCAAGTAATGTTTATTAAGTTATAAAATCAAGTACCAAAATCATTGTCCAACCCTGTGAACTGCACATAACTGCAATGTTTTCAACCTAAGCAATAGTTTTAATGTTATATCACGAAGTTAGATAAATGCTTTTGCAAGATTGACCGATTAATGCAAAGGGGACTTTCATGTAAATCACAATGTACTCTGACTGATAATCAAATATAATAGCCTTCCGTCCCATAAAATAATGGACACATGGAAAGCGGTCTCCTCCGGTAAGTCTCCAATTTAAACTTCCAGTATGTGGGGTTTTACTTATTTAATCCTAAAGCTCTGTCTTAGAACCTCACGAACACTAACAAGCGAATAATCGCTTAAGTGTGTGAACAAAGCACGTAGGACACGTAGGAAAGGTTCACTGCCTTTTATTTTTCAGAATATTTACAATCAGTTCCTAATTGGAACTTTGCACAAAGCCTCCACTCGGACGTGAACTTAAATAATAATGAATTTAAATTAAACTAACCTAGCTTAACTAAGCTATCTGAAAGGTACAGCCGAAGCTATCAGAAATCTAAATGGTTAGCCCCTAAATATTAATTAAATCGGCGAAGCCAAGCAAGGGCCTAAGGTATGGCCGAGCATAGTAACTAAGACAGAACGTAGGCAAAGGCAAACGCGCGCTAGTCAGGAAATCGGACTCTCTCTCTAGAAGTCGGTGAAGTATAGACTTAAATAGTACTCTTTCTCATTTGCATTAACTGCATTTCTGAACTTACCTTCTGGCAGGAAATTGTAAGCTGAAATTAGAATAAGATAGGACAGATACAAAACTTAAAATAACTGTTAATAAACTTAGGCTAAACCTTACATGCTGCCAGAATTTAACTACTCGAAGAATAAGTCACAAAACGATCTTGTTTAGGAGTGTAAATTCTACACAAAAAGACTTTTTCATCAAAGTTTTCAACTTGTAGCAAGTGCTCTTTCGTCAATTCATTATTAAACCTTTGTCATAAACAGAAAAACTGTATACAATATCTATATATAATATATCAATAATAATATATAATACAAGTTATACTAAAACTAAAAATCTTTAGTCTCCAAAATTTTATAATTTGACATACATCTGCTTCATCTTTTCCTGCAATCAGACGTCAGTCTTGACGTTTCATTAATCTGGAAGGAAAAAGTATTAAATCTTTTCATAACAGTTTCCAATTGTTACCAATACTCTTTCTAGAAATTATTTTGGCCCTCAAACATTTTCATTCGCACCAAACTTTAAATCTTCTTCATCCCCACGCTATCCAGAAATTGTTCTGAGTGAGACGAATTTTTTATGTTGTATTTCCGCGAAGATCCGCTACGATTTGTTATAAACTCGACTTTCCAGACCTTAGAAGACTCCTTAAACACAAAACTAGATCTAATATTCTAAAACAGAAATTAATTTTTAAATTCTTAAGTGAAGCCTGGAGAGCGTAACTTTAAACACATGCAATCTATACTTTCATTCAATTCATCTCTTATACAAAGTATTTAGAGTCATGCTTGACCAAAACTTACATTTGTACAAGTCTAACTTCTACAATAGTTTAAAGGCTGACATTCGCATTTCTACATTCAATAAAACATTTTAACACATAATACTTTAAAATTCATTTCACAT
Organism: Stegodyphus mimosarum; assembly: GCA_000611955.2. Classification (NCBI taxonomy): domain Eukaryota; kingdom Metazoa; phylum Arthropoda; class Arachnida; order Araneae; family Eresidae; genus Stegodyphus; species Stegodyphus mimosarum. The sequence goes on from KK118419.1 coordinate 384,189, forward strand.
CATTCGTTATAGTTGCTGTACAAAATTCACAAAGCTCGGCTACAATCTTTAAGTTGACACAATTGAAGTCTTTCGACTAAACATATTCCCAAATTAGTTTCCCCTAACTTGAAAATTCTCAAAAGAAAGTATTTACAAAATAAATGTTCTCCAACTTACGAATTCAAAAATATTTTTTGTTTAACAAATAGTTACAGCTACATTCTCGCAAACTTTCGAATTCAGTTTCTTGCTTTAAACAGTATTTAGCAACTTTAAACACATGACATAAATGGAACTTTTAATACAACATAGAAAACAGGGAAAATTTTCACTTATCTTTTTGGTTTCTATCTTCCCGCATTCTCTTGGTGCAAAATTCTTGCCATGTTGGAGATTTCAAACTTTGGATTTTCAGTCGTCTCGGGCGCCTGGTATTCACTTTCGAACAATCTTTTCTTTTCTTCGTCGGCCGTTGAATCGGCCTCCTTTTCTTGTCGGCCGTTGAATCGGATTCCTTTTCTTGTCGGCTGAGGATTCTGGAATTCTGGCTTCCTCTTTGCTTTGTAGTTTTCGGACCTGGCATCGGAATCTTTAAAACCTGTCTTGGTTTTTCAAGGTTCCTGAAAAGGATAGATCTTGGTCGTCGGGTTGTTTTGTTTTCATGGATCTGGCCTGACATATTCCTGTGGTTTCTTTCGAGGTAGTTGGCTTCGGTTCTATAGTTTGACGTTTAATTTGCTTATCTTCCAAGAGCCTTTTCCGCTTTCCCATCGGCGCTGGCTTCTGTTGAAGAGGAACTTTTCTTTGTTTCGTGTTCTTCATTCCCGCTGGGCCTGAACCTTGTTGTTGTTGCGTTCGCTTCGCAGTCCCTTCTTCAGTGTTATCGGCTTTTCTTTTTGTTGCTGGGAGATCCTTGCTGGGTGACAGAGAAATCAATATTCTTGGCGCGATCCCAAAAGCCTGCAATAAATCTTTTAAGACTAGAAAATCCGTACGACTATAGTATGGCTTCAGCTGGTCGATGCTAGCAATAGGTTATTGTCCATTTTCTGCTTTTAAGTAAACCGTAGAAAATTTAATTTTCTCGATGACAAAAGGGCCCTCAAACCTGGGCTCAAATTTAGCTACTCTATTTTCTGGTGCAGATGACAAAGATTGCTTTAAGATCTTCTGGCCTATGGTATATTCTACGTCGCGTCTCTTTCTATGATAGTATAACTTTTACTTCGACCTTGCCGCATCAGAATTTTCTATGGCCCCATTAATAATTTTCCGTATATCATACAATTTAAAGTCTTATTGTCTCTGTTGAACGAAAAATAGATTATCCAGAGGCGTTAAAATTTTTCTTCCTAGGAACAAATCTGCTGGGGTATTTGTGCGGTATCATGTTTTACTGTTCGCAACAAAGATGTAAAAGGCCACGGACAATACATCATAATGTACAGTGGTGAATGTAAATAATGTAAATACTGTATATAGTATATTTTTTAATTGAATATTTCTTTTCAAATTTCATTTTTTGAGTTAGTATGTTACTTGTATGTTAATATGCTATTGGACTTTGCAAATTTCGTCTTGAACTTACGATTGGACGCTGCAACTAATATGCCTGCCATTCGAAATGCTATCCAAGAAATGCTATCACCGGATATTATCTAGAGAAAGCTTGGATTCTGTTTTCCGCCATGAGATAGCTATCGTTTCGTCACAAGATATGCCTGAGTTAGATACGCCGTTCCGGAAGTTTCCAGCACTAAAGTGCAGATGTTTTTCCTTTTATCGGATTAGACAAGTTTTCACTTCATTCTAGGATTGTTAAAAGAGATTATGGATGAGTAAAGATCTTCGGATCGAACACTCATGATTTAGGAAGATGACCTATGACCTATACTGTTCGCAAGGCGAAGCCTAATTGACTGACGCAGCTGTCCCAAAGGTCATGATAATTCTTAACATATCTCCGAATAATTTTAACTATATTCTTATTTACTCGTTCCGCAATATTTGATTGCGGTCTAAAACGTACCATTTTTAGATAACGTATGCCAAGGCTGCGCACAGGTTTTCAATTTAATTACTTACAAATTGCCTACCATTATCTGATATTACTTTACTGGGACCCCGTATTTTAAAATACATTTATTTAGAAACGAATCTGCTACAATTTTTGCTGAAGCCCGTTTAAAGGGCATTATTTCCACCCATTTTGAGAAAAGATCCACGATGTTTAACAAGTATCTGTTTTTATTAATCTTTGTTCTAGGCTAGGGAATAAGCAAATCAATGCCAACCAATTCATTTGGGAAAGTGGTTTTTATGCTATTTACGTACCCGGCCGAGTTGTAATTAACGTCGTTAAATAATTGACAGAAGTGGCATGACCTGACATACGCCGTCACAACTTTGTATAACTGCGGAAACTCCACCGCTTCGGGGACCCTTTGCAGGGTTTTTCTAACACCAAGATGGGGTCCTAATTTCGAATCATGGAGATCCTCTAGAATACCTAAGCATAGACTCATTGGGACTACCGGCCGCAATTCTTAATTATCTTTGGTTGTTTTCGTGAAAAAGAGCAATTTATCTATAATTTCATAATGGGCCGCCCTATTGCAAATAGCCGTTAAGTCTACATGTTCAGAATTTTCGGGATCTCCCAGATAGGCATAAATAGCATTAAATTCTGGGTCCGTTTTTAACTGAGCGATTATTGTTTCTTAGGATTCAATTATTTTTGCAGTTAGCATTGTACATTTAATTGTATTTCCGTCTTCATCGATCCTTATTCTTGAAAGTGCGTCTGGAACATTTTCTTTCCCTGCGTGTTTTATTGTTAAATTAAACTCTTTCAGTTTTAGTGTAGAAAAAAAACCAGGGCGAAAGATTTTTTCAGGAGTATAGGCGACCAACAGCCGCGTTATCTGAATACACAATTATTGGGTCACTACCAAAGTACGCACGAAATTTTTGCACCGATACTAATACCACGAGCTCATTTGCAGTATAATTTCGCTGAGTTTGATTAAGTACAGATTGCTAAAAAAAGCTAAAAAAACCTTTTGGTTGCCCATTTTGGGAAAGAACTGCGCCAAATGCGTAGTCTGACGCGTCTGCTCCAATCTCCAAATTTTGATCCCCTTCCGGGAATGTAAGAACAGGGGCATTAATGAAGGCGTGTTTCAATTCTTTAAACGCCGCATTCGCCTCAGCTGTCCATGTGACCCTAGTCTTTTTTCGTTTAAGCACCGACAAAGGTTCAACTATTTTAGCAAAATCTTAAATGAATACTCTATTATAGGAATGCATCCCCAAAAAGCACCATAACGTCTTAGCCGTATTTAGTGGTGGAAAACTTTCGATCGCTAAAGTTTTCGAATTGTCAGTTTCTATACAGTTTTTTGAGATTTTATAGCCGAGGTACCTCAATTCGTTGGCTGCAAATTTGCAATTTTTAGGATTAACTTTAAGACCCGCTTCATGTAATAATGTAAACACTTCCTCTAAATGCTTAACGTGTTCTTCTACGGTTTTCCTTGTTACAATAATATCATCGAGATAAATGACAGTACTTTTTCCCAAGACTGGCCTTAGCACAATAACCATAACTTTTTGAAATGTAGCCGGAGCTCCGCTTAAGCCAAACGGCTTTCTCAAAAAGGCATCCACGCTTGACTTTGTGATAAACCCTGTTTTTTCAACATCCTCGGGTTTACTGCAATTTGAAAATAGCCTGACGTCAGGTATAAGATTGTCATATATTTAGTTGATCGAATTTTTCTTATAATTTCATCTATTATCGGGAGGGGATATGTGGGGTATTTCGTTATGCTATTTAATTTTCGGTAATCAATAGCGAATCTCCATGCGTTCGGATCTGCGGGTGGCAATCCATTTTTCTTTCTACATAAACTACAGGACTAGTATAGGGGCTGGTACTTGGCGTAATTATTTTATCCTCGAGTATTTTCTTAATGTGTTGCTCGAGAATATCTTCCTTCACACGGTCATACCTGTATGGCTTTGACCGAACTGGGGGCTCAGTACCAGTATCGATGCTTAGCGAGACAATCTCCCAGAAGACAGGTTTTTCATCGAGTAACTAGGAAAAATTTCTTACCAGTTCTTGAATCTTGTCTTTTTCCCCTTCTTCGAGGTGATTCAGCTCATGTTCCGGCATGGCGGCTTGCTCAACTTCCATTTTATACATCTTGACCTGTAAAGTAGAATCTTTGAAATTAATTTTTGCGCTAGTTGCTCGTAAGAAATCAACCCCCAATATGACTGCAGTTAGAAAATTCTTTACCACGAGAAAGCTTATTTTCTGGACCTCGTTTTTTATTTGAACATACAGCCCCACTTTTCCCAAGTAGATACACTGTTTGCCTTGGGCAGCAATCACGCGTTGTCCCGTTGTCTTAAACAGTCTGTAATGAGAGAATGCTTTTTAAAAAAATCCTGCGACAGGAAGCTGCATTGAACCCTGGTATCCTGTAAGGCTGCCGTAGGGACGTCTTTAACTAGTATTTGGATTTTTGGGAAGGCCAAATTTTGGACGACTGCTGTATTCAGTCAAGAAATCAGACTCTCTCTCTAGAAGTCAGTGAAACCTCTACTTAAAAAGTACTCTTACTCATTTGCATTTACTGCGTTTCTGAAATTACCTTCTGGCAGGAAATTTTAAGCTGAAATTAGACTAAGATAGTAAAGCTACAAAATTTAAATTAACTATTAATAAACTTAGGCGAAACCTTACAAGTACCTCAAGATTTAAAATTTCTCCCAACAGGGCCAACAGGGCGCTCGCGAGATTCTTATAAGGGTCTTTAGGCTGAGGGGACAATACTTGTAAAATTTTAGACTGAAGTTCTAACGTCCCCAAGCTTTCACCCATAACCTATTTCCTGTGCTAATATTTGCGTCAAATACGAGTTGTGGTTATTGTAGCATAAGATCGTGCGGTTATGTTCCCAATTCAGTTTAAATAAAAAGAGAGTATAACCTTCTCAAGACTTTGTTGTTGTTCACAGAAATGGCAATAACTTACTTTTCGTCTGTTAGGGTTATAGAACTTAGGTAGTATTAACAGACCAAGTGTTTTCCTATGACTTAAGCAGATTGTTTGTCGAGCAGAAATTAGAACTAATGTAACAGGTAATGTAATTTACTTCTAAACATATATTCTGATTTTAAATTGTTGGTACTCCAAAGAAAAGAAAAACTAAACAGATGTTTATGCATAATTACAAAAAATATAGAGCATACTTTCAAATATAGAGCAACTCTAATGTGTGCTTACTGATAATGCAATAATGGAGTATTAGTGTATAATGTTTTTTTCTGCGATGAAAAATGTATCTCATATATATAAACTCCTTTAATTTTTACTGCTGTGCAGCGACAAGCAGAGAAGGAAACAAATTAGGTACTTATCTTAGACGAAGTATTCCAGTGAAAATAAAATTCAAATATCATAAATTAAATACTCATCTGAAAGGATTAGACAAATTATTTAAGCAGCACAAATTTGAGATTTGCTTCAGGTGTTTAAAAATCTGGCTGCATAATGCAACCAAATTTGAGATATTTAGGACAGGTCTTGCAAATTTATAATTGGACTTAATTACTATGCACTACTTAAATGAGGGTCAGTGTGAGCAGAAACTTCGTTTTTATTTCTTAAATATTCTTGCGCAAGCTAAATTTCTTTAATGCCTCCAACTGATATCAGAACTTGCATTTCCATTGGTTCGAACAAATAACTTTATTCTTCTTTCTTTCAAATATTGCTCGAAATCTCAAACAACAACAGATCATTAAGCAGTTTCCAACAGAAAAACTCGAAAGAAAATTTCCGCTCTGCATATTACGCGACACACGTAATCAGACTTATTGGAAAACAAGAATACTTGAATAACCGCACTGTATGCCTGGAGAGAAAAGTTAACGCGGAATCACGATTCATTTCCCCTCGACGTTGACAAACGTCAAAAGTTCTTCTCCTCAAATGAATTTCGAGTCTTTTCTTCAAAAATGAATGTAAAAGTGTGTCAATATATAGCCGAAAGGGAATATATGTATTTTTTCTTTTCTGGTCTCTGTTGAAAATGTCTTGGTAGCGTTTACTCATTCAACCATCGCAAAGCACTGAAGCAATTTCAAAAGCGCCTTTCGCAAACTTTTCCATAAATATTAAGATTTTATTTCCTCTGCGGGTCTGAGCTATCCATCATTTCTACGGAAAACGAAAAAGTCAATATTAGTGCATCAACCACGCAGAAAGCGAAAGGAAAAACAGCATCCAAGAGGGAAAGGAATTTTTTCATTCCTTTATCATCATATCGAATAACTGTCCAGGCAAAAGTTTACGAAAAGTACTCTAATAATTTTTGGATTTGTGATATTAAGAAATCTAGGCTTAGCTTTATAATGACAAAGTTTTCTTATATGCGAGCTGTCAGGGTTTCGCTTGCGAAATTTAAGGTAAATATAATAAAATTACATTTTGTATTAATGTAATAACATTCCTTTATGTTATTTAACCCGTTACTTTACGTTATTACTGTCACTATTTATTATATTTATTACCCTCACTTCACACTTCCATTTTCTCGCCAGGATGCAAATTAGTTTGCGTGTAGTTAAGGTGAAGATTTTAAATTGTAAGACACAACATATTCAGTCTTTCGAGACCACTAAGTAGGATTGCTAGAAAAGATAATATTTGCAGGCTTCGGTACTGCATCTACTCCGGGTAAGTTTTGAACCACCTACCCGTTAAATGATTTGTGTAATCGTTGAACACTAGTTTATTGGAAATGAAATTTTACATTTGACTCATGTATTTAAGTTATCTCGCCACAACTGTCTGGTGGATTTGTGAGCACCATTTATGCCTTCTGTTCTTATTTAGTTTTAATAAACGGTGTTTTAGACCCTTTTCAATGTTTCAATTGTTATTTGAGATTTAGCGATAATTCTCTTAACTTCGACTAAGAGTTCGGACACTTTGGATAATTGCAAAGAACACTAAACTCTACAAACTAACTAATACAAAAGAAAACTTAATTATTTCGTAACCGAAATACATTAAATTTTGGCCCTCTTAGGTTATTAAGGTGATAAAAGCTGCAAACAGTTTTGTGAATAACATAAATTTTGAAGTTAATATTTGAAGTATAACGCAATCATATCTAATTATTACAAAAAAAATGTGATTTACTTAACTATTTGATTTTATTTTAAAAAATGAAAGAATAGAATCTGAGATCATACCTTTATAGTACATCCGCAATGTATCTAGCTTAAAATTTCAATTTATTCTTTTCACAATAAAGATTTTCAGCGAAGCATCTATGCCTACATACATCTACAGCATAAAAGTTGAGGTTTTCATATTGGCATGATAAATGTTTAGACGCCTAATCTCTAACATAAGCCGAGCAAATCTGTTTATGGACTAAATAGCATTCTTTTCCATTTAACTTCCTAGACATAAAAAAAAAATGAACTTTCTCGTTAGTATGATTTATATAATATCTATCTACTACAGTCCAGAGTCATTTATCCTTTTGAAAGACGTTCCATGAAATCTCCTTTGTTAACTTAAACAACCCTAAAAACGTTAAAATTCGATTCGATAGTTTGATTTCGGCTACTTATACTAGTACTCTTCGTTTATGGAGGGAAATGGCTTCATGGAACACATTCTAAGTAATTTATTTTATTTTGCACACAACTAGAAGCAAAAGTCCTCATACAGACAAACTTTTCAAACCCTCGAAATAGTATAGCTCAAGCGGTTATTGTTTCTTCACTTCAGCCAGTAGGTCACTGGTCGGCCTCTATTCAATAGCCAAAAAATAAATGAAAATGTCACATTTTTTAAAACAGGTTTCAGATGCTAATGTTCAAGAACTTATAGTGTTTTGCAGTTTTGGAAACCTCTAGTGAAAGTGTTGCTGCAGAGCAAACTTCGCAGATCGCCCATCGCTGTAAATATTAGGATTTGCTATGGCACATTGTTATAAGTACCATTAGTGTTAAGTTGTTCATATTTTGATTTATTTATTTATTCGATAAATATATATTAACGTGTATTTGTAAGTAAGAACCCTCATCCCTTTGAACAATATAAAAGCAATGCCAAGCAACAATGAAAATTATCAGGTTCATTTGACTGGTATCCAAAATTTTAATGCATATTCAGATGCACAAACTATTTACTATTTGCACATTTATTAAGTCATAATTCAAGAAACGCCTAAGTGACGCACAGATAATTAATAAATATAAATTAATTACATTCTAGCATTTTAAATGAATCTACATAATGATTTGGTTCAGGTTGATTAGTCCCCACAAATTTCAAAAGATTCAGCTTTTGGGGATTCTACGTTCAGTTAAGAAGTGGTTTGCCTTTAAGTGCAAAATTTTAATGTACAGTTCATCTTGCTCAAAATTCATGCAGCTTACATTTTTTAGATAACTGTATGCTAAAAGACTTTGTTCCGATTATACGCCTTTTCAGTTTGCCCAAGATAATTATTAACAGTCATAGAGCATTTTTACGGAAATTTGGAATGAAAAACTAAATTTGAACTTTCATGCCATTGCATAACTTCCGTTGAGTATTTTCAAACGCAACAAATTGTAATTGCATGATCCTCATTCATAACATAACTTTGTAAGCATTTAATGTAAAAGCTGATTGACTCAAAATGTTTATTCATTAAATGTATCCTTTGGTTAGAAAATAATATAAAATTCTGAATCCTCATTTAATGAAGTTTATGTTATTTTAGAATTTGTGCAATAATTTTAAAATCTGTATGTTTAAAAATATGAATAATAAGAGACGCATAATACTTCAAATTTAAAAAAAATGGGAATGATACTCCCATTTCATAATATGTTGTTGCGTGCGTACGGCGTATGGGTTCGCAATAGATTGAATGCATACAGGTCCCATGATAGGTTGATAAAATATATTATCAAAAGAAATATTTCAGAGTTCTGGAATTTTCCACAGAAATACTCGTATAGGTTTTCAGAGTATCACAGCGTACAATCAGTAGTTATACGTCAAAGTACTAAGACGTTAAACACAACGCAATGCAAAGAGCATCTAAAGAGAAAGCTAAACCGGAGATAGTACCTAGAACTCACGCTGATGTAGCAACAACAGCTACTGATAGCAGATGCTCTCGCTAGCCTTATACAGTTTTCACCCGACCGCCGAGATATTTCTAGCACTTTCTACATTTCCAGATTAGTGGAAGGCAATATGCGGGTCGAACTAAGGTTACAACTAATATAATGATCAATTACATTTATTAAATTACAATGCCTATTACTGTGATACAGGGATCGCACCAAAATGTAACCAAATGATCGCCAAGTTTCCGAATTTTCGCAATATCTCGATAAATTTGGAGTCATAAATTAGTAATCGAAACCATTGCCAGCTGGCGATACCTCGCCAGATGAGAAAGTGCGGAATCATCCATCGATCTATTTTCCCTTAAAAAGTCAAAAGGAATTGACAAAAATCCAAATATCGTTGATTCTTTTCCTCCGTCGGATGACAATTATTATCAAGTAATTGAATGTCTTAAAGCTCGATTCGGCAGAGAAGATCTCATGAAAGTATATGTGAGGGAATTATTGAGCTTAATTTTAAATTATTCACTTAGCCGAAACAGAGCAATACCACTCGCGAAGCTGTACGATGAAATTGAAACTCATTTGAGAGCACTTGAAACATTAAAAGCTATAACTGACAAATACGCATGTATGTTATACCCTCTCGTTGAATCGTATTTGCCGGAAGATGTTATTAGAGTATGGGAAAGAAGCGTAGGTTAGCGTGAAACTAGTAAATCATCAAATAAACTTACTGCTTTAACGAACTTTCTAAAATCCGAAGTAGAGGGTGAAGAGAGAATATCGCTGGCAAAACAAGGTTTCGGTTTCGATAGTAAGGTTAAACATTCAATCCTCTCCCCCATCTACTAATGAAACGCAAAACATTGCTACTGCCGTTGGACTTTTCGAGGCACAATCACTCCGAAAAATAAAGAAACTGTTTTTTTTAAAGGATCATGGTTTACGAGCATGTAAAGCTGCATTAAAAATGTAACTAGATGATAGGAACAAATTATTATCGAGGAAATCATGTTGTTTTTTACGTTGTAGAATCGGACACAAGGCGTGAGATTGCAGGTCTAAAATTATTTGCGAAAACTGCAGCGGCAGACATTGCAGAGTTATGTGCAATGAAGAACATTTAAAGGAACGTAAAGAACAAAAAGAAAATTTTTCTGAAGTAAAACAAAATGTGATTAGTGATGCAATGTTAAGTAATAGAACATGTTATGTTATGTTATGTAGAAGTGAGGGGGCCACCTAATATTTACCCTAAGTGAGTAGGTATTAGCCCCACACACTAACTAGAAAACAAACAACATTCTGGCATCATTCTTCGAGTGGAGATGGGAATTGTGACTCGAGCGAGCGCAAGTACTGCCACCGGCCGCGGCATCAACGGTACTCCTACCTTTCAGCATTAAATTTGCTCAAGTAAAAGGTGATATACATATTTACATATTATATAAGTATATAATAGAACACGTACGCATAAAGTGCTTTTAAAGACGTTGTATGTGAAATTACGGGGTAAAAATGAAGGAAAAACATTTCGTGCACTCATCGATACAGGCTCCCAACGATCTTATTTAAGTAAACGTGTCATAAGGGAGATGCAGTACCAGAAAATTGAAAAGGAAAACGTTATTCATAATTTATTTGATGGCAAAGAACATTCTGAGAAGCATTTTCGATATCGAGTATACTTAAGTACTGTAAACAAGGATAAACACTGCAATTTTGAAGTCCTAGACCAGCAAGAAATTTGTTCTGAAATTCCTGTTCCGAGACTAGAACCATTTTCTAAAGAACTTTCTGATAATAGTATTGTCACGACAGATGAATTTATTCTTGGGAAAGAAAAATCATCAGAAATTGATTTGGTAATAGGGGCTGACGTAGCGAGTAAACTCTTTAATGGCAAAAAAATACATTTCTTATGCGGACTGGTGGCTATCGGGACACTGCTAGGTTGGACGTTAATGGGAAAGATACATTGTATTATAGATACTGATGCTAATTCTGCCATGGCAGAGACAAATTTCCTTGTTAATGATGCCACGCTGTCAGACCTGTGGAGACTTGATGTTATTGGAATAACAGATGCGGTTATAAAGAAATCGAGAAATAAAGGAATCGGCAAGCAAAATTGCAGTTCCAGAATTCTGTATCTATAAACGAAGAGAGGCGTTATGAAGTCGCACTTCCGTGGGCGGAGAATCATGTATTACTCCACACGCACAAGGATTTAGCTTTGAAGCGTTTACAGTCTACCACCCAGAAACTTCTATTACAAAATTTATTTTCTTCACACAATGCAGTTTTTAACGACTGGTGTAACTTAGTGGTGATCGAAGAAGTTAATGAAAATGTAGCGGTTGGCTATGGACATTATTTGCCCCATAGACCGGTGATCAAAGAAAATAGCTTAAGGCCAATCCGACCGGTGTTTGATGCATCTGCGAGGAAACAATCGTCTCCCTCTCCAAATCAGTGTTTGGAGTGTGGTCCAAATTTGATAGAACTAATTCCTTCTCTTCTGTAGAGATTTCGTGAAGGCACGTTTGCTACTATTACAGATATTGAGGCTTTTTTACAGATCATTGTAAAGCCTCAAGATAGAGATTGGCTTCGATTTTTCTGGTAAGGAAAGTTTAATCTTCGAGGTTGGTTATGTACCGGAGATAATTTGAAGCAGGAAACTACGTCATCAGATTTTGTGAAGGCACGTTTGCTATTATAACAGATATTGAGAAGGCTTTTTTTACAGATCGGTGTAAAGCCTTAAGATAGAGATTGGCTTCAATTTTTAGGTGGAATGATGTGGAGAAGAAAAGAAAACTAAAATATTTCGTCATACTAGAGTAGTATTTGGGGTTCAGAGTAGTCCTTTTCTTTTGGCAGCTGTTATAGAATTCCATTTACAAAAGCACGTGAAAAATTCTCAATATGATACGGAGATGATAGCTAAACTCTTGCATAGCGTCTACAAAGATAATATTGTGGCCAGTTTTGAAAATGGAATCCAAGATGATCCAGTTCATCAAAACATATCGAGAAATAATGTATGAAAAAAAGTTTAATCTTTGAGGTTGGTTATGTACTGGAGATAAATTGAAACAGGAAACCATTTCACCCGTATTGGGCCTGTTATAAAACTCTCAGAAAGACAATTTAATTTTGAATCTAAATTGGTTAGACGATTTAGAAATGACTGGAATAAGGAAGACAACAATTCTCACTCTAACACACAAAGTATTTGATCCTATTGGAATTTTAAGTCCTGTTCTCTTGTATCCTAATGTATTGCGGCAGAAGTTATGGAAAATAGGAATTTCTTTTGCTACTGAAGTCGACGAGAGTACAAAAAAAACTTTATGAATTGCTATAAAGGCCTTTTTCTCTTAAAAGAAATCTCCCTCCTACGATGGATACATTTCAACAAGGACAATAGGTAGTTCTGCAGTGTTCACACTTTCTGTGATGCCAGCAGTAATGCGTATGCTGCTGCAGTTTCCTTGAGAACTGAGACGAATTCTGGAGTTGACGCTCATCTGTCTAGAGTAGCTCCTGTGAAGTCTATCACGATTCCTCGTCTGGAGTTGATAGCTGCCACGATAAGAGCCAGACTGAGCTCTTTCGTTTTAAATGGATTACAATGGCAAAATGTAGAGATGCATTTTTTGGACGGATTCTACAACAGTTTTGAAGTGGATTCAAAAAGAAGACGTCGTCTGGACTGTCTTTGTGGAAAACAGAGTCAAGGAAATTAGGAAACTGAGAGATCCAAACGCGTGGAAACATGTTACTGGAACAAAAACCCCAGCTGACCTTCCATCAAGGGGTTGCACTGCCAAACAACTTTTGGCAATTGTATGGTGGGAGTGCCCCGTTTGACTGAAGAAAAATCTGGAAGTATGGGCAAAATCGAATTCAGTCTATAATGATGAAGACATAATTCATGAAATGAGAAAAAGCGTAACGAAAACTCATTTAAGCATAGAAACTTGAAGCAATCTTTCACAGTCTCATCATACGGGAAACTCATTAGAATAGTTGCTTGGAATTTTAGATTCTACTTCAATCTAAGATATAAAGCGTTGTCATGCTCTGGTGAACTAACTGTAAAAGAAATCAGCGAAGCGGAACTTATCGTTTTGAAAGCTGTCTAACGAGAAGAATTTTCTGATGGAATAAATGGCTAGCGAATAAAACCTCTTCGTCCAGTACTTGACGAGAAAGGATTAATAAGAGTACGAAGACATATCTTCAGCAGAAAAGATAAGAAACATTTTCGGTTACCAATAATACTGCCATCACAGCATAGAAGCATATGCTTATGGCATACAAACATAAAGAACTTTGGCATCCAGGTGTACAAATTTTAATGAATCACCTTCGATAGAATTATTGGATTTTACAAAGTCGCAAAACGATTCGACAAATTATCTTTAAATGTGTTCGATGTAAACGATTCACCGTCACTCATCCAGAACCGGAAACAACTTTCTTGCTGCCTGAAGATCGAGTGTTGCTTGCCTGAAGATTTAGTAAAGGATGCTGCTGTATTTGAAGTCACGGGTGTGGATCTCGCAGAGCCATTGTATTTAAGAGATAAAGTAAAGGCCCGGATAGTTCTATTCACGTGCGCCGTTTATTGGTAATACATATTGAACTAATAACATCTTTAACAGCGGAAGCCTTCCTGCTCTCATTGAGAAGACTTATAGCACGCAGAGGAAAATCGACTGCTATTTATTCCGATAATGGAAATAACTTTGTGATAGCTCACATGAAACTCTGCAAAGTTGTCTGGAAGAAAAAAGAGGCTGAATCTACACTGAAGAAAATAACTTGGAAATTCATTCCCCCCTCGGCTTCATGGTGGGGCGGATGGTGGTTGATCGGCATGGCCAAACAGATTTTGTGCAGACTAGTAAGAGGGTTATTCAATTATGGCAAAGCACACGAGGGCTATCTGCCTAAAGGGAGGGATGCCTTCGTGGAGGACTTTCTAAGGGAAACTGGCTCGTATACACGTTACACATGGGGAAAACCACGAAAACGCCCATGCAGCCAGCCCGTTTGCGGGATTCGAACCTCGGACCGAACTACCAGTGTTCAGCGTCTTTACTGCTCGGCCGTTGGTGGGCCGCAGACTAGTAAGAAAAGCTTCTCTTAATTATGAAGAGCTCAATACAGTATTGTGCGATACTGAACGTCTGATGAATTCTTGACCTTTGACATATTTGTGTGAAGACGCTAACGACTTAATTGTTCTCTTTCCTTCGATGTTCTTACAGTAGAAGAAAGAGACTGGAGTGCCAGACATTGATAACATTGATGCTACTTATATGCATAAAAGACATGTTTACTTGCAGAGGATACGTGTAGATCTGCGAAAACGATTTCGACAAGAATATCTTGGACACTTAAAACACGCTAATCTTTCTAAAAGAGTTTGCAAATCGATTTCTATTGGAGATATCGTATTCATCGTTTCTGATGAACTGAAGTGTCTATAATGGCCAATAGCACGAGTTTTGGAAGGCATACGTGGAAAAGATGGTACTGTGAGAACTATAAAATTAAAACAAAATCCAGCATCGTCACAAGAGCGATACAGCGTGTTCATCTTTTAGAGCTGTCAGATGATCTTCAAGGTCCTGTTTTGAGAGACAAAGCCCTTAGTGACTATTAGACACCGACTAAAATTGATAGCTGCAAAAGTCATGTTCCACTAGAAGGACAATCAGAATCCACATAATAAGTCACAGTCACTCGTAGTGGACGAACTCTGAAACCTATTAATAGACTGCAATTGTGACATGTGCGAAAGTAGGTTGAGTTCCTCCAGAACTCAAGCTGGAGGATGTGGCTGCTGAGCACGAACTGAAGCGAAGTGAAATAAACTGAGTGAACCTCATGAACTGACCAGAGATACTTAGAGTCAATAGCGAGAACGAGAACGAAGGGAAAGCAGCCATGATTGCTGCTTACATGTTACGCGTTCTGTAATTTTAATAATTTTATATGTTTCTATCGTTTACGTTTTGCTGTAACTACTAATAAAGTAAGTTTGTGTTGTGAAAAAGAAGCCTACTATTTTTCGACTGGATTAGTACCACTTTAACCTGGATTACTTCCCAATTTTAGAGGGCTTCACTCAAGCCACCCACCACGAAGAAGAAAAAAAGGGTATGTTTACCCTTTGACAATTTTATTGATCTTCTAAAAATTTGATACATAAAAGACTCATGAAAAATACTTCGGATCATAGCGCAAATCAGCCTGGGCAATGGAATACAACATCGTAAGTATTGCAATTTATACAGGATCCCTGAAAGTGAAAGAGGTTTGGTTTAAATTTTTCATCTTTAACTGGCTTTTCCACCCTTGCAAATCATCTTAAAAATTTTAGATTTCTAACCCAATACTTAATATCATGATAAGATGATAAACATGAAAGGTTTAAAGAAAACATGATAGTTATAAAGGCTCTACTGATGTATCATCGTTACAAATCGCATTCAAAATCTTTTGTTCAGTTACTTAGTTATGGCAAATAATTTACATTTTGTAAGGATTTTGTAATTTTGTTTGTAAAAGCTGTATTCATTGTGCAGTACGCAATAGCTATTAACCACATAAAACTGTGGTTCGAGGGTTGTAGCAAGGTTCATTTGCGTTTGAAAAATGTATTAAATAGAGTTTTGAGTATCTAGATATCCGTCATTTTGCTATTGAACGAGAAGTTTTTCTACTAATATAGTTGTTTCCAAAGCTAATTTGTGACAAACATCTTTACAATTTTTGTGTCTTTCCTGAATGAATTCTTAAATTTGGAGGAAACGAAAGAAAGCAAGTATTACCATCCGTAAGCCCAATAGATATCTTAAATTTGTCCTTATATGTAAGTTGGGCATTAATCAGGTGTTCTTCTTTTTAGGGTAATAGCTACCCACAAATTCAAATTGAGAAAAATAAGAATCCGAAACTGATACCACATGAAATTTGATCCTTGTTCTGTTACTTAATTCAGAGCAGTAAGCAAAACTAAACCAAAAACGCTTGCCCGAGACATTGCATTTATCGAAAGTTTAAAAGTATATTAAAATATTATTATATCTGATCGCCTCTAAAACATAAGTATTTACACTATCAAGATTATCTTGCGGAAGAACGTCGACGGGACGCCGGAGTGGTGAAAATATCTATACTATTGGCTTTTGACCCGCATTCGATCCATGGGTACGAGCGTGCTGCATAGTTGATTTCCTTGACTATCCAAATGTGTAACGGAAATACAAGCTACTTTCAGTTAGATATTCCTCACGAAGTTATCCTTTACCTTAGGGAGATAATCCTTGTGTGTTCTGACATATTCAGATAATCTGTTGTTGTTGCTGTGACTAACTTCGCTTGTCTGATATCAGAGCAAGCCCACAAATTCATCATGGTCAGAAGGTAAGATTGCGCCTGTCGCTGGTGACAGCCTTGGACTTCATGCAGGTGACAGTACGACTTTGTTCAGCCCCGCCTCCAATTCTCAAGGAGAGCATCCCGGGGTTCTGACGGGTCCGAGGGTCACCTACCCAACTTTTGTCACCAATATCCTCTCGAAAGGAGTTTCACAGCGCCTCTCCGCACGGATTCTTATACATTTACAAACATCCATGCCTTCTCTGGGTTTCGAATCCGGCACTTCGATAGAGCAGTCAGCGATGTTAACCACTATCCCAGTTAGGCAGCTCAAATAATTTAATACTGTAAAATAAAAATTTGCAATTTTAAACCTATTTCGAAAAGTTATTATGCTTAATTATTTTGCAGTCTTATGCGTATACACTGCACTATAAATCCGGAAATTTAAGTATTTATTTTAAGAAACAAATAAAAATATTTAATGTCTAGTCAGTATTATCTTTTGAATTGCATTAAGATGAAAGGAATTTTCTTTAACTAAACATAATGAAAAGTGGCAATAACTATCGATCTCAAAACAAACAGAAAAATGGAAAAGGAAAGCAAAAATTAAGAAATCTTAGACTAACATAAAGAAGTTTTGCTTTATAATATTATTTTGATAGAATGGTTTGTAAAAGATTTTTTCACAAGGAATAAAATATGTAATACGTCTTTTCCCCCCCTTCATTTACAAAGGTTTTAGACACATTTTGTTGTTCTTAAAACACGGATTTTACATTTTTTTCTTCATATACTATTTTCTTTTGAAGGACTTTCCTTATAAGCTTTCTTTTATAAGCATGTATAAAAAACTCAACTTTAAGGTATACGATTCATCAACGTCAGACAAACTTAGTTATGTGGATATAAGGAGTTAGAAGAAATATAAAGCATCTTGTTTATTTTTAAGCGAGAAGAATAAAACGATGTTCTCTGAACTAAAGTACTTATGGTCCATATAAAATTTAGAGAAAGATGAAACTGCTTTTCCGGCTTTACAACGTATCATTCTAAATGGCTAGCGAATATTTACCTGTTTTGAGAGCTTCTATATAGAAAAATTATTTTCAAATTAAACTTTTATTTTGAGATAATTCTTGATATAACAGTCATAAAAGTAGAGCAAAGCATTTGCAGAACGTTTTTGGACTTTACCTGCATTAACAATTTTTGAATGCAAAAGGAAGGACTGGTTTTTGGTCTAGAGCTGGGGTTATCAATCAAGATTCATGCTTTCACGTAGAAAATGCAGTCTTTTATTTAGCTGTTATTAAGTATTTAGTTTTAAATTATGAATATTAAAAAAATCTTATGCGGGCACTATATGACTTCGTATGGAATATTAAATTATACGCAATTTTTTTGCTGCATTTCATTGAAGTTTATTTCCTCGAATTTCATTAGACTTCTCATTCAATAAATTCAGTTCTTTCTTCGCGGGAAGGCAAAAATGCATAAAACCTTAAAATATCTTTATTAAAATTTGAAAAAGATAGAAAAAATAAAACACCGAATACAATTAAAAAAACAAGTAGAGTTTTTACGCAAAAAAAGGTAATTCGGCCAGCGGATAAGAAGGCAGATTTTTAGATGCACAAAACTGAAAGTTAACTTTTGTTCCCACTTGGCAAAAAGACACTGAAGGAGCAGAAACTGATTAAGTTCCCTGTTCTGCTAACTTTCAAATGTAAAAAAAAATATGACTGCTACAGTAAACGGAAATTAGGCTCAGCCGCAGCTAAAAACTAAATTGCTGAAAATTTTATAACTGTTTCATGCAGATTAAGTATAGGCATAAAAACCTTAACCGGAACCGAACAACATAATTCAATAATTTTTCAAGCAAAAATGCACAATAATTAATTTTAGAAACTATAGTGGTGAGCAATCTTAGTAATAATTTGAATGGACAAAATGACATGGTATATTTATTAAACTGTTATTTCTCTATATTACTTCCGACTGGCGTCGAAGCCAGCAATAATTCATTCGCGGTTGGAACATCCTTTAAATTTTGTTTTTTATTTATATTCTTATCTCGCGAAAAGTTATGTCTGGAGTCTTGTTTTCGATTGTTTAATTCGAATGACGACTTGTTATTAGAATATGTCTGTTCAGTGATGTCAAAGCAAGAGTAAGAAACGAAAGTAAACGTTGAATGTCCGAATCAGATTTGTTTTCTTGTGATTTATTATACTCTAACACTAAATCAGTCGGAATAAGTTTTAATAGCATCGGGCATAAAATACTGCCATAATGTTTGGGAGACACGTTTAATGATTCTAAACTTCTTAATTGCATATTACAGTTATCTACAAACTTCCTAAAAGATTTAATATTATTAGAGCTTTTTAATGGCTGCATAGTTAGAATCTTGTTCATGTGTGCTTCAATGTTTCACAATGATAAACACAAGTTATTTAAAATTATTTCTTGTTTCGATTTCATTAATATTAATATTTCATTCCAAGATCAATTAATCAAGCTCACGTCTCGGCATTGGGATGCCATTTAGTAAAACTTTAAGAACGTTAACTTCTTAGTTTTCAGTTTCTAAGTTCTAAAGGTAAAGAAAAAGGTTCACTCACCTTTCTTCCTGCTAACAATTGTGCCCGGGTGAGCTTGCCTAAAGATAATTTCGGAGATCTATGAAAATCTATATCTTAAGAAAAAAAAATCCTTTTAATTCCAAATATTTCAACGTTAAGATATACAGAAACAGACTAAATCGAAATTACATCCAACATCTTATATCTCGTCTGTTCAACTGTTTTTTTCATTCTCGTTGCCCAAAATTAATAACAGAAAAATAAAGTCATAAAATTTCATCGCGCGCCATCAGTGAAAACAGAAATTTCTGTTTATTAATTTGTTTTATAGTTTTTCTTTACAGGCCGTTTCCGAAAATTGCAGTGAATTCGCTGTGAGATTGGATTAACTATCTCTGTTTTGAATTGAGTTCTGTTTAAAGTTTGAGACATTGTGATATTGTACGAATATCTATATTTCAGTATTTTGTTTTATTTCTTGTGGAAAGAATAAATTTTATTAACTGTTTAAAGACTTTTGCATTCAATCCATGACGAACCCGTACTCACGCAACAATACTATTCATTAACTCCATTGTCCATCACATATGATAGTAACGACAGTACTTCTTTGTATATTATATCCTACTAGACTGGACGCAGATTATACATGATACACATTATATTGAGAATAATATTATATAGTACTCTATTAAGATTGCTGTTGCGTTACCTAGAACATAGATTAAAGGTGCTGCACTGAGCGTGTGCAAAAATCCTGTCTACAGTAAGTATGCTATTCATTATATGCCTTTTCAGTTATGGTTATTGCGTGTCTTCATTATACTGTCAGTACTACTATCAGTACTACTACTATCAGTAGTACAGTCATTGTGTATGAGTACTGTAGTCATTGTATTTCATATTAAGTAATAAACAGATTGCACATATAATTGCGCAAGAAATAAACTGGCTCATTTTACCGGCGCGCAAGTTTAAAGCATCGGCTAGCGTTAATGTCAAATCCGGAATATTAAATTCAAACAGAGTTTTTTGTATTAGCTGAGAAATATTAGCATCAGCCTGTCTCCGACAGAGAAGAATGTTGACAAATAGCGCATGCGCACTATCGTCTGTAAGAAACTGTTTTTTATACTTTTTTTTCCTTTTAGATTTATTGCAGTTTAAACAGAACATGTAGCTTCTTAAAATGATATACATATTTGTGCATTCCGAGCTGCGATTCAGATGTGACGCTGTAAGAAAGGAACTTAGCGCCAGAGTACCGCTAGGGGAAATAAATATATTGAATGTAGACTGCGTTGTTTCTAATACATGTGTGGTATTATTTTACTGTGATTTATAGCTATCGACGAGAACTAGGTTCAGTACAAGAGTCATTAAACAGAGCTGTCAAAAATTACTAATAGTAGCAGACGCAATTGACAGAGATTTCCTCACCTAAAGATTTAAAATCCTCAGCTTAAATACATCAAAGCTAATTTGCGTTCCGGTGAGGAATACGGAAACGATAAGTTATAGTAAAGATCAAAATCATAACAACAGTTTAATTTGAATAAGACACCTTACAAATGTTATCATTAATATTAAATTTTAACATTCTTCGAATTAATGTTAAAAGTTTATTAATACTAAAATTTAAGAATTGTGGCGCATAATGTAGGAGTACAAAAATACTGATCTTTATTTCCACTCCCTCAGAAACCAAACTAATACAATATATTCAGTAACATAAATATTCTGGCTTTGAATTATTAATTGCATAGGAAGTTCTTTCAAATGAAATATTAAACATTTCACTACCGATGGACCTAATTTAATTAAATGTGGATAAGAGCGCCTCGACTTCCTGACTCTCTCTCTTTGTGCTCTCTCAACTCTTGAAGGGAAATACATACAGCGACAATGATTGACACTAATCTAGTAAGACCGTGACAATTTACTGCAGGAAGGAACTTCTAGATGGAATTTTCTTACCTTATTTTATAATGCTTTAAGAGTTTCGAGTTCAAATCTCAAACACAATGATTCATGTATTTAGCGTTCTTTCGAATTACCTAAAAATTTTCTTCTTAGACCAAGAAGATTTGCTTTTAAGTCGCGATTTCAAAATATGTATTAGAAAGAAACGTGAAAAAGTATTTATAAATATCTGCACTTTATTTATTTATTGTTTGGTAGGGAAATGAATGAACTCAAAAAACAAAACGCAAGTGTTTTAAATCTAGTGAAGAATCATTTTATTTTCTTTCCTTAATTTTAAAGATCTTAGTTTTGGTTAATTATGATACTTTTCAATCTCAGTTTCAATAAGTCACCCAAACATAGTTAGAAGAAATTTGTTTCTAATTGCATTAAATTTTTAGCCTTAAAAATTTGTTTTAGGATTTTATAATCAATTGTTCAATGTTTCTTTTATCCTGATATAATGTTATTTTGGTTCTTTGGCTGAGAGATTTGTAAGATTTTTCTTTTCCGAATATCTCACAAATAACTTAAATGAATATCATTAATTCATAAAGGAGCAGACATCGTGAATACAAATTGTTTTTATGTCTTTAAATTTTTTATGTCTTTAAAGTCTTTTTATGTCTTTAAATTTGACTTACGTATTACAGAGTGTATAACATATTTATAATAAATGTCGAATTTATTCAACGGTTCGTAGAATATTATTCCTGTTGCAGTTATTTCCAGATTCTCATCGTATCTCTCACGAGTATCTTAAATTTCTTTGAGCTTGCTTTTCACAGCATCAAGAAATAAATTAAAATTAAATTTCTACAGTCTAGAAATCTTTGGAGCTCGCTGTTTAAAAAATCCGGTATATAATATAGTCATATTGCCTGCAGAAGCGCTCATTTGGGAGTTGGTTATACATCTACATGTGTTGTCAATGAGTAACCTGAGGAATATGCGAATGCAACATAAAGAAATATCGGCCTTTCCCAGCTAATGATCGCAGCATACTTTATTAAAAAAAGAAAGAAAAAGAACCCACGCCCACAGAAATGGACCAGAACTTAAGTCTGGATAGTCATCATTATCTCTACGAATCCTTTTTGATATATCTGGATGACATCATCATCGTCGGGAAGAGTTAAGAACATCTAGAAAATCGTAGAAAGTGCTTCCGAAACTGAAAGAAGCCAATCTGAAGTTGAGTCCCGCTAAATGCAAATTACTCAGACAGGAAGTGACTTACGACGGACATGTCATTTCTGCTGAAGGCTTGCGCACGTTTCCTGAAAAAGTGTCAGCAGTTAAAGACTGGACACTAAAGGAAAAGGGTGCTTTCCCTTTCGTTTTCCTTTCTGATCGTCTTGGCTCCTCTTCGGATACAACTTTGTGTTTTTCTTTAGTTTCTTCGTCGTTTTCAACATCTTCAGCCTTTGGATGGAGAGAAATTTCAGTATTTTCATTCTCTGATAATTCTTCGACAAATTTGACGCTTCTACTGATTATTATTCGGTTTTCACCTTTGTAGATTCTGTACCCCTTTAATCGTTGATCGTAACCGACAAAAATTCCTTCCATCGCTTTCTGGTCTAATTTTTTTCGATTTTCTTTCTGTACATATGCATAGGCTGTGCAACCAACTTGTTTCATGTGAGCTAAATTAGATTTCCTCCCGCTCCATAATTCATAAGGAGTCTTATCACAAGCTCTGGTTGGAAGACGGTTCTGGATGCACTTTGCTGTATTTACAGCTTCACCCAGAATTTGTTTGGAAGTCGGCTTTGGGACAGCAGGCACCTGGTCATCTCAGTAAGGCTTCTGTTTTTCCTTTCACTCATATCGTTCTGAGGAGGCGAAAAGGAAACAGTGAGTTGATGTTTGATGCCGTTATTCGATAGAAATTCCTCAATTTTCTCGCTGGTTTATTCACCACCGTTATCGGTTCGAAGTGTCTGCATAGTTCTTCCAAATTTATTTCTTGTTATACCCAAAAAGTCCTTTAATTTGCTAGGAACTTCATTCTTTTTATCGAGCAAATAGATGACAGTGTATCTAGTAAAGTCATCAATAAAGGTTACGGAATAAAGTTTTCCACCAATACTTGGAGTAGGCATAGGCCCGCAAATGTCACTATGTATGGTTTTCTTGCTCGAACACTAGCAGCTTTTGGATAAGGAATTTGTTCCATTTTATTCTTTATGCATTTTGAACAGTTATCTTTGTGAGTGCAATTATCTAATTTTATCCCTTCTGCAAGATTTTCTCTTATTAATTGTCTGATTGCGTTACAACTTCGATGACCTAATCTTGAATGCCATATTTGTATACAGTTTTTATTTTTACATTCAACTGCAAAATTAGCGCTTTCTGGTTTTTTGATTAAAACATTTTTATATAAACTATTATAGTCAGAATATGCGCACATAATTAATTAGCTATCCTTTTTGACGTAACAATTTTCCTTTTCGAAAGTAACAGAATATCCATTACTAGCAATTTGTTTAACAGAAATCAAGTTGCTCTTTAAATCAGGAACGTAATAAACATTAGTCAATCGAATTTTCTGCAATCCACATTCGTCTTCTAAATCAAGGTCAACAAATCCTCTGCCCTGCGAATATAAAATTTTTAAATCTGCTAAAATGATTTTCGCTTGATCATCCTCATATATCAATTCAGTAAACAAACTTTTATCTCCTACTAGATGACTGCTTGCGCCAGAATCGACGTACAAAATGTTTTTATTTATATTTTGTTCTGAGCAAGTTACTTTTGTTCTACAAGTTAAAACAACGTTCACGAGTATGACCACTGCGTTTACAAAAGGTACAAAATTTCTTTTGTCTACTATTATCATAATTTCTAGCATTTATTGCAGATTTAAACGCCGTTGAAGAATTAGAACTTCGATCTGCTTGTTGTTCTAGTCTTCTGTTATATTCGTCAGTGAGTTTCGTTTTTACAAGATCTGCAGTTATAAGAGTTTCCTCTCTAGCTTCAATGGCAGTCTCATAATCTATGAAGAACGAAGATAGCAAAATTTGGCTTACCTTTTGTGCACCCAGCAGCGCGGTTAAATCTCCGAAACTTTATTGGTGTGAGGGATATATTCATTAATGAGAGGATGTTTACTTAAGCATAAATCACATTTATTCAGCTGTAACTAAATAATATAAAGCGACGGATATATTAATGCTTGCATACAAGCACATATGAAAGCTTAATAAGACGTAAAGAACAAGATTATCATGGGATATATTAATTGGGTGTGATTGACGTAGTTGGTGTGGTTGATGCGCGCGCACCTTGGCATTTCTAGGGTTACCAGAAGTAAGTTCAAAAATAACATCATCTTCTTCTCAAATACCTGATTAATTTACATTATCTCCATAAAACAACTTATTATTACTCAGTAATAAAGCATAAGATATTTAATTTCATACTTAATATTTCTGTAACTCAGTAGCAAAACAATGCAATAAATAACTTTTTAATCTGATTAATTTAAGCAAAAGGCATTTAAATTATGCGATGTCTAATCAAAGTTATTAATTATGTTTACGAAATCGCACGAATTAGACTCATTTAATATCATTATGCACTTTTTTTCTTTTTTATAATAACTCCTTTAGATAGCCGGCTAGTAGTTTACAAAGAACTAATACAGATAGTTAAAAGAATGTAATGAAACTCCTAGCACTCTGAAAGGAATTTTAAATACTATATGATGCTTTTAAATATTTTGTGATTTTTCCTCTGGAATTTTATGTCGCTTAAGTGATAAAAAAATGATGCTTAATGTCAAAACTAAAAACGCAAAGAAAAAAAAATATGTTAGCTGAAGTGAGTCGAAGAGTAGATTAGTAACCTGCAATGACCAGCGAGAGCATAAAAAGTCTTAACAAATCTCCTTTTGGGACGATAAAATCTGAATCCTTTCAAATTTTCTTTCTTAACGTGTTTATTTTTCCATTCGAATCACTTAAATTCTAACATAAAACACTTACAGTTAAAACTTGGAAAACGTATTTTTACTCACTGCCAATAGAAGCACTCATTTAAAAAATAACAATTATTGTTATTTTTTGTTATTGCAGTTTCGGCTATATCATGATAGCCAATGCAATCTCGTGGCAAATCTTAGTTTGCTTGAAAATTACACTATTTCAGCATGTCATCTGAGTGAATTTAATTTTCCAGTAGTCTGTGTATTGTATTTTAGCGAAATTTGTTGAAATTAACTTTCGGGGCTTTTCGATAATTTTGAGTATAGTTAACCTACATTCAAAAGATCTTGGCTTTTTCTGGCAAATCTCGGTATCGTGATTAAAGGCTGATTCACAGCTATACTCAGCAGTGGCTGAGTGTAGCTATGACACAGCCTTTAATTGTTAACTGTAGCGTTAACTAACACATGACTATGATACTCTATCACACAGCCTTTGATTGTTAATTAAGACAACCTTTAATTGTTAACCTTTTAACGGATCCTTAAATTGTTTACTGAAATCTGACCTATTATAGAATTAGAAGAGCGATTTTGTCTCGTAGCAATTGTGACAAATTGCTATGAGAAAATGAATCTCATAAAATAGTTTGAATTCTGTATTTAATTTGAAGATGAATAATAAATAAAGGTATATATTTTTAAAAAACACTATATTCTCAAGTTGTTGGTTGGTCGCAAGTTGGTTTTGGAAGCCCAAAATCTTCAAAAATGGTATTTTGGAGATGATTACATTTTCAAATGCTTTTTTCTCCAAATGTGAAATTTTATATTCAAAGTACCTTTTTTCAGGAACTACTGCTCACTGGTATTTAAATTTTTTGAGTTTATTTATTATGTTTCCTAATTTTTATTGAAATGAGCTTTTTGCGATAAACGAAAATTTTTTAACAAATTTTGTTAGTGAAAAACGTGCCAAATTTTACTATGCCTAATGCAATATTATTCAGATTACTTTAAAATACAAAATTTTTCAAATGCTCATTTCAGTATAATCAGAAAGATGTACTTTAATTACATAAAAATCTTTCAAACATGTTATCTATAGCAAGTTTTGAGAAAAGGTACATTGAAAATGGTTAATTTAACATGGTCGGTATAGGGTGTTCCGACTTCCCTTAAACTTATTTTTCACTAAACGCAGACAAAGAAATAATATAAATAATTAAAAAAATGTAATGCAGCTCTTATGGGAATTTTAAATATATGATGCTTTCAAATATTTTGCGATTTTTGCTCTTGAATTTTATGTGGCTTAAGCGAGAAACAATTTTGCTTTACATTATAGGGTGTTTGAGCCTCTTTTCAGCATGCATTCTTGGTGTAATGTAAGCACACTCGGCGCGTACTCTAAAGGACCAGATTCGAGCCACGGCGAAGGCATTGTTTATTTTTCACGTCTGCAGCATAAAAAAACCCCTAAGCATTCTGCTGGCTCCCGAACTTTAAGGTAGTGAGTGGATAATTCGCCACCACCAGGATTTGGCGGTTGGGTCCCCTAATATCCACTCACCTTTTAAAAATTGAAGTATATAAGATATTTTCTACCTCCTTCAAGCATGTCTTGGCAGTGTAGCGGTAGCCCACTCGACATGTATTCGAGAGGACCAGATTGGAGTCCCAGTGCGGGCATTGCAAATTTTTTTCATCTCTTACTTCAAGATAACCTAATGACCCTACAACTTAAAATAAAGTCTCTATTCTCTTTTTTTATTTTTATTAAATTATTTGATGGATTTGACAGATTCGAGAACGTTTTAACATTCGGATTTGGATTTCAGATACTTACGATTCGCTTGATCTGCAATAAAATGCAGTCATTGGGAATTTATGAATAGTTAATATAAAGTATTTTCATATAATATAAATTCTTATTTGCTAATCTCTTCTTCAGCTAAACATAATATTATAGATAAAGCACTGATTAGTTTAATTTCATCTCTTGAATATGATATCGCTTTGAAATCCGTATTAGCATTTTTGAGGTCCAACCAGATTTAACTAATATGAAACTAGAGGAAGGAAGCTTAGGAACACATTAGTATAAAATATCTGCTTTTAAATATCCAGATAAGACATGATTAATTAATAATCAGGGAACTATATAATTGTTCTGAATAGAAGTAAAAGATTGAACTATTTTTTTATGATCGAGTTTCCGTCGAGATATAAAATGGAAAACCAATATCAGACAATTAGTTGAACAGACACGTGGGAAGTTAAATATCGAACTCGAACATGTCTGTGTTTGAACAGAATGTACGTGTTATACTTATATGCGTTTCAATAATGATACATTACAAAAAGATTTCTAACGATAGATTTTTGCAGAAACTGAGAATGTGAGACTAAAAAAACTCTTATCAACTGAGAGAAATTTTACCATTTAGAAATTTTTTTTTATTGTACTGAGAAACTTCGTTCTTTCAATTCATTTTCAAGTTACTCTCCTGTTTTAAAAAAAAGTTTATTAGTCCAAAGGGATTTAGTCCCGAAGGACTATTACTTTCGTTTTGCGATTTTGCGTCGGAAACACAAAAACGGCGTATCACTTTTCAAATTGTTGCCACTAAATGTTATCGCTCTGCATTAAATTTTAAAAACTGAAAAATCTGCATAAATGTATGCAT
>KK118419.1:417896-481647 GCA_000611955.2 Stegodyphus mimosarum
AGGCGTGTTTGTTCTAACGGAAGATTATTTATCCGTAATCGATATTTTTCATTTAGGTTGGGTTCTTTTATCATTAGAATCTCTCACTACTTTCGGGATAAAATTCCTTCTCTTCATTCCACTCAGATGGCTTGCACAAGCTAACCAACTCACTGGACCTCGTAATTGCAGGGGAAAAAGGTAAATGAAATTGAAAGGAAGTTAAACAAATTTATGCTTGCTGTATTCTTGTTTGCTGAATTTGCGTGATTCTGTTCCTCTGTTTTACTATTTTCTTTAACCAACAAAAATTGCTTCAGGTCCGTTAGTAAGAATCATTTTATTATTTATACGCTTACACATTGCAAGGGACGTATTCTACCCTAGTATTCCCTTAGCGGAAATTTCAAATAAAAGATAATCATTTTTTGTCCGCTTGCGTAATGCAGGAAGAATAGAAGTTTTCATTTATGAGTCTCAATTAACGCTATTATTACTTTTTATAGTTCCAATTGGTTGTAGTGCAGCTATTTTTATTTGTCATTCAATGAAAGCTCTCGTGTTTCCAAAATGCTTGCAAAGTATTATGTAAGTACTTTATATGTTTTAACTATTTTATTTTTCTATAGAATTTGAGTACTAATTTTAATTTTCCTATGGGAACAACGTTAAATTCACTTGAAAGTGTAGGAATTTTTATTTATTTTCTTTAAAGCTTACATCATGAATGACAACATCATTAAACAAAAAATGCCATTTCTTTGTCATTATGATTAACAGAAGTAATTACTGAAGACGACATTGTTAATCTAATTCATCGTGTTATTGTTTTCCTTGCAGAAGATTTTGTTATGTATTACTTATTTCAGTTGTGATTTAAATTGTTTTAAAGGTAATGATTTAACTTATTTTGCTTCAGACTTAAAGTTTAATTTGTTTTTAATGTTTGTAGTTGAACTTAAGTTTCTTTGGTTTGTTTAAAAGTAATTGTAGTCATTTAATTTGTTCTGTTGACAGTTTTGGTTAACGCTGATTTTAAGTTGCTTGAGTAATTAATTTTTCTTCTTTACTTTTGGTTGGTTAACTATTTAAATTCTGTTTAGTTTAATTTTTCTTAACTTTGGTTGTTAATGTTAATCTCTTGATGGGTTGATCCTTAAGGTCATTTTTTTTTAAAGTTTTGTTACACAAGTTGGTGTTTAAAGTAAATTTAGGTTTTAATTTCTCTTATGCCCCCTTTTCTGCTAAATTTGGGATCCATATTTTCTGACTTTGGTGGTCGTTTTGGTGTTGTGGAGAATATATAAAAATTTTCATACTTGATTATTGTATTTTAACTGAAGTAAATTTTATTTCCTTACTATGGTGGTCGTGTTTGGTGTCGGAATAAACCCAAGAAAATTATCTGTGAAATTATTATATTTTTATTTAAGTACTTATCAGTATTGAAGTTAATTTGTTGTAAATTCTATAATTAACTCTTATCCCTTCAAAACTTTCAAATTCAGTCCGTTGCCCTTCCAAAGAGATTTATCGACTTGTTTTCGATTTCTTCGCCCGCTAGACGGTCGTCTGTGAAACCTCTGTCAACATTAGTTACTTTTGCACCCTGCGGAGAGGCTAAATTTCTACATTACTAACCCTGCCGCAGGGTCAGGTTGGCGGGATGTTTTTTCTTACTCGTAGGCTATTCATATGTTGGATTGGGACCCCTCGACGAGGCTAGCAGCGATGATCGCCAAATGAGGAAGCTCTTTCTATGTGGAGCTGCACCTTCCTGCGTGTTTTTCCCTTGGGGTTGCCGGGCTGTTGGCGGTTTTCCTACCATCAAAAATCGCCAATCAAGCGGTCTTGGCGTTTCGAGTAAAAAGGCTTGGGAGCTGCTGACGAGGAGGACTGACGGGAGACTGACATGCAGCCATTTTGACGGAAGGAGACGGAGCGGAAAGCGTCAGCGTTATCAGAGAAACATCGATGTCGGAAGAAATAGACGAGAGAAGGATACTATGGAGGGCGACGAAAATGTCCAAACTTAACTAATATATATTTTTTTTTCTCTCCTAGAAAACCCTTCACCATATCTACAATGTATCACTGTTTACATCACTACTACCTCACTGTTTGGAACGTCAATGTCGTCTGTATTCTGAAATGTTAAATTCCCTGTTTGGACGGGTATGAATGTTTTTACTTTTTCCCACTTCACCGCCACCATGTAAAATTCTGTATTAATTCAATATTATCTTAATAAATTCCATATTTAATTTTAACTTCTTGTAATGTTTTCACTTTAATTTAGAACACTGGACCCTACTGTTTTATGACACAACGCATTAAATTTAATTATTCTGTTGGAGCTCTTGGTCACTATTACGATTGATTTGAACACCTATTTTACAGTATATATTGTGTTTATCTTGTTGTCACAAACTTTACACATTCATGTTATTGAGAATTGTTTATCCAAATATTGACGTATCATTTGGTATTTGAACTTAAAACCTATACACAAACTAAAAGCTCCAACAATTTACACAAAAAAAGTGAGCAATATTGGTAGCTTTCTCGTAACTGAATAAGTTATCCAAGAAAAATTTACAAACCTATAAAAGAATTATGATTGGAGAAAGAATATTTCTATATGTCTAATATACCAAATCTTTAAAATATTTTAAATTTAAAAAATCTGATTTCGCCAGCGCATGACTTCCATCTAATTCCATTTCTTAACGTGAAACGAGGTTTAAGTAATCTATCACTTCCGGTTGATCATTTGTAAATAAATCTAATTCAACGGCTGATTCCAAAAACTTTATTGTTCAATGCCAATTATAAACATTACTCAATTCTGTTATTATGTTCTCCCCTACAATGGATAATGACAACCGTACGTGCTCATGTCCACATCCGTTTTCCTGCTTTGATCTGAAAATATCGCATCCACTGAATTATTTCCTGTGGTGATATAGAGTTTCGGAGTCACAAATCAATCACTTAACGATAGTAAAGTTTTTAAAAAACGAAAATGTTTTGTATTCCGCACAGAGTGCTAGTATACATTACTTGTTCAGTCTTTACTCAGTTTAAGATGTCCGTGTTCAGTTTTCTTATTATAAGATGACCAACTTTTTTATTTTTATTTTAGCTATATTTATTAAAAATAATTCTTTCGCCCTTATATCAGGTAAAGTTCAACAATAAAATGAACAAAATCTTTAAAATCAGCATACCCTTTACATTTTATCTCAATGAAGTGTTACTTGTTGCCATACATTTTTTATATCCGCTATGTTATTTTTTAAATAATGCATATGGATAATATTTTGCGGTAGGATCCTTTATTTGAAACGTGATTCCACACAAAAGTGAAATACAAAATTGGAGACTGGTTCATGACGATAGTTCGAGTTCATATTGAGCTTATTTTTCTTGCATTTAGCTTAATTCCAAAAATACATTTAATTCCTACAAATGTAATATCACATTCTGTTATCAATCACACGTTCTTAATCACATATACATTTTAAATAGACCCCTAATCCTTTCTCATTCACAGAAAATGCAGTGTCGATTTTTTAACCGAAAATATTACTCTCCTTACCTATGTGTATAGGTAAAAAGATGTAAATTTTCATAAAAATGATTCAGATACATCATAAAGCACATGAATTAGGTTACGAGTGATTGCTCCTCATCTCAGGCAGGGGCCGTTGGGCTGGCAAGATTCAACGCACCATGCGGGGAACGGAGCGAAGTGTCGAAGGGCTGGATACTGCGCCAGCCTAATTGGATAGCCGATGCCACCTACCTTCCAGGATAATAATGTCTGACTCTTTCGGGAATAGGAAAACAAATTAGGTATGTAATAAATATGCATTAATTAGAATTATTAAAATATTCCTCATTAGGAATATTGAGGAACACGCTACACGCAACTTTAAACTCCTAGACGACCTATCATCTCATCGTAACTTTTAGAGAAACCAAAGTTAATGAACGTTTAAAATAAAGACTTTTATTTGCTCATCAACCTAATGGCAAAATGAATGGAATACAAGACAAATACCGCTACTTCCGGGTTAACGTTGAACAAACGTTTCAGTCAAATTAAAATGCTAAATAAAAAGTACAGCGCACTTTACAAGCTTTTGCGCAACACTCAGTACTTAAACACATTAACTAATTTACCTTTCAGTGAGAGCCAATGAAAGAAGTGTGTGTTCGTACAGAATAATAGCATAAGCGACTAATTAGCAGAAACCCTACAGTCGCTCTCAGCAAAAGTTAAGTAATTCGAAAACAAAGGTCTTCACCTGTATCAAATTCGAAACATATTCTACACTTGTTTAGATCCACTGACAATGTCATAAAATTCTCTTTCAACACATTTATTACTTCTGTCTCTCCAGTTTCAGAATGTGAGAGAAGCCATGTGCTTAAGCATGCGTAATTTCAACTTCTATTGCAACTCCATCTGGGTTAATTTACTCGACTCACTAGACTTCAAACGTCCTGCTTCAAAATCTAGATTTAACCATGCTTTAAGATTTTTTTTCTCCTCTTTGGTAATATGGATCCATTTTTATTCCAGTAATTTAAGTACACCCAAGATTCATCTACTGTGACAACAGTGTTCCATTTTTGTCCGGATACATGTTTCTTATAAATAATTCTGCAGCACGTTCTGCGCTTGGCTATATGTCGGGAACAAAGACGATGCACATTGCTTTTTTTTTGCCTTTTTAAGATTCAAATTAGCATTAATCACTTTGTTTTCAGTTGACAATGAACATTTTATTGATTTTGCGACGGTGCTTTGACTTGGCGTATTTTCTTTTAACATTAAATATCTTTCTTTTGCAACATTCCAAATATTCCGTTTTCCCCTTGGATATGGATTTGAAAAACATTTTCCACCTGAAGCAAAATTTTGACTTTGTTTTTGGCAACATTATCTATCTTAGCTTTAGATGTCGAAACTCCAGTCTTTCTTAATAACTGGATACGAGTTATTTTATTCGACAGGAAAATAAACATAGCCCTCTATGCTCTTCTTCTTTAAAGCGACATTTTGCATGAAAGCAAAACTGTCAGGCAGCACACGATAATTTATATTTTAAAAAATTTAATTTAATTTTTTTCAATGGGAAGATTTCTCTTTTACAGCAATGAAAAAATGTGCGAACAGCCTCTCTATTACCATTATTAATCTTGTAAGTCTCAGCAGAGGTGGGTAATAAAATTTTATTTGAGTTTAAGCGTTATGTTATAGTCGAAAAGAATCTTTTCGATATTTTAGTAAAGATTTCAACCAACTTCTGTGAGCGGTAAGGCTCTATGATAACTTCTGTTTCTGAGGTTAAGTTATTTCACGACATTACAGTTTCCAAATTCTTGAAATCCGTTAGATATCTATTAAAGTTCTAGCTTTATAATGTCACTTGATTAATTATCTTTGTACGTTATTCATTCTTTAAATCCTTTCTTCAAATCATTAATAAGATGCGTTTCGTTTTAAGTAAAAATCTAAGAGCTTCATCTAAATGAATGTGAATCATTGCTTTACGAGTGATAAAAATTTCAAGAATGTAAAACAAAATTAAAGGTATCCAAGTACAGTATGAATGCATGTGAATTAAAAAAAATTCATATAACTTGTTTAATATTTCTTACATACCTAGTATGTTGAAGAAATTACTTAATTGCAAATGTTGTTTTTACTCTGCGGTATTCTACGTTACTAATATACTTATATAACATTGAAGTTTACTTTAAGAACTCCACTAAAATATATTCTTTAAATCCTTAAAAGAAGTTTTCCTTTGAAATTAATGCATTTTGTATCAGTAGATACTTTTAAAAGAACGTTTAGTTTTTTTTTCAGTTTACATATAACGTTAGTAATTGCTGAGCTTCATTTCCTATAACTTACAGTAAAATTTTTATAAGTATTTTTAATCCATTTTTGCAAATCTGAAGTAGTGAGAAGCGTTCTGAAGGTAAAAAGTAAAGCAGCGTTTTGAAATTAAAATGTAAACCAGAGATTTGAAGTTAAAAAGTAAGGCCTTTTTGCAATCATTTTTAGTACCATCGTTTGATTTCAAGTATACCTTCTTGCCCTTTATAAGATGAGGCTTTTTTAATACATTTTGCTTGTTGTTAATGGCGACTTTTGGAGTAGATGCTATCACAGTTTACTTTGTTTGCAGAAGTGAAGTTTTGAATGTCTGTCAGGCGAAATGTTGTACATAAAAATATTTCATTTTACTATTTAAAGAGTATCAACAGCACATAAAATCAAACTTAAAAATTACTTTGATTTCTTTTTCTTTCTTTCTTTCTTCATAATAATGTCAATATCAAAGTTCTTTTTAAATTATCTATTCTATGATGTACAAAACATCCACATTTTTTTAAACAGATGCATGGATTTACTTTTTAATAAAATTTCTATATAAACGCTAATTGCTATCCTTATTTTGTGGGAGTACTTCACATGTTCATGAAATATACGTTTAAAAAGTACATATTTACGTGCATACGTTTTAAAAATATGTTGACTCTTGAAAATATAATTGGGAGACTTCACGAGAACGTAAATAAATGCACATAATAACATAAGTTTTAGAATACTTATTAAGTGAAAAGCAAAAAGAATAATTGCAGTGCCATTTGACATCAGCGAAATATTTCAGCTATTGTAATTTGCTGTTTTAAGAGAACAGAATATAAAAAAGCAAAACTATGACAAAGACAATATCACTTTTGCTTTGTTTTATAATTTCGAGCTTTTTTAAACGCTCTGTTTTTAATATTTTTGAAAATAATGTTAATAAGGAGAAACATGGTTCTCCTTTTATTTTACAACAACAACAATAAAAAAGGAGAAATAATTTCTGTTAAAATGTAGTCGCGTTTTAAAGACGGTCTGTTAATAGGAATAGCTTTCTGTATAATTCGAAGAAAACAGGAATTGGATAACTTGAAATCAAATAGCTTACGATAGATATTCATCTCAAGCGCATAAACTTACAGGCATAAGAGATTAAGCTTAAAAAATTGCATTTAAAATATATCTAAGCATTGCTTTAGTTGCAGAAACAGATTCTGAGTTTTCATCTAATAGAATGTTGTTTTTTTAAGCCAGTCTGTGCTGAGAACAAAATAATAAAGAAAAGGTTTCAATGGAAAAATGCATATTACTAAATCTTATAAAATATGAAAGAGATGAAAAATTATAATTTCAAAGATGGAAATGCATATTAGATCCACTGCAGATAAGTAATTTTGTTATCTATTCGCTTCATTACATGAATATAGTAATTAAAGTTTGAATAAGCAAGTGCAGTAATCAAAGTTTGACAAATACGTTTTGTGTATATTAAAAATTTTATTCAATGACAATTTTGTCGCTTAGCATCAAATATTGCAAGAAATCTGTTAAAAAGGAAAGTAACCTGTTAAAAATGTATTTCATATTCATATCCGTAGAGTTTGGTTTTCACGTGCTTTAATAAACGCATAACAATTATGTCTGTTTTAAGGTATTTGCTAAAGAAGGAGGATGATACTTTACCTCATTAAATAGCAAATGGAAGATTTGAGAATAAGGTATGTCTGTAATGAATGAAAATGCACTATACACTTATGTCTGATTCAAAAATCTATCAAAGCTACGATTACCTTGAAAACCCCATTAAGAACTAGAATTTTAAATTTCTTTAACAACCAAACTCACTTATGTATAGAATCTTTCACTACAATTGTCTTAGCAGAATTTTTACCTACTACTGGCTTCATCATATGATGCCTGGTTTGAAAAAATAATACTTTGCTGTACCGACCAACCGGCATAGTGGCTAGTGACTCTGATTGCCCTACCAAATGGCTCGGGCTAATCTTCATGCTATTACCGAATCGCGTAGAAGGATAGATGTTTGTAAATGTATAGTGTCTGCGCGGCAGGAGGATACTCTAAATAGGAGGCGAACCGAAAGCCCTCCTGAGATGTTGTTTGTAGGAAAGAGGAGTGGGAGACACTCGGATCCGTCCTCTGGGACGTTCTCTCAAATTTGGGGGGCGGAACAGAGCTTAAGTCGGGCTGTCACATATATGATGCTCAAGGCTCTTGCCAAAGACAGGCGTATATACTCCTTGTCACCATGAATGTCGTGGCTTTGTGTTGACCATTGAGAAGCAAGTGAAATTGGTAACAATAACAACAACAAAACCTTGCGGTTGAACTGAATGTTTCATTGAATTATTAATTACAAAAACAATACTGCAGTAAAAGTGTGTGCCAGAGCGTTAACGTTTTGGAGATTATTTGACCAAAGTGATTCATCATATCAGAAAAAAAGATTATGTAGATCACTGGTGTGTCCTCGTACTTTTCCGTTTCCTGCTGTTTTATATGTTTCATATGATATTTAATAATTTCCTGCATCTTATTAAAAACAAAAATAATTAATTTGATTAGTCATTAGAAACCAAGCATCCTAAAAAAATCTAATCTTGTACCTGATTCAACAACGGATACCTTAAATTTCGATAACTAAAGTAGAATAGATTTGCAGTGAAAAAGCAGTCGCATGAATTATTTTATTATGATGATTTATTATTGTGGCACTTCTTACACAGCATTTTTTCATTTGTGTTTTTTAAAACGTAAGAATTTTTAATTTGAATATTATGGAGTTCAGGTGACTAATAATTAGCTAGACGCGTTTAAGTGTCAAAAGTAATGTTGCGTATGCCCAATACTTGCTGACTTACTACTATAATCTGTAGATTGCGCTTGTTAGTCTTAGCAAAGAAAAGATATAATCAAATACTTCATTTACCTCTGAGTAGACATAGGTATTCAGGAATTACGAGTACACATGTATTTCTCAGGTAATTTACTTTATTTAAATACTGCTGTATACATATTACTATTCTATGGGTTATATTACTGTGAACATTTTGGTACCATTACAGGTTGCATGACCCTCGTCGACCTGCACAATAATCTGATGACATCGTTGCAGTTTCTCACTGATAATACCTTTTTTTCACACACACACATCTGACGCTAACAGACATTTCGGCTATTTTCATGTCAATGCGCACGTTCTAAGTTACTGCTTTCATCATCAGAGGAAATGCATCCAAATTATAGCAGGAAAAACAGTTCAGAAGACTTGCAATTTATCGCAATAATCAACCTTTTGAAACACTAGGCAACTGCAGCTTGCCTTTCCTTTTTCACTCAGTAACGTAACGTTCTGCATGCTTCTCTGCGAGCGAATGCACGGGCCGCAGCACGGCAACCGCTGCTAACGTCGTAGTCCGCAAAACAGAAGGAAAAGCCTGTTGGGGAGCATTTATTCACACGTGCAGCTCTGCGATTACGATTACTGTTCTGATAGACTCGGTGACGATAAACTCCGTGGTATGGGAACTTCCGTTCTCACAAAAACAAATTTTAATTTGTTTTGCATGAAAACTATTAAAGCCTGTAGTTACGCCATTAATATTGCCCCTGAAGGGAAATTTATTATTAAACGTCCTTTGAATGAATAAATGTTAAATTCTAACAGTAACAGAATGGAGACCGTATTAAAGTTGCTAGAATTTCTTATTTATTTATTATTCTTTTCCGTCATATAAAAGGCATCCAATCCAGGATGTAAGGTAAATTTGAACTAAGCAAGTATAAAATTTAAATAGCTCTTGACCTTAATTATAAATTCTGATGATTGAGAATTGCTTTCTATCTCAAAGATTTTGATCATTGAGGGAATGTCTGGCCGTTGCTGGACATTCCCTTAGTGCTCTGTGATAGGTTGCGAATTATTAGAATCTGGTCAGTTACATTTAACTTTTAATTCCTGTAGACAAGATGGACTAGTATTTCCAAGTGTCTGTTTGATGTCTGAAATCTAGCTAATTCTCTAACTGCTTGTCAGCTGACTTTTATAATCAAATTTAGCGATTATTATGGTACACTGTTATTGAATTGACAGAGAATCAAACCAGTGAAAAAAAACAATGCTTTGTTATCTGTTAAGTTGTTTCTTAATAATTCTGGCGACAATTTACTGTAGGCTTAAATGTAACATAAATCAGGTATTAAATTTAGATAAATGTTCGTGGAGAAGTTTAATATAAAACAGAGGAAACACGAAAAAAATCAAAAATCAACGCTAAATATATCCATGTCATATAAATAAAAACATATATCCATGTCATATAAAAAATGTCTTAGAATTATGTATGAAAACTACACTTATATGATATATAAAACTGTATCCAAAGAACCACAGTAAGTAAATTTCATATTTTTATAAAATATCTGAAACACTAAACATTATTCTAATTTCATAATTAAAAATACAGGAATTTCTCTAAGTTTATTCTTTGCTCCATTTGTCTGAAAACACTAACGGTTTAGCAACGTTAAGGAATGAACAGTCAGGAGAAACAGATAAATATTCCATTAGAATGTGCTGAATTTTGATTATTCTTCGTCCCCAATACAAACAAAAATATTATTGGATTGCAAAAAAATATTCATCCAAATCATTTTAGAAGACGCAATACGAGAAATATTACCATCTGAGATTTGAAAAATCGTTGCATACAGCTTCTACAAATGTTATTGCTTTCCATATTTTGCATTTTTATTTACTGTTTCTTCCATTAACATTATAAATGAGTAATAATTGGTGACATTCTTTCCTAAATTGCTTTAAAATTAAGAGATCACAACCATCTTTACAGATTTGTAGTCAAGAATTTTCGTTTTACCGTAAATTTTGAAACTTCTCCTTATCTATCTATCAATGTATGTGTGTGCGCATTTCTATTTTTTATGATTGATTGATTAATTTTCATTTGCAAAGTTTCTATTTCTAATTTTCATGATTAAAATTCTAGTTTCTTTAAAAAAAATTATTTTCGGGATTCGATTTCAATGCTTCTGGGTTACTTCACACAGATAGAATGCTGCTAACTGTATATTAGGAGATAATGTACTCAATATTACTTTAGTAAATAAATTATTATTATGTTAGTTTGCAGCTATTGCGCAAGTATTAGGAAATTTATTTAGATTTCAATGACGGAGATTTGAAACGGATTAGCGTTGGAGAGGACTGCATAGTTAGAGACTGCGTAATTAGCAAGATGACACTCGAAAAACACATATAACAGTAAATTCCATACGTAATTTTATTTTCTGGACATGAGGAATGCACTTTATCACTGTGGGAGCGCTATACAACCCCAATTTTGTACAGATTACATCTTCTTAAAGGACGAAAATTAAAAAAGTAAACTCTGCATGGATAGCAGCAAGGCGCCACAAGCGTCTGGAAGCAAAAGGGAAGACAGAAAAGAGTGAGTATATACTATAGTAATGAGAAGACGAAAACTGGCATATTTCGCGAAGCGCGACGTCACTAGTGTCTTGCAGTGCAATTAAACTTTTATACCGCATTCCATTTCCGATCACATGGCAGTTTAATGTACAGATGTTGAGTTCAGATAACATCGATAAGTGTGCAATGCTGATTAGATGGCGAACTTTTTCGTTTAGTTAGAAAATGTATTGCTTTGTTATTTTCAGAATGAAGACAGAAGTTAAAGGGCTATTAATTTATTATTTGAAAGCTAGCTTTATATTTTTACACTCACAATTTTGAGAACTGAAACTTTTCTAAACTAAACCTAAGCCTTCCTCTTGGTGAGCTTCCATATTGGATAAATGCCCCACTTTTAGCTTTAACTTCTGTGCCGGTTGGACTCTATATCCCTCGTTCTCTTCCTGTTGCAGCAGTATTCAAAAATGCAAATGTTCTGGAAAGGCACAATTAGAGTGCCAAGTAAGCTGTGGCCACAAATGTGAATTCATATAAAAATGGAATTAATTCGACACCTTGAATGCTGAGTTTCTTATATAATATGAACACAACATAGTAGCATACTACGCAATCAGAATTCTTTCTCTTCAAAACGGATCTACAATCTGTCCTACCTGGGAATTGCGCATCAACACTGTTCCATCTTTTTCGTGTTTTCATTGCATAAATATATATAAACATAGTAATAGCCCCCCCCCAAAAAAATAAAAAACAAACATTTTTTTACCATTCCTGCGCTATAGCTGTACGAGTGAAGCAAATTGAACTTCAAGCACCTAAAGTTAAAATTAAATTGGAAAAGGAGATTAATTTTTATATTTTTATATATTTATAATTTTGCACATTTTTTTACTTTTTGCATTTTTATTTTTCGAGTTTGTTCTACTGATTAATTCTTGTTTTAATTTAGACGTGTTTAGATCCAGTATAATCTCTTATCCACGGTTACAATTATTAATATTGTTGAGGAATTACCTTGTTTTGATTCCAAGTAACTTTTACTTTAGATGCTTTACCTTTTTATATATAATAGTTTAATTCGTAGAAGAAATCGGTAGTTTTAATTTCCGGCAGTCGTAATGTCTGAGGGTGAGGACAGGAAGACGAAGTTAACAAAACTGAACTCGAATACTCACAATGTTTATTCCTTTTCCCAAAGAAAAGGTTTTGTAGATAAGATGTTTTTCGATCATAGTTAAATATAATAATTTCTATGTTCACGGGTTTTAGGTAAAGGTCAAAGAAGGACAAGTGGGCATAGCAGTGCAGAGGTATTCTAGGGCAGGAGAAGTTAAGAAAAAGAAGTGGCGTAATTGCTCGGGAAGTAGTATTTATATTAGGCAGGTGCATATGTACAACTAGGCTGCGATTGGTTAATTTTAAGTTTTCTTTGTAAGCAGTGTTATGTAATAGTCATATGATTTTGGAAAGATCTGAGCATAAGGGGAGAACACCAAATTTAGAATAGTCAATTTTGAGGTTGTCAGTTATTTCTTAAAGTAGCCATGGTATTTTAATATAGTTTAGAATATTCCCCTCCTTCAAAAGGAAGGTTGGGAGAGCATTTTGGGAGAAAAAAGGCATTAGAATATTAGCGAAGCAACAGAAAGTTTATCATATGAAGAAAGACATGAGGAAGCATCAAGGACATGTCCCGTCTTTGTTCGTGAACTTTCTCATATGTAGATTATGAAACACTTAGATATCTAATTTACAACTGTTACAAGAACAATATAATCTCTAAATATAACTGCATAATAATTAACAAAAATATAATTTTTGAAAGTCCTCAAATTCTTGGAAAAATATATAATAAAAAGTTTTGTAAATTTTCCATATTTCCATTTTACATATTTTAAAAAGTAGTTCCACAAAGTAAATGTTCAGTGACATTTTGTTCAAACTTTCCTGATGAAAATATCTCCACTTGAAAATTGGAAGATATAACACAAAATTTACGATAAATTGAATAAGTTCTTTTTATTATGGATGCTTGATATATTTAATACAAGAGAAAAATTCAATACGAAAACATAATCCTATAATGCTATACTGGAAAACACAATGATACTTTGTTTATTACTTGGCATGTCCTCTCCAGCAAAATCAGCATACTAACTAGCTGATGGTTGGGGGATGTTTAAGTAGAATATATGAAAAAATTTCCATTTAGAAAAACGTAACTAGTTTTTGTCATTGTACAATTATCAAAGTTTTTTTCAAAGAATCATGATCTTTCATATGAATTAATAAAAATACAAAAATAAGAGTGGAATTTAAGACAAATAACTCGTATAATAAAGTTAAAAATATTAATATAATTAAATATTATCCTACAATAAGAAGAAAGAAAAGAAAAAAATTGTTTTTTAAAATATGTAAAATGTGTGTCTTTGTGTGTGTGTGTGTGTGGTAGCACTTCTATGCTAAGGTATAGCGAGAAGTTTGTGAGTGGTAAAAAAATACAAAAAACCAAGCCAGTTTAATCCAAATCTCCAATTCTAATGAAAAATTTTTAATTCGGAATTCGGGAACTAAAATAAATTAATTTTGCACAGAAACAGGTATTCTACTATTTTTAACAGTTAATTTAAATTATTTAGCTAGATTAAAATGCCTGAGTCTGGTGGAGTGAAAAATTCCTGATTTCTTTTTAGTAAGATGATTAGACTTATTTGTTTCAAAAGTAACTTCAGAATATTGTTTTAAAATTTTGTAAGGTCCTGAAAAAGGAGGAGAGAGTTTACATGTATTAGGATATACCTGAACTTGAGCTCAATTGCCTCGAAGAAGGAAGAAAGAAAAAAATTCCACAATTGGTAAGAAATTTTTACCAATTATTCGACCAGAAGCCTGGCTTCTGCCAAATTGTATCTTACGCGATTGACCTTGGTAATAAGCCCCCAGTTGTTTCCAAACCTTACTGTTAAGATCGGGTGAAGGAAGACATTCTCCACCAAAACAATAAGAAAATGCTCTAGATCACAATAATTCCGCCAAGTACTAGCCCCTATGCCAGTCCTGTAGTTTTATGTAGAGAGAAGAATGGACTGCTCTCCGCAGATCTTAACGTGTGGAGATTCACAGTTGACTACAGAAAATTAAATAGCATAACGAAATACCCTGCATATCCCCTCCCGATAATAGATGAAATTATAAGAAAAATTTGGACAACTAAATATATAACAACCTTAGACCTGACTTCAGGCTATTTTCAAATTGCAGTAAAACCTGAGGATGTCGGAAAGACAGCGTTTATCACGAAGTCAGGTGTGGATGCCTTTTTGAGAATGCCGTTTGGCTTAAGCGGAGCTCCGGCTACATTTAAAAAAGTTATGGATGTTGTTTTAGGGCCAGTTTTGGGAAAAAGTACTGTCATTTATCTCGATAATATTATTGTAACAAGCGAAACTCTAGAAGAACTCATTAAACATTTAGAAGAAGTGTTTACATTATTACATGAAGCGGGCCTTGAAGTTAATCCTAAAAATTGCAAATTTGCCGCCAAGGAATTGAGGAACCTTGGCTATAAAATCTCGAAAAACGTTATAGAAACTTGTAGGGTTCAACTCCTTAAATCTTAAGTTCTCATTCCGAACCCCAAGAACACTTGACAAGCGAATAATCGCTTAAGTGTGTGAACAGAATACTTGAGAAGGGTTTAAAACCCTTTATTATTCAATATATTTACAATCCGTTCCGGCTTGGAACTTTACAATAAAGCCACCACTCGGGCTTGAACTTAAATACTAATAATTTGAACTAAAACTGGCTTAACTAAAGCTCTTAAAGAATATAGCCAAAGCTAAGATGAATCTAACTAGTTGGCCCCTAAGTATGAATTAAATCGGCGAAGCCTAGCAAGGGCCTAGATATAGCCGAGTGTTGTAACAGCTAAGAGAGATGTGGCGAGAAGGCAAACGCGCGCTAGTCAGGAAATCAGACTCTCTCTCTTGAAGTCTGTTAAGTCACGACTTAAATAGTACTCATTCTCATTTGCATTCTCTGCGTTTTTTTATTCACATTCTGGCAGGACATTGTAAGCTGAAATTAGAATAAGATAGGAAAGTTACAAAACTTAAAATAACTGTTAGGAAACGCATAATAAACCTTACAAGCAATTCAATGCGAATCAATTCATGCTTGAAATGTTTAACAATATATATACACAATTTACACTACCACCATAACGCGTTATGGTGGATAGTTCGTGGTCTTTTAGCTGCGTGTTCTTCAGTGGGATCCTAATAGCTGGTCTTTTAGCTGCGTGTTCTTCAGTAAGCTCCTAATAGGTTCATATGGTGAACTTTTCATTTTTTCGAAGAGGTTGTGGTAGTTATGAGGATTTGGTCATGTATTGGATTGATACCCAGATCTTTGTAACTTTGTGAGTTGCGGAGAAACCCACGATGCATTTACTATAGTTGAGAATTTTATTCTGTAGAACATTAACTTTCTATCGATCTGCTTTGCTGGCTGTAGCCCAGGTAGGAACTGTATATAAAATAATAGGCCTAATAAGGGTGAAGTTAGAGTGGTCTTTTTATACGTAGATTTAGCTTAGATTTTCTCTCTATTAAGGAATAGATTGTCATAAAGACTGCATTGGCTTTATTTGCTACATATTGGATGTGTTCTTTAAAGTTAAGAAATTTATCCACATACACACCGGGATATTTATATGAATCAGCCACTGGAACTAAGGAGTCATTACTGCAGATGTTGAAATTAACTGGATAATTTTTCATGTAGCGTCTATATAAAACAACGTAGAATTTAGCAGCG
The DNA here is from genome assembly GCA_000611955.2 of Stegodyphus mimosarum. NCBI lineage: Eukaryota > Metazoa > Arthropoda > Arachnida > Araneae > Eresidae > Stegodyphus > Stegodyphus mimosarum. Next base: position 434,066 of record KK118419.1, read on the forward strand.
TTTGAATTAATTTTTCAATCTTGGCAGTACTTTTGGATAATGTTGACTTGTAACTGTAATTTATCAAGAGCATTGTGGGAACTTCTTGAACTTGTTAATAGGACAGTTTCATCCGCATACTTTAAAATATTTGAATGAAACGTTACAGGCATATCATTAATGAATATGTTTAAAAATTTCGGTCCAAGAACGGAGCCTTGCGGACTCCGTTAAAAATGATTTTTCTTGAGGATAGAGCATCTCTTCTGCTCACTTAGGAAGTACCTCTCTTGAGATAGCAATGGGTGACTTTTAAAAAGCTGTATGGTAACAGAAAAGTATAGAGCTTATGTAGTAAGCCAGCATGCCACACTCGATCAAAGGCTTTCTCAAAATCGAGGAAGCATGCGGCTACTCCATTCTTTTTTGTGAAATCCTGGGCAATAAATTCGATTAGATTGACTATTTGATGGATGGTACAGTAATCCTTTCTAAAGCCAAACTGATTTTTATCGATGAGGTCTAATATCTCTAACGTTCATACGGTCTAATGTCTGTGAGCCAAACACTGAGTACTCATTCAAATACTTTTCCCACTGCCGGTAGAAGGCTGATAGGTCTATAATTTTTCACATTTTTCGGGTCTTTTCCACGTTTAAATATGTTGATTATGATATAATGGTTCCTTTGGGAAAAGAAATAACATTAGCGAATACAGGCATTAAAGATGTTTGTTATCAGGACTATGCATCTGTTTGGTAGTGCTTGAAGAGCTTCATTAGAAATTTGATCGTATCCATTTGTTTTACGCTTTTGGAGAATCTTTATAATTGTTCTAACTTCGTTAGGAGATGTAGGAGAAATAAAATCAATGTTGACTCTATTAAAAATACTGGAGATGGAGTAATTAATTTCATTTTCCTGTTCTGAATTATTTTCTCTGTGTTTTCCAAAAACTTTGCTAAGTTCTTCAGCATTAATTTCAGCAATATCTTATTGTCAGCTGAGCATCTGCCCCATGTAACAAATCGGATTAATTTGGTTTGTTGAGGGATTTGTTAATAACTTCGCTATTTTTCATACAGTATTAGGTGATAATTCAATATTTTCTGGTAGGTTATCCTAAATTTTTCAACGGTAGTTTGTAACATCTTTCTTAACATTTCTACTAAAATAATTAATTTGCCTTTTCTCATTCGGGTCTCAGATACTTTGCTATATTTTTCTACGGAGGTTTCTTTCTTTAATAAGGGTTTTAATGTCATCTGGGAGTCCATAAGGATTTTTCTGTTTTGAAATGTAAGTAGAGTTATTAATGGCGGTCTGCATGCGGTAGTTAAATTTAGTCATTTAATTTTCAATGTCACTACAGTTGTAGAGACATTAGGTTATTTAGTAGCAGGAGACATGAAAAATATGCAATTCCTTTGCCGGGAATCGAACCACGGACCTCTTAAATACCGGCTCAGTGTGCTGACCATTACACCACGAAGGCACGCTAAGAATGTGGGAGATATACCTTATACAGTGATGAAAGGTAGCTCCGCTTGTAATAGAGTTGGTTTGTAAACTGTTCCCAGTTAAGATACCATAACACGCAGAACAAATATTGATTTAGAAGTCAAACAACAAAAATCAGCAATCAACAAAATTTGCGCTTTTGCAGCTGAGGATGGTGGTTCGGTAAAACCATCGAAACTAGTCCTGTGAAAATTTGAAAATATAACGCTGATTTTTGTTGTTTGACTTCTAAATTAACAGTTCCCGGTTAATTCTAGTGCAGACTTTTGGAAGCGGGGGATAAAACCCGTAAAAATCAAAGATAATGGGAAGATGATCTGATAATAACTCATTAATAACTTCTAGATTAGGGATGTTGGGAAGATTCTTCATAAGAATGATATCAAAGTTGTCGCCAAGTCCATTATGGGTATGGTGCGTAGGATGATTTGGAGCAATCAGCCGAATTTCAGTGTTAATAATGCAGCTATTTAAGATATTACCGTTCCTGTTTGGAGCTCTGCAATTCCAGGCAAGGTTTTTTGCATTTAAATCCCCAGCAATTATTGTGGGGTAATTAAATGCTGTAAGAATATCTAAATCAGTTGAGTTTAAGACGTTTGAAGGAGGGTAGTAAACTGAGACGAATAAATAAGGTTCGCTGAAGCCGTAGTAAATTGAAACTGCAACGTTTACTATTGAGCAGGAAAGATTTAAGTTAAATTTTGAAGCCTTGATGTGATTTTTGATTATAATGTCATTTCTACCTCCTCTGTTATGTTGTCTATCTTCTCTGATGATTTCATAACCGCGTATTCTGAACTTGTCACGAAGACGAAGGTGTGTTCATTCATGAGCCTAATGTCAATATCATACTGATTAAAAAACTGATGAGTTCTTGTTGCTGCTGCTGCATTCCATTGGCATTAAAATAACTGATTTTTAAAATGCTGTTGGTAGCTGATATGAGATTTGTGGTGTTATGAATTGAGGTGTTATCAATTGAATAAAATTCATAATTGAGGTTAGAGAAATAATCGATGGCGGTCATACCGACCTCTAGTTTATGAAATATGGAATTCATTATTGAAAAATTCCTTAATCTCCATTATCTAAACTTTAACCCAATCGAAAAATCCTAATTCGATGGTCTTGATCCTTTGTTTGCTTTTTAGTTAGTGATTGGCTTATTCCAGGCCGGGGAAGCTTTAGGGATTTCCTGCGAGCTGTTTCCAGGGAGAGAAGGGAAATCATTATTATCATACTTAAACTTTGCATTTTTCTAGGCTTCGTTTTTCGCTTTAAATTCTTCAATTTGTTTTAAACATTAAATAGATGTTTAGGACATCCTTTATACGATGATACATGATTTTGACCACAAAGGGCGCAGGTAGGTGGTTTATCCTTGTCATTTTGGGTTTGTGAGCAAGTGAATGTTTCATGTGGCTTAGCATATTTGAGGCAACGGGCTTTATAATTGCACCTATACCATGTGTGCCCGTACCTTTGGCACCTATGGCACTGCACAGGACTAGGGCGAGATTTATGTGGCTCAATAAAAATATCAAAGCCTCTAAGCTTTTTGACTTTATAAATCCTTTTACCTTCCTTGTGGCGAGTAAACTCGGCAAGGGAAACAGGTAGGTGAACTAAATTACCTTCAATAATATGAGTGATTTGCCGTATTTTTGTACGGGAATTAGTTCTTTAATTAGATCTTGTATGATGATTTCTGTTTTTGCGTTTTTTGGTAGTTTTTTATGATTTCTTTGATTGGCTGTTTGCAATCATTTTGAAAGTATGGAAAGGAACTGCAATTTCACCAAGATATTTGGTGAGGATTCGATAATCATTAGGCTAGGTTAGGTTAGGTTATTCAATTATATCAAAGCACACGAGGGCTATCTGCCTAAGGGGGAGGGATGCCTTCGTGGAGGACTTCCTAATGGAAACTGGCTCATATACACGTTACACATGGGGAAAACCATGAAAACGCCCATGCAGCCAGCCCGTTCGCGGTATTCGAACCTCGGACCGAACTACCAGTGTTCAGCGTCTTTACCGCTCGGCCGCTGGTGAGCTCGATAATCATTAGAGTCATAGACTCGGATAGTCATGGTGCCTCCTTTAAATTTGTACAATATTCTTTTATGTTAAGCTGTTCTTCGAATTCATCGTTAAGTTTGTCACAGTCTGCAGTAATGTCAGCTAGGACGATGGGGGGGACTGGCCTTTTTGTTAGGCGTAATAAAATTTCCATCATCTGCGTTTGAAGCATCCATGTTCCATGTTATCTTGAAGATTTAATTCCCGGAACTTATTTTTCTAATCGGGTTCATTAATATCAGTGCTTGATAGTGATCTCTTATGAGTAATGCGTGGTGTAGTTAAACCTTCACTATCTGTAGTGCGTTTCTTTTTCTTACTCTTCAGACTTGAAGCGCGTTTAATTTATTGTGGATTATTATCCTGAGTAGTATTTTGTGTAATAAGATTTTTAGACATTAATTGGATTAGGTATGCGTTAATAGTAACTATATCTCTTTTAACTTCATTAAGATACGCCAACTGCTGTTCAGATAAATTAGCTGAATTCCGCATAGCGAAATGTTCAGTTTGCATCTGCTGCTGGATTTGCATTATATTAGCTGGGTTAATTTCTGCTTTCGTTGTTTCGCACCAATGTGCGAAGTGCCTCGATGCCTCGTCCTTATCCATGAATATAATGTTTCAAACACCTAAGCGTAAAGAGCCTCTAGCACAATGAAAAATATACTTATCGTGTGAGTCAAGATGAGACGACTGAAGCTCAGGCTCTTCAAAGGCAATCAAATATCAATCAAATCATTAGCAATATCGCAAAAAATAAAAGTTTTTCTCCAAACTTAGAAGAACAACGCTTAAAAACAACGCATCTTTAGAACTGTTGAAACTGAATTTAAGTGATTTTTTACAAATCTGAAATGTTTCTCTTCGGCTTTTATAGCATTTTAAATCGGCCGTGAAAGACAATTCTAGCAGTTTCTGGAAAGCAAAAAAGAGTAGAATTAGTACGGTTAGCTACGGCTAGTCAATTACATTTATTCAAATTAAAAAAAAATAAAATAAATTGCGGAGATAAACTTTTTTTCAATGTTAAATGCACGTGCTCCTGTATTTTTACTTTTCCGGCGTAGCTTTCTCTTAAAATATGTCACGCGCTGCACTGCACTAGGAAATAAAATAATTTTAATTATAATTCTATTAAAACGTAGCAATAGGATTATAATCACCTAGCAATTGTTGCAGTTGATTGATCATGAGCTGTTTCACTATTTTCAACGTAACTATCAAATTTTTTAGTACTTACACTACTTTTACATACAAAATTACTTTGAAATCATTTATCTAACTAAATATCTTTACTTATTATACGTTTAAACTGATACACTTTGTAGAGACATTAGGTTATTTAGTAGCAGGAGACATGAAAAATATGCACTGCCTTCGCCGGGGATCGAACCGCGGACCTCTGAAATACCGGCTCAGTGTGCTGACCATTACACCACGAAGGCACGCTAAGAATGTGGGAGATATACCTTATAACTTCATAATTATTAAAATTAAATTGCATTTTAAATAAAGGGACACAAGATGATGATAATAATAAATACGTCAGACTAAAATTCACAATATAAACATTATATATTATTAGTAAGTCTACCTATTTTACATGACATTTTAATTAATGTGATTACTGAACGTCGTCCTGATATAGATGAGAGATTAGCTCTAGTGTTATCCTCAATAATTTCAATTTGTGCGTCATTATAATTAATGGTATTTTGTGATATTACATTAACCTGTGATCCTGTATGAATTATGGCCGGCAAATTTTGTTAGCCACATTGAACATTTACTTTAAAATACTTTTAGTTTTTATGCACCATGTTTTTAGAAGATACATTATGATAAGTTAAAAACGGAAATGGCTAATAGGAATATACAATGGGTTGTGGCCGGATATTCCTCCAGGCCTGAGTTTGAAAGGCCTTTAAGTAAGATAGCTAGGCTGATAAAAATTTTGTTGAAAATTTTGGTTGCACATCTCCCGTTGAACTTAAAGTAAGAAATAACTTACGTGCTACTGTAAACCATCTTAGAGTGATTTAATATTCTGCAACGTTAACAACAACCTTTTCTGCTCTCGCAATCCTGATTTAGAGCTTCATTCAAAGTTTTGTCGTTTAATGTTAAGCTTGATACATAGATCAACTTCAGTCGGAAATATTTATTAATATCCTTAAACTCAGACTACGTGATAGCCACTAAATCATTAAATGCTACAGTTTCTACACTCGAAACGTAAGTGAGAATTTACCTTTAAGGACTTGCTAATCCAAATCTACACATTCACAGACATAAAATGCTAAAGCTTCTCACCTTAAATATTCTGAAAACACTAACAGGTTTTTTTATCACTAATATTTTTACTCTCACACTTTTTTTCGAACAATGAAAAATATTTATCTACTGAAATATTCGAGCCTTGACCATCAAACACCGCTCACTGAAATTTGTCCTTGTTTGCTTGAAGTCATTTCAGTTTTTTTCTGTGGAGTTAGCTGGTGATCTTGTTTCCGTATTAAAACACTAGAAGACACCACTGAGAAAATTTTAAACTTACTGAAGAATCTGCAAAATGAAGCACTGAAACACCTTGAAAAACGATTGAAGCACAGTATTTGAAAACTCAATGATAACGCGCAAACAAGCCATTAGATATCTGTAGCAGATGTTATTACTAGAATTTTTGTTTCATTCCACACGTTAGAGGAATTCTTTCAGCATTAGAAGACACTGATACACTTTAGTTAAGGCATAGAAGAACACCAATCCATTCGATAGCTATGCTGTAAATCACTTTTCAGATTTTTGTTTTCCCAGTCAAATTACCGCTGGGAGCTTTCCTCACTAGTAATCGTACTGGCTTGTTATAAATGTGATAATTTAATGCAGAGAAGAAACCTATATTTATAACTCCCGGCAGGCGTAATGGCTGAGGGTGAAGACATAAAGACGAAACTAACAAAACTAACTCACAATGTTTATTCCTTCTCACACCCAATCATTTTTTTTGTGTTAACAAGATATTTTTCGATCATAGTTAAATACAATAATTTCTATGTATACGGGATTTAGGTAAAGACCAAAGGAGAGAAATTGGGTATAGCAGCGCAGAGGTTTTGCAGGGCCGGAGAAGTTAAGAAAAAGAAGTGACGTAATTGCTCGCGAAGTAGTATTTATACTAGATAGGTGCAGTTAAGCTGCGATCAGCTCTCTTATCTAGAAAAACAGAAGATAAAAAAATAACAACTGGATCGCTAGAGCTATGCAGTAAAGAAAGTGCGAAACCGAACTGCTATAATTGCCACACCAGCCCTATTGTGACTGTCCAAAATCATAAAATAGTGGCAACTCTGTTTTTGGTGAATGAAAGCATAAATTGTTTACTTTTTTAACGAATTATCGAACGAGATTTAGCAGATAATTTAAACTGATATAACAATTCCTCAACAAGTAGAATTAATCATATTTTCTTCAAATAAATATAATCTTTTAAATCGGCGCTCTTTGTTCCAAGTACTGCTCGGGAAAAAATAAGTTTCACAGCAATTGTGAATAAAGTTCTTGAGTATTTGGAGAAGAAAACTAATTTTACTTGCCATGAAGACTTTCCTTCACATTTCGTTCTGTTATCATTTTACTACTTTTTACTTAAAAGTTTGCTTGAAATTCATTTGTGTATGACTGAACCCCTGGGATTATTTTCAAGAGCAATGAGCCATGATACCTCAGATCTCGTAGACATCCTCGTACTGAGCTAGAAAAAGCGATTCATATGTTGCGTATGCCCAATTAAAGATTGCGCATCTGCCCTTTTTCCCCCGCACCACAGTTTGAAAATAGTAACTGATGTAAAGGAAACTATATAAAAACGCCTTTACCTATATTGACAAAGGAAAAATACAATTTCATTCAGAAAATAAACGAAATGATAGCCGTATCTTACACAAGTTAAAGCATAGTAAATCGAGAGATTACTTCTAGGATTCAAATCCGTATGTCGTCACATGACAAGTATGTAGAAAAGTTGTAATTATTCCCTAAATCCCAACATGCCACAGTTAACCCTTCGCTACGTCTAGAAGAAATTATATAGAAGAGAGCATTCTATACTTGACACCCATTTTAAAAATTACACGTGTTTTCCAGATTTTCAATGGACATGCCCAAAGGCGGCCGAGAGGTAAAACCTCTGGTAGGTCAGACCTGGGTTCCATGCCCAGCGAACGGGCTGGTTGCATTGTCGTTTTTGTGGTTTTCCTTATGTGTAAAGTGTTTACAACCAGTTTTGCTTCGAAATTCTTCAACTAAGACATGCCTCTTCTTAGGCAGATAGCCCTCATTAGCTTTGCTGTAATCGAATAAACCAAAACGTGAACGGGTATTTTAAATAGCTCTGTTAATGAAGGCTTTATTAAGGTCATTTTATAAAAGCTTATTGAATCTGTAGTTTGATAAAATGAATTATATTTCTGTAATTAGCCTATACACTTATTTCCAAGTTTCTGTGATACGTTTTAATGTGAACGCAAACACTTATATACTATTACATGTCACTAATCAATAATGCAACAGTAATGAGTAGCTTAATACAAAACATCTCTTTCAATAAAATGCGTTTTTACATTACGAAGTTTTTCTTTAGCATGTAAGGATTCAGATTCACTTATATTTAAAAGGGCTGAGAAAAATTAGCCTTTATTTAGTACAACATTACAAAATAAACAATATTTGGGGAAAAAAAGTTAACAATCGTTCAAAGCTCAATACCCACTTCTATGAAGTGTAAGAAAGTAATTTTAAGAAGAATTTTTACTTAGCTTTATGCAATTTTTGATTCATAACTCTCTTGATAACTGTAGAGAGCAAATATCTTCAGAAAATGTGACAGACTGAACGCTATACACTTATCTTCAGAAAATTTGATATACTGAATGTTTCTCATAGCTTGAAGAATAACCAAATGGAAAAAATTAAAGCGAAAACGATGCATTTCGGGAGTTAGAATAATAATGAAACTTAAATGTATAGAAAGAAAGCCACAAATCTAAAAATAAAAATCAAATAAAAATCAGAGCTACCGTCATTTAAAGTATTTTTGTAATACCAATTAAAAAAATCTATGAATATGTGTTTCATGCATTTAATAAAACATTGGAAAGTTATCACATTTTACAATGAGAGCTGTTTCAGGGAGGAAAAAAAATTGATTGCATATTTTACAACTGTTAGAATTCTAAGCTCCTTCTTAAAAAAATTGAAATGAATTTCAAATGAACTTGGTAAAGTTCTTTACATCAGAAAAGTTTTCAGGAAAAAAAGATTCTGATTTTAAGCTAGAAAAATGCCATTTATAAACATTCTTTTCATGACACTTTTATTCAAAAAACAAATCTAAGACTCTAATAGTTTATATTTGAATTCTACATCCATTCTGCTTTCGCGGAAAATAAAATTCAAAAGAATTTCATTAACTTCTTTCTGAAATAAAAATATTTTCGATAAATATACATAAAACTTATCTGCAACTGCTTTTAAAAACATATCAAGAATAAGCAGCAGATTAAATATTTTTCAGTTACTTTTTAAATATATATAGGTTTCTTTTAATGTTTTTTGAAAGTGCTGAAATATCTTTAATTTAAATTACAGAATATAATGAATACATATTTTATTTTCAATGGCATGCAGTTTCTTTGATGTCAGCACTAATATTATTTTTTAAAAATTCCAAGATAAATATTTAAAAGTTCATTGAAATAATTTGCAGTATTTAGAATCCTAAGTGAGCTGAATAAACAAAAATGAGATGTTTCTCAGTGATAAATATTTTGTGCAAAAATAAATGATTTTTTTTTAATCTGGAAATTATAAACATGTATACTACATTGTTTCCCTTCCAAATTAAAAGGATCAAAATATTTTCCGCTAATTTAAGTAACTATGATGAACCACTTAAAAACTTCAATGCTAAAATGTTATATTGTTATATTACATAAGGATGCAGGGTCAAGTCCATTTAACAACGCCAAAAGAAAAGAAAAAACTAAATGTTGTGAATAAAACGCAAATTAAAAAATGATTTGTGTATTTTTTGTTTGTTTGTTTACAGAATAAATTCATTAAAATCGAATTAGTAATTAATTAATTATCAAACTTATGTTAAATAATAAGAAATAAATGCAACAAAGGTGATGTCGTTGCCTTTAGACAATCCAGAGCTCATGATCGCGAAGGAACGTAAGATATCTTTCAGACGTCCGCTTTCCACTCATTATCTGAACTTCGTTGCTGGGCAACCTGACCTTGCTACGTCACGGAAACTGCTACAAGGATTTGCCTAAATGTTCTAACAATTCAGTTTTACACCAACCTGGTATAAGAACCGGCCAGTAACAGCGTTTGAAAACGAACTGATCTTCGATTGATGATTACACTGAGTCAGCTGCGCATTTATTCATGCGCAATGTAGCCCTTTTTGACTAGCTGCTGCTTAAACCTATTCAATTAGTGCAGGCGGAACGTAATAACTCTTATGCTTAAGCGTATGAGAATAAGGACAGTTAAACAGTCCTGTGAATATTCCCTAACATAACATAATATTTGCTCAACACTCTCTTGAAGCTTCTGTTAGATCTTAAATTTTTATGCAGAAATTCAGAACTTGGCATGTGAACCGCCTTCCAGGTTTAGAAACTGAAGGTATAGAAGCACTGAGACGCCTCAGAAAAAGGTTCCGTAATCAGCTTCGAAAGGCATCGAAGAGAGTATCCTGAAAAGCAAGACGGCAGCCTAACATTTCTAAGAAGTAGGCACTCTGATGATCTTTCAAGCTTTAGAGATCTTCATTATGGCAACTCGCAGAGCCGCGGAAAATCGAAAATTGTAAGATTTTCAACAATTTTTTTGAAATATAATTGAAGAAACTGGAAACTGTAAAAAATTCGAGATCTCTCCAAAATCATATTGTTATGGATTTCGTATTTATTTAGAATTGTAATTAAAATTGTTTTATTTCACCGTGCAAGGCAGACGATTTTAAAAGAGTAAGCTACATCGGAAAAGTAAAAACAAAATAGTGCGTGCATTTAATATTTAAAAAAATCTGAAAGGTTTCAGATTTTAAATTACGTCCAAAGGGACATTTTTTTAACATTTTGTGCGTTACCTTTGTTCTTTAAATATCATGTTCTTCGCACTTAAACCATAAAATTCAGTTCAAGAACAATATCACAAAATAATTTTAAATTGAGCATATCTTTAGAATTTCCGTTCCGATACTCCTCACGTGCACTGGCAACAGTCCTCACGTGCTGGAAATAAAAATGTTTTTTCTGTACAACGTTGCCATAGCTCGCTTTGAAATCCTTGAATTTCTTAATCAAAAATTCGTTAAAGTTTTACAAAATATGAAATCGATAATAAAACAAATCCCAAAGTCGAAACTTGGGCTTCCAGATGGTCATGTTCGCAGTAGGATTACGTCATTAAAAATTTTATGGCTCCAGGTACCGTTGTTTTATCATAATGCGAGAAACATGCTTAAACTTATGCAGATTCTTCATTATTTAATTTCTTTAAATATAATACAGGCCTGCAAAATTTAATGGCAACAGTTTGAAAAGTGAATCGGACATTTTTGTGAAACGACGCAAAACGCCCAAACGAAAGTAATAGTCCTTCGGGACTACATCCCTTTGGACTAATAAATAAATATCTCGTAATTGCTGTTGCCATCCAGGAAAATCGAGAAAATAGGTTTTACCAGAATGTTCTAGTGAATAATTAAAAACCTTATAAAAGCCGAATTAAAACACCTCAGCTCAGTTGCTGATGTTTTAAGCGAACTGTTTGTTTACTTAATGCTGTTACTGATTGTAGCGAATACGCTGGGAGATTGGATTAACTTTCTCTGTTTTGAACTGAGTTATGTTTAACGTTTGAGATATTGTGATATTGTGCGAATATCTCTGAGGAAATAATTCAGCATTTTGTTTTATTTCTTGTAAAAAGAATAAATTTTATTAACTTTTTATCGAGTTGTGAATTCAATCCATTACGAACCCGTACGCACGCAACAACATGATTGTTGCTTAGCACTGCCTGCAAAGAGAACTAAAATCTAAAGTATTGGAACCTAAAAGGAAGTTTGCGAAGTAGAAGTTCATGATTTTGAAAAGTAATTGTTACAATTTTTTGAAAAACTTTAAATATAAATACAAAAATATAATTTATTTGTTCTTGGAAGGCCTTTTTTAACTCAAAACACGAAATAATTTTAAACTAAACAATTACTCCACGTCTATTATTTTGAGAAGTATTGTTGCTAGCATATAAAGGCATAGAACGTTTTCTTTTAATCCATTGACCCGAGAATTTCTCACGATCAGTTCATTGAGGATAGCTGAAATCTTTGGATTTCAGTCGTTCTGCCACCAAAAACATTGAGCAACAAAATTAATCATGAGAATTAAACTATTATAATCGCGATTACTTTCCACTTTCCCTCATTTAATTTATTAGCGAATAGTTACGAACCGGATGATGAAGCGCGTTAAAACAAAACATCAGATTGATATAAGATTTTCTAATGATGTTTGGAACAAATTTCACAGCACTTTGTTCACAGTAATAAAATTTCAGTTAAACATACATAGCCTATTGAAATGCAAATCGCTAAATGAGCCTTTCTTTTGTCAGGATATTAAATAACAGCGGATTGTATTGCTTTGTCTAGCACTACATATAACCAGCAGCCATCAAGTACGAAAGCAGAATTTACATATTTTTTTTAAGATGTGCAAGAAAATATCTGCAAACTATATGTGCTAATAAAGCCATCCTTACTGAATGGTCTTTCCATGTTCATAAATAAAATAATCAACGTAGGTTTCAAAAGACTTGCGGTAGTCAGAAAATTGAGATGGCCGTTTTTCTTTACAGTCCCAAACAAGAAACTTTTACGTTGTTTGCAAAAGCAACCCAAAGCTTAAAATTCTTCCTTCTAACTTCAAGATTATTTAGCTTCCCGAATTGTCTGTGATCAGAGTTCTTAGGTAAACGTAATTGGAGATGACATAAAGTAATCTACTTAAGCTGGCTCAATATTTTTAAACGCGTGTTTTTAACGTCGGCTAGAGAAATGACTAAAGCTGGAATAATGTGTCAGAAATTAGTGAACCGTTGAATTTTCGGTTTCTGTTCCACGCTCTGATATTATATGTCATAGGTACGGAAGTTCTTTGACTGCAAATTAAGGTTTTGCTGTCTTCAATTTTAAACCTATTTCCATAAAAAGGGAACCTCAACATTTTCACCAGTTGCGTTACTCTTGACTATTCATCTAAGTATATAAGTGTTGATTTTAAGCGCCTTAGGATTATGTTCATAGTCCTTTGAAATGTGGCGAGAGCCCAGCATAGGCCGAACGGCATTCTAAGGAGCACATAACCCATAAGGGGCTGTTAGGATATCAGGACATGCCACGTGCGTTAACTAATCGATCTCGTCAAACAAATCTTAAACTTTTCTTACCAGTTGCTTCAACTTTATCTTTCCTTCCGCTGGCAAAAGTCTAAAGCTGGTTTGGCCACCTCATTTTTAACTTTTTCGTGACCAACTGCACCGAGTCTTTCTTAAAATCAGTTCACGCACCAAGATAATTCCAGAGACCCAACTTCAAAATCACGCTCGCTAGAGATTTCTAGTCAGACACCCATAAAAATTTCGAATTTAGCAGTTTCGCTAGCCGACTTTTAAATACGTGTTGGTAAAATAATGAGCCATCCTTTTGCATTGAAAGTGTAAACACAGGCTACATTATCAAAGTTGCAATTTAATTGCTTAATATAATAATTGTTTAATTTAAATAGACACAAGTGATGGATTTCCTTGTGTCACAAGTCGTACCTTTATGTTTAATTCAATCTGAAATAGGTTATTTTAAACCCTCTGCATTACTTTGTGAATATTTAAAACGCAACGATAACTCGCTATCACTCTAGTAGGGTCTGCAAGTCTGTAGCTTTAGTTTCCAGTTACAGTAGCTGCTATACATAGCGATATACGTTTCTTCTATACAAAACCTGAAGTTTTTCTGTAGAAAGTGTTCTTGAACGATAATGATGTGGTGGGCTTATGCTTCCAATTAATTAATTGTTGAACCTTATATGCCCTAGATGTATCTCCGAATTCTGGATATACAAGTAACAACACCCAAAATGGTGCATTGTAACTATCAGAGCCACCTCATTCGTAAATTGGGTAAAATATTAAGGGATGTCACGTTATCTGCTAACAAACGAATTTTAATATTCACAAGTAAAGCAAATCTCTTCAGAAAATCCCCACTTATTATGGAGTGAGACACATCTGCAACTATCCGAAAAAAAATCCGCGTAAACGTAAGTTTAATTCTAAAATTTTAACGCCATAAGTACGGATCTCCGAACCATTAGCAGCGAAAAGTGTAAATTTATTTTTTTATCAAATAAAGCTTTAAAATTTTTCGGGAAACAGATTACCGATGAGGCGCTGTCAAGGAGAAAGCGCACCCTGCTTTTTTTAAGCCCAAAAGAAGATATGGGATTTCGTGTCAAATCCCTCTAAATACGCCATTTTACTTTTGATTCGAGCCTGTTGCCTTTCGGCAAAATAGTCCAACGGAGTAGGATCTTTCTTTGTTTCTAAGAGTTATCAACTCTAAATTGCAAGCTGTAATATCAGCAGAATCAATAGGAGGGAAAAACAAGTAATCCCAAGAAAATGAAGTAAATGAAATGGAAAGATATTTTTAGAAATATATTTAATGTAACTGAATTTTTACAAGTGCAAATAGTGTCATACTCGCCCCTTCCTTCTAATCCAAGAATAAGATAGGATTATGTAAAGCCGTTGACCTGCATTTTAGTAAACTATAATTTAATTCAGTTTCAGAATATGACTTTTCTTCACTTTTCCTCTTTTTGTTTTTTTTGATAGTATGTTATCTTTTAAATCGAAGTCAGAATCAGTAATATAAGATATTTTAATTATGTGAAAACCAGCAATTGGTGTAGGCAGGTCCTAATGAATGCTTAATTTTTCACGTTTCAAAGACCAGCTCCCCCCCCCCACCAAAAATGTTGCTTTTCGCCTTAAAGAACAAGGAAAAAAGGGCTTTGAAGCATTTAAAAGAATTTTCCTGCTCAGGGCACCAGATTACGTTAAATATGTTCGTAAGTGTATAAAAAATGCTAATATATCACAAATTGTAAAACAAATAAATTTTACTTGATATCAAACAAAGGTTACTGAACTTGAATATGAAAACAAAATTCGTTAATTTTAAAATTCTGAACATAACTTTAAGAAATCAGAAGTTTGATAGTGTTGTCTATTTTCCATTCGTTTTAATAGTTCTATATAATAATTGATAGAATTAAGTAAAATAAAAAACATTGACATAAATTGCACAAGCTTCCATTCGGCATCTAGAACAGCATACATAATGCGAATAAAAAGCAACAGCAGCTGGAGCATAAAGAAGCATTTACAACGCTAGCAAGCTCAGTTGAGGACGCTAGATTAATACGCTTTTTGGGTTTTTTTTTACGCTTCCTCGAATTTTATAATGCAGAACAGAACTACCAAGAAAATTTTCTATCAGGAGCTTCATAACTATTGCGTTTCGGAATCTGTAGCGGTTATTAAATCATCTACTCGCACTCTTGAAATCTATACCGCTTTTCTCTACAATAAACGTCTTGAGGGAGTGAGATTAAAGGAATTCTTTGCATATTGTTGCTCTAATATTAGCCATATTCGCATAAGATAGAATTTTTATAGTAAAATACGCTGCGGTTTCCTTATTATTTTTTTATCTCCTCGTGGTTTCAGTGACAATTTACCATTTTCTTTGTATGTCTCATATTATAACATTTATATCCCAACACTACGCCATTTAATCTAATTAAACAGCCAAACGTATACGAAGAATATGAAACTCTTCCAAAATTTTCAATGTCTGTATGGAAAAAGAATATAAAGAGCTTTAAAAGCAAACCGCTCGCAAATTGAATAACTGTTGAAAGATGAAAGAGAAAATATTGCATAGTGTGTTTAAGAGCAGGGATTGTGTAAGTTTTTAAACATTTTTTAATCTAAAAATAAATATTTTTCTTTCGTAATTGGATTTAAAAATCAATTTCCTTTTCTACATAAACTAATAAATAACAAATACATTGCATACGAATATTTAGGTTAGAAAATACTGCTTTTATTAATCCTTCTAATGACTGAACATGGCAGTTTTATAAGTATTCATAATTTCCCTAAGTTGAATGGGAATGCGACCAACTTATACAAAAATATAATTTTTAAAAGTAAAAAATCAACGAATGCTTTATTTTTATAAATTACCCTTACCCGTCTTCTTTGTTTTGTTACATTGCATTTGTTGTGTTCAAAGAAATTGCTAAATATCGCATTATCATTCTTTCCTGTATTAAATCTCATTGTACTTCAAATGATTATATGTTTAATTATTAATTGTCATAATGCAAAATCATGCAAGATTTAATGTTCCCAATTTTAGCATTATTATGTTAGGAAATCATGCAATTTAAGTCATTATCAAACTTTCATTTTTGTATAAATAGGTACGATTTCCTGGAAAGGAGCATAACATGAAAAGGGCGTTTCACCTAATGGGGGAATTTCTGGGAATATATCTATTTAACGTGAGTTCTAGTATACTTGCAGAAATATTTGTATTCAAGAAACGCATTGCGAAAAATCTCATTTTTAGAAAATCTGCGTCTTTTTATTGTCAAATACAATATAATGTGATTTTATTTAATCTTTTTAAATAACAATATGTTTTAATTAACATTTTATCGTCTATAATAATAAATTTACTACTCCAAAAAATGTTTCTACGCGCGTGAAATTTTAATTCTCCAATTTTATGAATAATTTCCTAATGCCCTTGATGATATTTCAGAAGCCACCTTAACTATTTTTGATAATTCTGAAATCCAGATATTACTCTCTGTTAGAAGCATCAGCAAAGGTAAAATGAATATACTTTACTTTAAAAGGTTCTAATGTCCATCTGCTGTGTAGAATCTGGAGAAATAGCGATTTCACCGAAGAAGGGTTAAAAATTCCCTTTCTTAAACTTTTAAAATTATTTACTATGCGGCAAATTGACGCTAACATACTACACCTCAACTTGGGAGGTAACTGAAACAGTAGAATCAAACTTAAAATTGGAAATATTCGTAAGTAGTAGAATTACACTACAGGGCTCATACAATCCTGTATCCTACAGCGCGTAGATGAGTCTAGTGGCAGCAAGATAATAGCTATTAAGCCACGTCTAACCAGCAGTAACTATTAAGCGGAAGCTTGTGTATAAGCACGCACATAAACTTCCCAGACTCTCTCTAAGTTTGCCTACTGGAACGTCGATATTTTAACTTTTTCTCCCACTGATAGAATTTGCATTTCTTACGCCCGCTACCAAAATTTCTGACACTGATAGTTAGGGGAATGGAGGCTTATTGGAAAGTAACTTTAAATTAAATTTAACTGGTTATTTAAAATAAATATGAATCCCTAGAACTTAATTAAATATTTGTTCGAAATTCGATGCTACTCATAAGCAAAAGTACTTTCTCAACTTGTTTTTCAAGTTTTCATCTAGTCGGCAACATAAGTACCCGCTTTCGAAACTTATTGCAAATTATTTCAATTCTTGCTCAGTTGTTTGGGCGACATCTGAATATTGATTTTATTGAAAATAAGCAATATTATACTTTCTCTTACGTATGTGTACGCGTGCACATGCTGAATTTCAGGAAAACCTGATAGACATTCAAACCATTCAAAAGTTATTTTATATAAGCAAAATTATTGGTTAAGCTCAGAGTGCACAAATTTCCAAAATCCACGTTGTGATAGCGGACTGAAAATGAGTCAAATATAGAGTATGGTGTTTTTTCACATCCAGACAGGTCATACAGCATGTGTGCATACTAGACCGGAGGCTGCTGAGGAGTCCCTGTGGCAGTCGAACACACTTCTGCAACAAGGCAGGTTTCAACTCAGGTATGGTTCTCGGAGGGGAGTGGCGAAATGCAGTCGCTTTCCCAAAAGCGTCCCAGACGGGCTAAATAAAGTCAGGAGATTTAGCTCGCCGATCCATGTGGCGGATATTCTAATTTTTCAGGCAATCGTTGACCAGCTGAGCCTTATGTGAACAGCGTAACCATCCATTAACAGGAACTCAGGTATAACTGCGCCCCTGAACAATCGAACATAGGGCTCAAAGATCTCCTGTCTATATCTCATAGCACTAACAGAATTTTGTCAAACACGCGGAGGGATGTGCAGTCGTCCAATAAAATGCCTGCCCACTGAAGTCTGGCTTAAAGCACATGTTGTCTGCATCATGCTAAACGCTATTTCTTGCGTGATGCAGTTAGCGGAAACAAATAGCAGATCTTCTGGTATACAGCCGTATCTCATGAAATCTTTGGAAATTGTAGACTATGAATCTCGGGTCCCAGTGGCAGCATACATCTCACGTGAGAGCTGTGAAGCTGTAACAGTTAGGTTCACCGATTTGAAAGTGTCATATAACAATCTCTTCATCACTGTAGGTCGTGCCCGACTTTGTCCAAGTCTTCTAGATATTAATTCAGTGTCCTAAAAGTGCTTCCACAAATAGCAGACAACGCTGGCCGTTAAATTGAACTCTTTAGCCACCTGCGCTTCTGATTGCCCTGCTTCCCATCTACCGACATTCTCCAACTCAATCGGTTATCCATACTTTCCTGGCTACTCATTTTACCCGATATCTCATAAAATGTACCCAACTCTTACAAGAAAACACGGCTAATATCCGATATAAGCACAAAAGTTGCCTACAAACCTTCATACGTTATATCCCCACTACAATCACAACTCCGGAAAGACGGACGTATAAGCTAACGTATCCGACTTTGAATATTTGCATAATTATTTGTCGGTATAATTGGTACCTTTGGTTCAATGCTCTTCGTAAAAATACACATCATTTGCAAATTCTCTTAATTTTGCGTATGACCATATTTGCTAGCGCGCATGTTTAGGAGTCGAAGTTGAGCGAGGTAGTTTAAGCTAAGCACCTGAGTCGGGTAATTGAGCCAGGTTGAATAAAATACGTATTTCATGAGTCTGTAGCATTGAATCCATTTACTGTGCTGTACTTATTTAAATATTGGCATTTATATAACTCAACAATTAACAGTTAGAAAATTTTGCTACAATCAACCAATGTCAATAAATGTTTGGTTAAGGTTTATTCTAGACTTCGAGCTAAACGCGAAGAGAAGCTATCCGAAGCATAATAAGTAAACGAGTTTAATCTTACAAATTTTTGCCCTGCCGTAACCTTGAACCTGAGATCCAATCCCGGATGAAATATGATAATTTACAAGTCTATAGCGCCTATGGGTCCTAGGGGCACTTAAAATACCGTTTAGCCGAAAATTCATTTTGAGAGGTTGTAGCACTGGAATATGGTTAGGAGAATTTCCCGTTAGTCGTTCCCCTCTTAGCTCTGAGGCGGGGCTTTTACTTGCTCGCAAAGTTATTATCTTAGTCATTCTTGATGAATGCATTAAGTTTATACCTGGTTATTTAGAACTTTAGAAAACTTAAATATTTATGCTTTAGCTTATGAACTAATCCAAAAGAATTAAGCAATCCAAATTTGCGGTTTCCTGTAAATTAGGATAAGAGACAAAATTATGCTTAATTCAGGAGGGAAATCCTTCGAGTGGCAGATTCGGTCCCCAAAATTACTAAAGGAAACTGCTAACATTTTCTTAAAAACATTTGAGGATGAGAGGTTTGAGTTGGCTTATATGATTACGGCAAAGCACACTAGAGCTATCTACCTAAGGAAAGAGATTCCTTCGTGGATAGCTCGTATATATCTTTCACGTAGACGAAACCACGAAAACGCCCATGCAGCAGCGAGCCCGCTCGCAGGGATTCGAACCCAGGTCGGCCCTAACAGTGCTTTTACCATTCGGCCGCTTTCGGGAATGCGCACTGAGAGGCTGGTTTTTAGGGATCTAAACTGGACGTGATGCATTAAAACGCAGGCGATTTTTAAAATGGGTGACAAGTATGGAAGCTCTCTTCTACATCATTTATTTTGAACATAACGAAGGGTTAACTGTGGCACGTGATGATTTAGTGTATAATTAAAAATTTTGTACATACTTGATATTCATGCTGATTTGAATTAAAAAATGTAATCTTTTAATTTACTGTGCGTGGATTTGCGTAAGGTACGACGGATAGCATTTCGTTTATTTTCTGAAAGAGATGATATTTTTTTTCATTTCAATCACACAGAGGCTTTTTTTGGATAATTTCCTTTAGATCAATGATTCTCAAGCTGGTCGGAGCTAGTCAGAACTACCAGTATTCCACCAATTAAATGCTGGGCCGCTGGTGGGCTTTAGAAAAAAAATAATTTAAGTTACTGATTGTACCTTTTAAAGATCAACGAAGAGCATATGAGATGCATCTACGCAGAGATCACACGTAGGCGCGCAAGACCAAGTCTGCTGATTCAACCTAAAGGGGAAACTACAGCGATCTCCCTGAGGGAACAGCTAAAAGAAAAGCTCTCGATCTCTAAACTACAAGTGCGCATTGATAAGATCGTTCCAACTCGCCAAGGCGGATACCAAGTCTTCTGCAACTCAGCCGATGACGTCGGGACGCTGGAGTCAGAACTGCAAAAGGCAGCCATACCTGCAGAAATTAAGAGACCACAGCGAAGACAACCACGATGTGCAGTGCACAATGTTCCAGTGCATACGCAGTCAAAGGACATCATCGATGAACTCAGTGCCATCACCAGCTCTCCCAGTAGTCACTTTAAAGCGCTCTATCGTCTCAAGGAAAGACGAGGCGATAGAGTTAAGTGGATCATCGAATGCCAGCCAGCAAGCTTCGCGGCAGCAAACAAACAAAGACGTCTCTTCCTGGGATGGAATGCGCATTCCATATCAGAATACTACGGCATCACAAGATGCTACCGATGCCAGAGGCTGGGGCACACCCAGGCCAACTGCCAAAGTCAGAAACAATTCTGCGCGTATTGCGCAGGGGAGCACAGTGTGCGAGACTGCAGATCGGTGCACGCGGCATGCATTAACTGTGGAGACGCCATCCACCGCTATGGAGCAAGACGCGATCACAAGCACCCAGCCTATCACAGAGACTGCCCAGAGTATAAGCTGGCAGTCCAGAAGTATCGCGACACGGTTGAATACTAATACAAACCCCAATGAACGTTGTCAGGATTCCTCTGCGAGCAACACAAGCTTGGAAATACCAAAGTGTATAGTAAACGAAGTTAAGCTGCGTGACACCAATCCGATAAGATGCCTGCAGATAAACCTGCAAAGGGCACGTGCAGCTGCAGCACATGCCACAGCCTTCGCACTGGAAAGCAAAACAGACGTAATTTTTCTCCAGGAACCATACACCAGAGAGGGTAAAGTGGTTGCGTTCCCTCTTACATGGGGCTTGTTTCAGAAGGAAGACCCAGAATCCCCACCAAGAGCAGCCATCATCATCTGTAATCCGGCATGGACAGCAAGCATCATCTGCCTGGAGCGCGACCATGTAGCTATTCTACTGGAAACGCATGACATGAAGCTAGTCCTAGCTTCCATTTATTCACCACCCAGAGAGATAGCCGACCCCACCACAGAATTCATGTCTAAAGTGCTCAGAGATTTTCGAAATGATGGGGTGGTATTCGCCGGAGACTTTAATGCCCACAATGTGTGCTGGGGCTATGCTGACACCGACGATAAAGGCAGACATCTGGAGGATTATATCTCAGCCAACAATCTAGTAATTCACAACTCAACTGATGCACCCCCTACATTTAATAGGATCTACGCCAAGGGCTGGCCGGATTTGACTATTTCAACCACTGGTGTCGCTCCTCTGGTACAGGAATGGGAGGTAGTAGAAGAGATAAGTGTGTCCGACCACAATTATATAAAATTCACCATAGCATGTGAGACGACTACTTCTATCATCCGACGCTACAACCTTCCCGGAAGAAAGGTAAAGCAATTCATCAGACGATGTAAGACTCACCTAGATAGAATACGTATCAGGGTAGTTACGGAGTCTACTCAGACGGAGCTAGAAGAACTCACTGAAAACGTCGTTAGAGCAATACAGAGTGCATGCGAGGAAACTCTTCCAGCGCGATCAACTAAAAGATTACAAACACTGAGCTGGTGGACCAATGAACTCAGAGTTCAACAGAAGAAATGCCGGGCCCTCCGACGTCGACTCAAACGAGAACGGCAGAGGAGCAATGGCACCGAGACGTCTTTTCTGACAACATTTCAAAGAGAAAGGGCACAATATAAAAGGATGATTCTTCAGGCAAAACTAAGTGCATGGAGGGCCTTCTGTACAGACACTACAGCCCCATATGGTATCCACCACAAGCTGGCCACCGGAAAAAGGTTCATGCCAACCAACTTCCATCTTCTATCAGCAACAGGAAATAACAACAACAGTCCCACTGTGCACACGTTAAATGGCATCCTGGATGCGGTCTTCCCGCAAGATAATGAGGATGAGGACTCAACAGAACAACACTCCTTGCGGAACACGGCTCTGGACACCCACCACCCAAATGATCAGCTATTCACCTCTCATGAGATCCAGCAAGTGCTGCGCCAACTACCTAGCAAAAAAGCGCCGGGTCCGGACGGTGTCAACTATAAGATCATTAAGGTGGTGATACACACCAATATTGAATTCTTCAGGACCCTTTTCAATAGTCTGTACGACACAGGCACTTTTCCAAGATGCTTTAAAGTAGGCCAAGCGGTCTTCTTTTTAAAGAAGAATAGAGACCCCACCAACCCGGACTCGTACAGGCCAATTTGCCTGTTGCCCGCGTTGGGAAAAGTCTACGAAAAGCTCTTAATGAACAGACTGCGGCATCATCTCCATCTTACGGATTACCTAAGCCCCTACCAGTTTGGGTTCAGAAAAGGAAAATCAGCAGTCCATGCGCTAGCAGAAGTGAAGAACGAAATACTTGCAAACAAGGGAAGCGGCAACCACACGGCATTCATCAGTTTAGACCTGAAAAGTGCCTTCGACACTTTGTGGTGGCCCGCCGTCCTAAACGCATTAGCGGATGCCAGATGCCCATCCAACCTTTACCGCACTATCCGACACTACCTATCAGACAGAATTACGATCATAGTGCACAATGGTGGTATTCTACAAAGGAGGCAAACCCGTGGATGCCCACAAGGCTCGTGCGCGGGCCCTCACTTGTGGAACATTACTTTCAACCGCATAATAGCAGAGCAGTGGCCATCACATACTAAAGTAATAGCCTACGCTGATGACGCGGCTTTTATTGTAAAAGGACGTACCAGAAGGGAGCTCCAAGCTAACTGCAACGAGACCTGCTCCATCTTCAACACCAGATGCAACACTTTTAAATTACGCATAGCAGAGAGCAAATCACAGATAGTGTTGTACCCCAAAAAAGGTGGTTCACTTGCGCGTCAACCGCGCATCACGCTAAATAATCAGCGGATCAAGATTGTGCCGCAGCTCAAATATTTGGGACTCATCTTCGATAACAAACTCAGCTGGATCCCTCATATAATGGATTTAAAAAAACGCACACTGGCTATCGCAAAGTACATGCGCCATATGCAAGGTTACAGATGGGGCCTTAACCCCCATATACATAAGATCCTGTACCAGACTGTAACAGAGAAAATAGTAACATATGGAGCGGCCGTATGGGCGCAGCCGATGCAAGGCAGAAAGATCCGGCACTTACTCAGCATTCAACGACAGTTCGCCCTTAATATAACGAGGGCATACCGCACAACGGCCACAAATGCGCTAAACGTTCTAGCAGGACTGGTTCCCTTACACATTAGCACGGAACGGGAAGCAGTTCTACAGCAGATCAAACAGCTCAATGTGCCAGCGTCTTTTGAGGACACAACGTACTGGTCGAGCGACTATGAAGTACCAGCAATGATCCTGGACAAGCACCCGGCCGAACAGTGCATAGGAATAAACGTCACCATCAAAAAACAGTCTCTTGAGATCCATAAGCACAATACCTATGCTTACACCGACGGCTCAAAGATGGACGAAAATGTGGGATGCGCTTACATTGTCTACCAAGGCACAGAGGCACATACGCAGTGGAAGGGGCATCTGCATGGGAATAACAGCGTCTTCCAAGGGGAGGCAGTTGCCATACAGCGAGCATTAAATTATATCGTAAGCAATAACATCAAGCAAGCAACCATAATTTCAGACAGCATGTCTACCCTCCAAGCAATCCAGAATCCGGCGCACAGCTCGCAAATCGTTCAAGAAATCCAACGCAACTTAAGGCAACATTCACACCTTCTTACCCATCTGGCCTGGACGAAGGCACACGCAGGCAACAGAGGCAACGAGGCCGCCGATCTCCTTGCGAAAGACGCTGCCCTTAATAAAGAAGCAGAAGATCTCTCATTACCCTGGCCACACTCCGCCCTTAAAAGAATGCTGCGCCTGCAAGCCCTTTCAAAATGGCAAACGGAATGGGACTTTGGAGAAACTGGCAGAAGGGCATACTATCATCTTTCATACGTTAATCCAATGAGACTCTACTCAAATCCTCATTTAGTCCGCTACATCTCCGGACACGGACCCTTTCCGGGGTATTTCGCCAGGCACGGAATAGCTGACACAGATCAGTGTAGCTGTGGCCACCTGGGTACTCCGGAACACTACGTAACCTCCTGCCCGCTCACCAACAGCCTACATATTCCAATCCCTACCACGAATACGCAGGCATTCTGCAAATATATGGTTAAGCAAAAACATCTCTGCCGCCAGCTAACAAAAATAATGGAGAAGCTAGCCAGCTTAGGCACAGACCTCTGTGCAGCAGAATAATCTGTGCATCTGGTCTTCAGTACTAATGTACAGCAAATGCAGCCACAGTCCTCTGCATGCCTATAGACATAATGATGTATAGTGTATACCAGCAAAGTTTATATTTAATGAGTAGGATTAAATTTCTAATGCAATTATAACAGTGAAATGTAAATGTACACGTTAGTGAAGTGAAATGTAAATGTATGTCTTGTTTAGGTTAATTTTTCAATATGTATAGTGTATATCCTTAGTTAATGTAACTCTATGCAAGTTTATGTATGTATTTAGGTAATCCTATGTATGTATGTCGTATCATATATGTTTGTTTACTAACAGATATGCTCTCCTATGTAACCTGAAGCCATAGCACTGTAAGCCTATGTAAAGCAACACCTTCTTTCTTTCTTTTTTTTTTTTAAACACACTCTGCCATTAACCCATGTATAGCCATGTATCTATCGAATTTAAACTCAGTAAATGCTGGGCCCGGGCGGCCGGGTAAGAGTGCATTCCCGGGGCCATTTTTTCTTTTTTTGGTCTGTTCGAATGCCCACCGGACGGTCTGGGAGTCAAGTGCGAGACCACGTGTGGCCATACCATCAGGCCTGCTCTAGATAATGGTGGATGTGGTGCTGTACTGATTAACCGTTATGGTAAAGGGACAGTGCCCACGTCCACCGTCACTTATCACTTATTACTTATCACTTTCAACATCTGCGGCAGAAATTTATTACGTATTATAACTAATTGATATTATTTTAAGAAATGACAAGATGAATATGTTTTGGCAGATATTAATAGAACAAGCTAAATGTAATTGTGAGTATTTAGTAGTTCTGAAACTTAGTAAAAAATTAATAGTAGAACAGTCAGATTTAGTAATATAGATTGGAATCGGTGATTACTTATCAGCTCGCTAAGCTATGTGTATTTATCTTTTTGTGAAATGAAACGATTATATGGTTACGAAAGAAAACGTTACTACATTTCATAACTCTAATAAATACGTTTTAGAACGGACTGCATCAGAGTCAGTCAAATAATCTATCGCGAAATACGGAAGATCATACCTCGCTATTGGATTGATCCCAGTGTATCCATTTTACACATTTTTCTTCTCTTCCACAAATTCTGGCGTCTCCTATATAAAAGAAAATAATTCACGCTCACGGAATAATTGGGCAGCCATTAACTATGCATTATCTCCAGCAACCAAAATACTTAGTTGTTTCTTATTTCTATTTTACTGGTAAAGCAAGAATCAAATATGTTGCATGAGCCTGGGTTTTTTTAATATCCATCTTTTTATTTTCGAAAGTATAACACATCTTTGAAACATAAACTTTATACCAATTTATTGACATAAGACTAACGCTAAGATTTATCATTACAATTCTGCATCGTTTTAGAATTTTCCTAATTTTATAAATGCTAACTTTTTTATTAACGGGACATATTATTTTGTAAATAAACCTGTTTGTGGGAATTCATCTTCGGTTAGGTTATATAGCGCTTGCAAATACTAGACGTTACGTGAGAATTCATGCCAGTCATTCGGAAATATATATATATACTTCTCCATAATCCGTGCAATACAACCATCTCTGAGCTATTCTGTTAAGGATGCAATTGGTAAGATCAGTCAGTCAAGTCATATCATCTGTGTCCCCTCATCATTAAATCATAAGTATCTACAGCCGATTGAGAAAGCCATAAAATTAAAATGGTAAGAGAAGCCTAGTTGCTAATCAGGTATATGACCTGGGCTCGACTTAGAGACGATGCAGTTCGTTGCAACTAATAATGAGATGTAGATGTCGGAGATAGAAAATTACGCAAAATTTAAAGAATTAAATATTAATTAACTTTATTAATCGGTAGTTTTGCGAAATATTAATGAATTTGTTTCAATGAAAATAATAAACAATTGTGTTGTTTTCATAGAAAAAAGTACTTTTATCTTCCTCGCACCAGCGTGTTACCATTCAGTAATGCTTAAACTAGTTTCAGATTTAATCTGGAAGGTTACTGAGTAATAAACTAAGCTATTTAAAAGAAATAAATGCAGTTATTAAGAATACATTTTTATACTTTTTAATGTGATTGCTTTAAATAAATATGTATTAAAATTAAGAACTGTCTAATTAAAAATACTCAATATTTTCACGAAATTACACTAGCTGGACTCATTATATTATATACGTTTTCGTTTTTTATGATATCTATTTTAGGATATCAGCAAGAGCGGCTAGTTTTTAAGGAAATAATATGTCAAATATAAAAACATGTACGGCAATGCTCTAACACTCTATCGGGAATTCTAAACACATGCTGTTTTTAAATATTTTCTGATTTTGCTGTTGAACTGTTACCGTTGCTGTTGAATTGAATTTACAGGCGACCATTAATATCTGTAACATTTCAGATGTATTATTATTGCTATTATTATTGTCGTTATATATTTATTTTTATCACCGACTGGGCTGCCAACCGTGAAGTGTCTCATGTCCCCGAAAACTGGTTGATCCATTCAGGTTCATTCATGATAAATAAACGGAAGGAACACTGGTTTCTTTCATTTTTCCCGTATGTAATCTAAATCTGGTCGGTTCCTTTAAAAACTCTGATATGATGGCATTCCTTCTCGAACCGAAATATTCGGTGTGCTTACTGTAATTATATGAACTAGATCAATGACTTAAGATGGAATAAAGAGTGATTTAAAAGATTTTTTCTTGACTGTATCAGGACTACTGTTTCTTCTAGTTGATTTTGCAAACCTAACTGGAGTCCTCAGTAGGAACAGGGAGCTTACTAAAAGCTTTTTGTGAGCGTGTGTAGAAGATACAACAAATTAAAGAAGGGTTAAACTTACACTTTATTTGCTTATCGATTTTGCAGAGGTTCTCGCAGTTCGGGATACAAAGACCAACCACTTGTGGTGTGAACGTAAATGAATATAAGACTGCTAACTAACTAAAACTTAAATAAGAGCTAATTTTAATATTTTACACAGATGACTAGCACTAAGACTGGCCTTTTAAATTACTACGTCTGTAGTACGCAAACTGCGGAAAACTACGACACTTCTTTAACTTTCAAGACGATTTAAACCTCTGCCCTTAAAGGCGGACAATAACTGATGGCAAGCTCTCGTGATTCGTAGCAAGAGGGCTCTCTCCTTCCTTCTACTCTTGGCAAAAAGCCACAACTTAAATACTTCAGAGTTAGCAAGTACAATTTGCATAAACATATTCACGAGTTGATTCTGGCCGGAAGTGGAAAATAAAAGATAATAGTAAAGTTTTAAAATAAAATAAACGTTAGTTAACTTAAAATCCTTACAAATGTACTGAAAGTTCAGAGGGTTTATATGTAATAACTGAACTCAACTATAAGAATCACACTGGTTAATGATTTTTTTTGCATTCACAAGGGGAATTAAATTAGTACGAAGAAAATTGTTGAAGTTTCACTCATCGTCAAAGTTTTAGCATTTAATCTAATTAACTTTTTCAAAGTGATAATTTTTCATCCTTAATTCTTTGAAATATACATTTAGTCAGTTGTTAATAATCAATTTTGTATATCCGAAATCTGGCTCTTTACGTCTGCTTTTTGTGATGTATATTTCCACATGAGTCTGCCTTTTTTTTGATGAAAAATTCAGTCTAATAAATTACCGGTCCCAAACAATTTTATCTGTTCGTTAACACAGATTCATGCATGTTAAGACTTTTTTGGAGCATCAGGGTGTTTCAGCTTTATTTATCGACAACTCTTTTTCAAATTTGTCATCCTCAGGCTATTTTCATGATCAGTGCTGTGTAGCACAGATAAAACAACGAAAAACTGTCATTAATTTTCTGAACTTGTGTAAGTTTTCACCCAGTTTCGGAAACACTGTCCAGTCTATCAATAACGTGGAGGTTTTTTTTAACATTTTGTTGCCCAACTTACGTTATTATTGAGTTGTTTTTAACCCTAAAAAAAGTTAGTACTAGTATAAATGGTGTTAAATATTTAGTGATAAGCCTTAGAAATATTTTTCAACCATGTCAAAAAAGAAATAAATGCCGGCAGTTATGTAGGAGGTGAAACTTCAATACTTGAATTTATTTTCTACATCATTAGGAACAAGAATTTACGATAAAAATCGAAAAGCGTCCACTTTTGAAAAAATGCTTTAAAAATTTTAAAAATAAGCAACAATTTATATTCGTCTGCCTATAATATACGAATTAGAATAAATAGTTATGATTTTAGGAATAAATGCAACATTTTTTTAAAATTTTGGATATTTTATTTAAATGTTAGGGAAGAAAATATTATTTCACTCAATTGGTATTTTTTTAAACAATCGACGTCAAATTTAATAACAATTTTTTCAGTTTTTTTTAAGATTAAATGAACATGCCATTTCAAAACTGATACTTAAATTAAACTTCGCACTGATAGCACACTAGAAAACTTGAAGATTTCATCGAAAATGAGGCTTATTGAGTCTAAAGGTTAGTTCTCAACATTGAAATCTAACCAGAAAATTTTAGTAGTCGGAATTAATTCGGTTGGAGATTTTTTTAACCCCGTGAAAGTCCTTTTCATAGGAAATAAATAAGTGAACAATTCAATAAATAATCAATAAAAAAATCTGAAAGGTTTCAAATTTTAACGGTCGCACAGAAAGTTTTGTTAAGGTCATTTGCACTCTCGTTGAGCTCGCAATTAGCTGTCGGCTGCTGCACTGAGTCCTGCTAATAATTTTTTTTGTCTTTTTAACTTTATTATGAAGCATTTCCTTCGGACTTACGCCAAATGCAATTTAATAGCAAAATCACAAATGTTTTAGCATATGTATAGAATTCCCGATACAGGGTTAAGTATCGGCATAAAATTTTTCTATTTTTTAGTAGTTTATGATATAAGTGTTCTGGTTTCGTGTCTTATTATTATTAACTTTTTGGTTATTAGTTTTATAACGGCAAAATAACCAAACATTTAAAAACAACATATCTGTATAATATAACAACATATCTGTACTTATCTATACATATCCGTATTTAAAAACAACATATCTGTATATATATATTCCTGGTAGAGTGTTAAGGGCTCCCATACATATTTTTATGTTAACTATACTACTTCCTTATAAAATATAAGCTGTGGCGGGGATCATAAAGAAAATAATAATCATAAAGAAAAGGACATAATGGTTTTAATAAGTCCAGCTAGTGTCATTTCATAAAAATATTGAATATTTTCTATTAGACTCTTCATTATTTTAGTACATGTTTATTTAAATGAATCACATTAAATAATACATATTCTGTGTTTATTGCTTTTAGATTGTTTAGTTTATTATTCATTTACCTACCAAATTAAACCTGAAAGAATCTTAGACTCTACTGAAGTTTAACGTTTTATAACTTCTCGGATCACAGCGAGTTTCGCCCGCTGTAGATAAAATTGTTTTATTTCGAACACTTCTTGCTTTTAAATCGTTGAGTTTTTTAACCAAAAACTCGCTAAAAGTTTTACAAAATATGAAATAAATAATAAAACAAATTCAAAATTTAAAATTTGTACCTTCGTGGACACATGTTCATACAGAGCATTACATTATCAAATTTTTATGGCGTTAGATGGCGTAGTTTTTTAAAATGCAAGGAACAGAAATACAGATTTTTTGTTATTTAATTTCTTTAAAAATAATACAGGGCTATAATATTTGGTGGCAACAATTTGAAAAGTGACTTGGCGTTTATATCGACAATCTCATTTCGAGACTAATATCCCCTATTAAGCTAATAAATAAAATGAAAAGAGTTAAAAATCGCCTTAACGCGCATAATTTTTTAGACTAATTGCACTTTTACTAGCTTTTGTGTAAAATAAATTCCAAAGTTTTTCTTTCGAACGTTTTATTTCATTCAAATTATATAAAGCGCATTATATACAACTATGAGCAGAAAGGGGAATAATAGTTTTGTCTTCAGTGTTCCTCTGTTTAAAAATTATACTTTAGAGAAAGTAACAAGATTATTTATTTCCACTTTCTCGAAAATTATGTTATGTCTTGACCAAAAATAAAAGAGTACATTTAAATAAACTATAGGTTTTAGTCTCTATAAAATGAAAAAAGACACCCTGTATCAAAAGATACTTGATTTTTTCATTGGAAATATTTCTTTCCAACAATAATTTTAAATAGCAATATATCTAAAATTAATATATCTGAAATTAAACTTATAACAGAAACATGTGTAGAGTAACATAAAACACACGCAGTCACACTAATAACTGTTTAAACAGGATGATTGTAATAGCTATTAGGTATTTTTATCGCCATTTTATCAATACCATTTCTGCTGTAAATGTAATATCATTTCATATTTAACATACAGTAGTTCTTCACTGCTTTTACAACAGCATGAAGTAGCACAGGGTGTTGCTCAGCTTATTCTCGGAGACTTTCCAAAGCTGATAGCTTCGAGATAAGGCTTGGTGTTTCTCACCGCTACTTCCACCTTTATTATGTTCGATATAGGAAACGTTGTACTTCCTACAACGATATTATACTGGTTTCCAAAAATTAAGAAAAAATCACAAAAATAGCCATAGCTCGTTGAAAAACAAGCTAATCCATATAAAAATGTGAATAAGTTGTCGAATGCGAATTGCTGAATAGAACTGCGGTATGCAAATTAGGGGCTTGTAATCGAAATACGTCATCTGCGAGCAGCATAATATTGCATGTTTCGGAGCAAGCCTGAACATTTCGCTGTGATACTGAGATAAGAAATCTGGGATGGCCAATTTGTAACAATGACATCCAGGCATCATTTGCCCGAAGAACTGCGATGCAGAACTATTGGAAGGCAGTTGCTGTTCTATTTTCTACGTCGGTGTGTCTCTCTTGCGTCTTGAGTCTTTCTGCGGCTCATAGAATTTAGCAACAATTTCTAACCACAGATTCAGCTTCCAACAATTTCAGTCAAGGACGGCCAACATCTACGACGAGCGTTAATGATCAATATTTGTTTTTTTTGCGCGCAAATGAATAGAACCTCATGTCAGGTCCTTCCTTTCTGCAGCCACTGGAAGTTTGGTATGAACTTCAACTGCGCGTAGAAGGCTTCACGAAGGAGGTCAATAGGCGAGGGGACCAGCCATTTGCGTGATGCTCACGTCATTTCATAGAAGGGAACGTGGCGCGTCAACACGTCCACTGGACAGCTGATCAGTTGAGGGATAGTCTCTTTACAGATGACTCCAGGGTTAACCTCCAAAGCGATGGAGGCATTATTTGATTCGGAGAGAACCTGGAACCTATTGCCATCCATCAAACATCCGTGAAAGAGATGCATACGGAGGAGGGAGATGACATGTTTGATGCTTATGTGCGTCCTTATGCCGGAGCAATAGGTGATAATTTCCTGCTAGAGGACGATAACGCTAGACCGTACAGGGCTGTCGCATCGTGTATGATTATCTTCAACAGCAAACAATTCAGTGCATGAAATAGCCAGCTCGAACACTGGACCTGAATCCTATTGAGTATGTTTGGGATGCTTTAGGAAGACGTATGGCTTCTCTCAATCTTCCTCTTCGGACCCTTGCCCCGCTTGCAATTACTTTGCAAAAGCAATGACCCTACGGAACTGACAGACTGCCTAATTGACTGCATCGCACATCGCTGACTGTATGCGTTGTATTGCTTCTAAGGGAGATCATACTCTATATTGAAGGTGAAACTGATACATCCGATTTGTTCATTTTATAAATATGCTAATTTCGTCAACACCGTAATTGTCTGGTAATTTCTTTTTATGTTATTTTATACCATATTATGTTTTGTATAATGTGGACCCGTTTCATTCAATTCCACATGTAACTTTTTGAGTAATCGTCATTCTTGTGATTTTTCCTTAATTAATGATAATCAGTGTATATTCAGGATACAGCTGTCCCCCAGGCCACTTTTATTACTCAGCATGTTTACCTGAGTCTTCTGATGTAACGAAACATTTCATCGATATATTATATTAGACAGCCAAACTTTTCCTTTTATTTGACCTACATATAGGACAACTTAAAATGAGCAAAACTTTCCTTTCCCTTGAGAATCAGACTGTAGCATAATTATTACATCATTTACATTAAACCATCACAACAACACAAGTAAAGATAAGTTAGATTATTTGAATATCGTAAAGTCCAAGAAGGCTGCCCGTTCTTGTTTGAGAGGCAGCCAGTGAGAAAAAGGCGTTCGCGGAAAACATTCTAAAGATAACTCGCTCCTATTAACGTCACACATGGGGAAAACCGCAAAACTCAACCAAGCAGCCAACCCGTTCGTCTGGATCGAACCCGTATTAAATTCCATGTATTCAACGGTCTAAACCATTCGGCCACTTGTGAGGCCATTTATATTTAAGCTTGACATTAAAATTACGTAAACTCTGTTCGTCCACGTTAAAATTTCAATAATTTTGTTCCATATCCTTAATACGAATATATATCTGTATTGTTATATACATCAATATTAAGTTCCATATAATGAAAATTTTGCTGCAACATAAATGAAACGAAAGTATTACACATTTGAATTACATATTTGAAGATCCGGAGGGAAAACGCATTTGTGTTTATTACAAGGATTTTGCGAAAATCAAAATTTCGCTTTTTTAACTTTAGAGATAAGGAAAATATTGTTATAAAATCATAAAAGAAATTCATAATAAACTTTCAGCCTTCATTTAAGAATTTGTATTTTGAGCCATACACATGCATGCAAAATAGGAGAGAAACCAATTTGCAATTTTTTTTAGGTGGGTGGGAGACTAAAAGTACTTTAACCCAATATTAACATAATTAAACAAATTTATTTAAAAGCCAAACAACAAAAATCAGAGTTATATTTTAATACCAACTAAATTAAATACCAACTTCAAGAAATTATCCATTTTATTAATAAGCATCAGATTGACATTTTAATGATCAACGAAACTTTTTTAAAGCCCTGTGATAGAATTACTATACAGGGTTATAATGTGATCAGAAATGACCGAACCCATGCAAATGGCGGAGGCACTGCTATAGAAATTAAAAGGCACATAAAATTTACCAAATATCAGATTCGTAATACTGAAAGAATTGAAACAACGGCTTGAATAGTGTATAGTTGCTTCTCGGAGTCTTATTTAATAGTCTCAGTTTACAGTCCTCCGACTAATACCCTGAACAAGAACGAATTAGACAATCTAACGGCTGCAAATTTTCCTATCATAATTGGAGGAGATTTGAATGCCAAAAATAACCTATGGAACAGCTCGGTCACGAACCCAAACGGAGAGAGACTTGCGAGATTTATTCTTCAAAAAGAACTGAGAGTGATTGGGCCAGATACCCCTACAAGATGTCACTCCAACGGAAATGGAGATGTTTTAGATATTCTCATCCTCAAAAATATTAACACCACTCCATATTTGGAAGTACGAAACGAGCTATCATTCGACCACAGGCCGGTTATTTTTGACTTTTATGGATTTTATCCACCACTGAATACTGCAAACACCAAAGTAAATTGGCATATTTTTACAAATTTAATGAACAACACACAAAGTAGGGTGCTGCTACAAGACATTGCTGATGTGGAAAATGCTATTCTAAAATTTAATAGGAGAATTAAAGAAGCAATAAAGAACTCAACCTAAGTGGTCAAGAAACAAAACTACCAGAAGCTGCCGAACAGGATTATCCAACTTATTAAAGAACGCAATAGACGCAGAAAGCACTGGCAGCGCACACAGGATTTTAACGTTAAAAATCAGGTTAATTATCTTAACCGAAAAATAAAAGAAGAAATTAAGGAACAGCGCTCAGACAGTTGGGATAACTTCTTATCAAATATAGATTTATAACCGGGACTGGTGTGGAAAATAGCTAAAACTTTAAGGACTCCCAGGACCAACCACTTACACGCAATTACACGCAGTGGGGAAACTCACTATTCAGAAGCGGAAATAGCTCAAGTATAGCGGATGAGCTCTCAATTACTTATGAAAATCATATACAGGAGGATGAAGAACACGAAGAATTCATAAATTACTTCGTTGCGAGTATAAAAAATAAACCTATTACTGATCATGTAGCATATACTTCACCGAGGGAAGTTGCAGATATGATACGAAAATTAAAGAAAAGAAAAGCTTATGGTTTTGACAGCATTAGTAACGAGGCTCTACAGGCTTTACCAAGAAAATGCGTAGTACTACTTACCAACATATTTAATGCGTGCATACGGCTATGCTACTTTCCACAACAGTGGAAGAATACCATTATTGTTACTATTTTAAAGCCTGGAAAAAATCCAAACGATGCAGCTAGCTACTATCCGATCAGTTTATTACCGGCGGTTAGCAAATTATTTGAAAATATACTGCAATCCAGACTATCCACTTACCTAGAAAGCAAGGATATTATCGAAAAGCACCAATTTGGATTCAGAAAGGGTCACAGTACGACACATCAGATTTTAAATTTGATTGAGTTTTTGGCTCAAGAATTCCAAAAGAAAAATGCAGTCGCTGCGTGCTACCTCGACTTTGAAAAAGCTTTCGATCGAGTGTGGCACGCAGGACTAATTCACAAATTATCGGATCTAAGGAGTTCCTGCAGCTTCACAAAATTAATGATCTCATATCTCAAAAACAGGACATTTCAAGTTCGATGTGGAAATACTCTTTCACAGAATTTTCCGAGGAGTACCACAGGGAAGTTGCCTTGGTCCTCAATTATTTATAATCTATGTAAACGACATGCCACAGTACTACAGTACAGTAAGTATGCTGATGACACTGTCATTTTAACTCCTTCAATCTCGCCGCAACATGCAATTGATAAGCTACAGCTGCAAATTAACTATATCGCCGCATGGTGTAAACTATGGATGATTAACCTTAATTCAAGCAAATGTTGTGTCGTATTATATCGACGTTACAAAATTCGTATTGAAGTTAACATAAACATCAAAATTAACAATATCCCTGTTTCAGTTCCAAGCTCTTATTTAGGAGTCTATGTAAACAGCAGACTAAACTTTAGAGACCATGTCATTTACATCCTCAATAAGGCGAATGCCGCTTACATGTCAATCTACCCCCTTATAGGTAGAAAATCACCATTGAACTTACATACGAAGCGCACACTTTATATTACCTTAATTAGGCCAATTATGCTGTACGCGGTCCCGGCATGGGCAACTGCAAGCAAGACCGAACGACTGAAAGTAGCAACGCTTCGGAATAAAATACTAGGATCCATTGCAGAGGCTCCGTCGTATGTTAGAAACTCGATAATTCACCAGGACTTGAAAATTCAATCAATTGAAGAATTTATATTAGTGACTGCCCATAATGTCTTCTCTAAAATGGAAAGATCGCAATATGCAGCAATTAGAGAATTAACGGAATATGATCCCACAGTGGAAAGTGTCGTCAAACGTCCAAGAAGCATCCATCATAACCCAAAGTGGTGGTAATGTTGTATATATTGTATATAGTGTGAATTTAATTTATGTTTACGCAAGAAAGGACTTTGCTAAAATTTTGCATAGAAAGGACTGTGCTTAAATATTTTATCTATGCATAGAAAGGACTGTGCATAAGTTTATTTAATCTATTTTTCATTATTTACTCTATTATTCATTTCATTCTGCACCATATTAATTATTTTATTTACTGTGTTAAACTTTAATTACCACTAAGGAGGATTATTGGTTCAAAGCAGGCTTCCTGCACCCGGATTGGACCAGAGTTGTCAGGTGACCCAGTCACTGCTAACTTACATATTTTAGTTATTTTACAAAATTACGGATTATTTAAACTGAAAAGGACTGTTATTTCTAATATTTTCTGATACCCTGATTGCAGGAAAAATAGTGACTTTTAGGAATTAAGTTGCCTTAATTAATTACATAGCCTTTTTCATTACTTTTACGAGGTTTGCTGAGAACCAATCAGAAACTAAGATAGCCGCTGCGATGATTGGTTTTGCTAATCACGTGGTTATGAGTTAGTCAGTCACGAGCTATCCGCAGATTTCCTGTATGATTTAAGATATGCTCAACGCAACATCAAAATTAAGATATGCCATTGTTTACTTACTACCCTGACTCCTGATGGATGAATTAAGTTATGATGGAATCTCAAATACCTTTACTGCATGCCACTTTTCCACGATCACCTTTGTGTGCCTGGCGCCTTTTATAACTTGATTACTATTGGCCTATAACAAATTCTAAGATACAGGCGAAAGCTCTTTTAGTAGCTGAGTCCTGCTACTACAGTATTTCACAATTCACAATTCGGTGCTTCATCTTCATCTGATGGAACACAATTTTATGAACGCTTTAAACGGTCATTTTACCTAATTTTCATTTATCTTTAACATTTTATCTTTCCAACTATGTGTTCTACAGCCGATATCGCAAGCTGATTGGCCTAGCAGCCATGGATATATGACTGCCCGCAAGCCTCAATTTAATGTGTCCTGTTCTTACAGGAACGAAGTTTACTCTAAATAATGTACGTATTCTCAATTATATTTATTTTTAATATTTCTCGCCCTTCCTGTAGTAATTGGTAAGCTCCTATTCCACATCTCATCTGATACGTCACCGATGCTGCTGTGAGCAGTTTACTAGCTATCTGCTCTTCAATCAAGAAGCAAGGCTCTTCATACTTCTTTTCTTTCCCCAATCTACAGTTAATCTGGAGATTACCTCACTGCGGAAATCACAAAAGCCAGGCCCTATTTGGGATCGCTAATGGA
Source organism: Stegodyphus mimosarum (assembly GCA_000611955.2). Classification (NCBI taxonomy): domain Eukaryota; kingdom Metazoa; phylum Arthropoda; class Arachnida; order Araneae; family Eresidae; genus Stegodyphus; species Stegodyphus mimosarum. The sequence goes on from KK118419.1 coordinate 471,479, forward strand.
AATGGTAAGAGCAGGAGTACCTGCTGAATACCAGTATATAACAAAGTATCTAATGAATAGCTATTTAGTACCAATTTTTTATGAATTAAATATAAGGAAATTTCGTATTTACATGAAAAAACGTTCAGTTTTAAATAAGCGTTTAAAATGCTAAAAGTAATGTCTAATTTGAACTCAAGTTGTAGAGACATTAGGTTATTTCGAAGCAGGAGACATGAAAAAAATGCAATTCCTTTGCCGGGAATCGAACCGCGGACCTCTGAAATACCGGCTCAGTGTGCTGACCATTACACCACGAAGGCACGCTAAGAATGTGGGAGAAATACCTTATAAAGTTTTTTTTTTTTTTTTTTCGAATTCATCGACTTAATGCTCTTCTTCGACCCCGCTTTAGTGATCTGGATTTTTGGTTAAGAGAAGTTTTGATGTTATATTTCCTTAAAACGAGATTTACTTACTAAATGAAATTAATCTTCGTTTATTGGACTCTAATTGCATCCGTGTGTAACATTCTCATTTTAAAACGAGAATGTTAAACGCTGACGCAAATAAATCAGTAACAGCAAGCCAAAATAAAAATGACACCTTTTAGAATTCATTTATTTTCTACTGCTTCTTACATGTAATTCTATAGTTTCTATATATTCTACAGATTTGGATACCCTTTTATGATTAGACACTTTTTATGATTGTCATGCAGTATTGTTGACTTTAAGGATTTTATTCGTAAATATGGCATATTTATGTTTGCATTCTATGACTACGAATCGCTTCTAGTGACAGAGAAAGATTATGGGAATTTACTACAGTAAGTTTTGTATGAAACGTTGTAGCCATGTCCAAAAAGTATTCTGAGTTAAATTATAAGTAAATATAGTGAATACATTAATCTCATTAATTACTAAACTACTACTAAAACAGTACCAGGAAAACTACGATTTGATTTCTTTTCTTTTACTCGTATGAGAATGAATTTCAGGAGTAGAGAAAGGGCAATATAAGTATTCACAAAAACAAATCAGTTATTTTTTAATAACCATTCTGCCACCGAGAAGTATTAAAATATTTTTAAGAAGTATGTTCATTAATTCCACTGCATTGTTGAAATTTTATAATATTTTATTTGAAACAATTGAACCATTCTGTTTGAAAGTTGACACGTAACTGACAACGAATTATATTTCCCTTTTTACATTTTCTTATTTTGTTCTTGTTTCTGACGACCGCAAAAAAGCCATAACAATTTCAAGTTAAGTATTTTTGTGTATGAAAAGAAGATTAATATTTAAAGAATCGATAACTGTATTATCAATTTAGGTAAAAAGGGAGAAGAAATCCAGAAATTCCTAGATCATTTTGCAACAAAAGAAACCCTATGTAATAATATAGCGCATAGGTGGGGAACCTGCGGCCTCGAGGCCGCATGTGGCCTCCGCGAGGTTCTTGTGCGGCCCTTTGCCACCTAGTACAAAATGGTAGAGTTCGTTTCAAACAACTATTGTACATCAACGCCATGACAGTTGCGCGAAAAATTCCCGCCAAAGACAGTCATATTGTAACATGACGTCAGAATACTAGTCTGAAACGGACTCTAACACGCATGAGCGAGGCTCTGGACCACAGCTAGCAGCGCCAACTACCTTGTCTAAGAAGTAAACAAAACTCGGTTTCAGATCTCCCATTTGAGTGTCACACCTTGCTTTGGCTTCTCTGACTCGCATCTCTCAACGCTTCCCTGTTGCGATCTTCAGCAAACTGTAGTTAACAGTGCGTGCTTATAACAGGTACACGGTTTTATTGTATTTCTAGAAAGTACACACTTTGTTAAAGATATTATTTGATATTCGTTTTTTTATCCATCATGTCAAATAGTAAGAGAAGAAAATTAGGTGATGAAAACAGAACATTTAATGTAGAATGGGAGTTAGATTTTTTCTTTACTGCTGAGAAAGATAAAATGATGTGTTTGTTGTGCAATACAGTTTTAAATACTTTAAAAAAAGCGAATGCAAATAAACACTATTTGACTCATAAAGAACATAAATATTTCGCTTTAGAAGGTGAATCACGAAAAGCTGCACTTCAAAAGTTGAAAAATGAGAAGCATCATCAGCAGGCATCTTTTAGTGCCTTTGTAAATCAAAATTCCGCTGCAGTTGCTGTTACGTATAAAATAGCACATATACTTGGAAAAAGGGGCAAACCATTTAGTGACATTGAAATAATTAAAGAATGTATTGTTGAAGCAGTGAGTATGTTAGATCCAAGAAATGTCGACAAATACAAACAATTACCTCTTTCAAGAAGAACTGTAACAGATCGACAGCACGAATTAGCGCAAAATGTAACAGAGCAACTTCATACAATTATACAAAATGAAGATGTTTATTTTTCAATTGCTTTAGATGAAAGCACTGATAAAACAGATTCGGCACAAGTTTTATATTTTATTCGTGCTATAACTAAAGATTTTCAATGTTACGAAGAACTACTTGCGTTGGGTACACTAACTGGAAGAACTCGCGGAGCCGATATTTTCGAAAACTTCAAAGAAGTATGTAATAAATTACAATTGAATGTCAGTAATTTAGTCAGTGTCTGCACCGATGGCGCACCTTCCATGAGAGGCAAAAAAGAAGGATTCGTTGCTTTGTTAAAAAAGGAAAACTTAAACTTGAAAAAATTGATATCATTTCACTGCATTTTGCATCAGCAAAATCTTTGCGCAAAATCTACCATTTTGCAAGACACTCTGGATAGAACCATTGCCATTGTCAACTATATTCGCGTAAATAGAATGCGTCATCGTGAATTTCGGCAGATGCTCTCTTTAGATGAGGAAACGTATAGTGTTGACCTACCATACTACTGCAAGGTTCGCTGGCTATCAACAGGTCAGGTTTTGATAAAAGTTTTGTCTTTACGACGACAAATTTTAAACTTTTATAAAGAACAAGGAAAACAATGTGATCTATCAGATGAAGTATTTCTCAGAAACCTTGCATTTTTGTCTGATATGATGACAAAACAAAACAATTTAAATATTTGCCTGCAAGGTGAAACGAGGTATATTTATGAAATGTGGCAAAAGATCCAAGCGTTTAGAAAAAAATTATCATTTTTCAAAACATTGCTTTGTCGATCGGAAATATCTGCACAACACTTCCCGGAGCTAGCTAAAATGTTAAATGAGCAGAACTGTGAAAATAAAATATTCGATGAATATGTAGGTGTCTTGGATTGTTTAATAGAAGAGTATACTAATAGATTTTCTGATTTTGACGAGCACACTCCTGCTATGAAACTGGCATTTGAACCACATTTAATAGATATATCCGAGGCTCCTGCAGAACTACAAATGGAGTTAATTGATTTAGGGGAAGATAGTATCATCAAATCCCTTTTTAACGCTAAAAAGGATCCCATAGAAATCTGGAAAAATGCTGTTGAATATCCATGCCTTCGAGAACATGCTCGCCGTTTACTTTCCTGCTTCGGAAGTACCTACTGTTGCGAGACAACATTTTCTCTCATGTCAAAAATAAAAACAAATTTAAGAACGCAAATTACAGATGCACATTTAGAGGATCAATTAGAGCTGTGTGTTACGAAGCTTGATCCAAATGTACAATTACTGTCAAACCAAAAACAAAGCCAAATAAGTCACTAACTTAGTGAATAAAAAAATATTTTTTATTGTATTTTTTTATAATATTTTTATATTATTTTATATGTATATTATATTTAAAATTTTGTAGTATTATATTTTAGTTTTTCTATATAATGCAATAACTTGTTAAATCTATAGAAAAACTATAATAATTTCACAAAAGTCACTTTCTTAGGTCAATCAGCTTATGCGGCCTCTCTTATTGCTGCCTAATTTAAATGTGGCCTCTAATGGTAAAAAGGTTCCCCACCTCTGGTATAGCGTATACTTCGCTATATATAGCTATACATAGCGAAGTATACTTAAAAAACTATTTTTGTCAGATTGCGCGTTATTTTATCGTTCATAAAGCTATCTTTAGAAATAAATATTTAAGAAATATAAGCAATCCCATACGATGCTGCCAAACAATGAAACGGAGAACGAGAAAGAAAGAAAGAGTGAAACCACACGAGTACACAATTTCGTAGGGGTTCGCTTCGAGCTACAGCCACTGTTTACGTCTGGACAATTGGCCTTCGCCATAAGCATTCCCATCGACCTATGTCTTGTGGCAGTACGGAATGCAATTTCCAGAGCTACTTTCGCCTTCGTGATTTGTGGTCTAGATCTTCTCTGACGGTAACAGCTGGGGCGGAGTTTTTTCTCCTCCCTTCCTTCTAAGAAGTGCGCATGAAAATAATTTACTGGAAGTATTCGGTGTTTTTCTTAAGCTCCAATAAATCAGGATCAAACGATGGATAAAAGTATTAGAGGTGATATAATTTTGTTATAAAGCTACCACATGCTGGAGCAATAATTTTACTTTCTTTCGCCGATCTCCCACTTATACAGAAATAAGACTCTTAAAAAAAGAAAGAAGGGTTGTAAGAATAAAGAAGACACCGCTTGCAGAAAATGTTTTCCAATTGAATTTATTTTGTGTATATGAGTTAGTATAAGCAGATAAATCAACCTTTATATTTTTTTGTGCATTTAGTAGATATATTCATAATTTGCTGATTTTTTTATTAGCTGCTATATTTCTTCGTATCTAGAAGATCAACTACCATTTATTATATTCACGAGATTTAATTCTCTATGCATTAATCATAAAACGAAAGGAAACAACAGTATTTTGTCCAACCAGATATGTACACATACATTTATGTCTATATGGCAATCATATAAACAAATAAATAAATACTCATAAAAATGTGAATTCTATGCATATGAAGTGCATATTAACTTAAATGTGTAGTCTACCTGTAGGATGACTTATAATGCTTAAGCCAAACTAGGACAGCATGATCAATATGTACAGTAAGTGGCTATCATGAAAATACTAATAATATTAATGAATAGCATCTAAAACGGCTAAACATTCCAACACAGTAATAGCATAATTTTTCCCATAAGGTCTTAACTTTCGAAAATGGAAAGCTCTAGGATGTAAATTATTATCTGAGTGCTCTTGTTTTAAAACTGCATCAACAGCTTCTTTAGATTCATCTACAAACATATGACAGGGACATTTTATGTTAAATAGAGTTAAAACAGATCTGAAAATAAAGGCCTATTTTAAAATTTCAAAGGCCCATAGAGTCATTAGTTTATTTTGAAGCAGGAGACGTGAAAAATAAGCATTGGCCTCGCCGAGACTCAAACCTGCACTTCTCGAATACGCGCCGAGTATGCTTCCAATTACCCCACCAAGTTACGCGAAAAGGAAGGTATTCTAGGTATGCATTCAGAATTTGTTTTAGTAATTTGGTTAAATGTTCTATAATCAATACATAATCTAGTTTTTGAATTTTCATCTCTTTTATGGGTTGTAGGACCAGCATAAGGCCTAGATGATTGTTTTATGATACCTACATGTAACAACACTTCTGTTTTTTATTTCAACAATACCTTTAGAGAATGCTCTAGATGGCCTAAAAGCTGCAGAGAGTTCTGCAGTCAATGTTCCTTTTGGAGGTTCAGTGCTAATACAACCCACATCATATATACTCTCTGCAAATATATGAATTTAATTTTTTAGTAATTCTTTCAACTGGTTCTTTACAAAAGAATTTCCGCTGTCATTGTTTTCAATATTGACATAGTCCTTTTCATTTTCAGTATTATTACATAAATATAAGAAATTATTCTTAAAAGGATTATTTAAGCACACGTCTTTGCTAATATTTCTTTTGAATCAATACACCTCATTAAAAGGAAAATTCAACTGCAATTTAAAGAAGGATACATAAGATGAGGACAATAATAAATAATTTAAAATGATATCTGAGAACATAAAATATCACATTTGTACTTATTCTTTCAGTTTTGCATGACAGTTTAATTAATTTGGTGACAGAAAAAGACAATAAGTTTCTTGAAGTTTAAGTTTTAAGAGTTTCAAAATTATCAGTACAGGTGACAGGTGACGGAGGATGGGGACGCCTGGTGTCTAACATAGGTAAGCAGGCATATGTCCTGCGTCCTCCCCTATCTAAAAGCGGCAACTTCCTGAAGCCCCAAAGAGGCTGCACCGTGAGTTCCTTATGATTTAAAACATGGAGGTTACACTGTTGTACGGGGGGTGTTCAGCTTTACATAGGTGATAGAATTACATAATGCTGTGATTGTACATAAATACATATAAACATAAGGAACATAGGAGAGAAACACAGAGAGAGAGAGGGAAAAGAAAGGAGTTGAGAAACAGAAGAGAAAAGAGGAGAAAAGTTTGAGAGTAATGAAAGTGAGGAAGAGTAGAAGAGACGTTAAGAAAGAACAGGTGGACATATACTAGCAAAAGCAATAACAGTTACGCAAACATAACATACATAAACAGCACATACTGATTTGGGAGACATGCCCTTGCTATCTAATTATGTGAATAATACACTTTACAGAGGCAAATGTTCGTGCATTACATACATGCGATTTATTTACAGACGCTTATAATATGCTAATATGTAGAATATGTTACTATAAAAATCCTTGCAATACGCCGATGCGATACTTGCAGTATAGCACTTACAAATGCACAAGACTGGAGCAGATACACGATATTTACAGATACGCTCATATTAATACCTACATGTACACAATTCCTACAAAAGCAAACACGCACGTACACATGCGCAAATACATGATGTTTAGAAATATGCTGACACTATTATTTACAGGTGCATGATATTTACAAAAGAAGATTTGCAATACAAACGCAAATACGGAGTTACACATATACAAAACCCAAATACACGAATACATTAAAAATCATATGCACGAATGCTGACATATGCATATGCTTACAAACACGCTGACACAGTTGTGTTTACAGTTACGTCGAATATATTATAGTATAAAATAAGGAACAGGAGGACAATAGCTATGAATGTTGATATATAAATTGATAGATAAATTCCTATTATGTAAATAATGCTATGCTATTATAGGAGTGCTGCTGATGTTGATAAAATAATAGCGTTATTCTGGCAATACACCGATACAGGTGCTTGGAATACAATACGGATGCACAATACTGGAGTAAATACACGGTATTTACAGATACGCTGATAAATACACGATATTTCCAAATGCACTGTCACTAATGCTTACACTGTCACTAATGCATGATACTTACAAAAGCAGATTCGCATTACAAACGCTAACACGCAGTTGCACATATACAAATACGCAAATACGCATACGCATTAAAACGCAAAGCCTCAAGTGCTGACAGATGCCCATGCTTACGAAAACGCTGACACTTTTGTATTTAAAATTATATCAAATATATTATTGTATAAAATCGAGGACAGGAGGGCAATAGCTATGCATGTTTTCCTACTATGAAAATATTGCTAATTTTAAAAATGACTGGGTGTATGATAAGCTATTATGTAAATGCTGAGGATATGGATACATTAGTAATGTTATACTTGCAATACACAGAGTCAGGTGTTTGCAGCTCAACGCTTACATATGCACAATGCTGCGGCAAATACACAATATTTGCAAATACGCTGACACTTAATTTACAGCTGCAAACAGTAATATTTACAGATACTAACAAAGGCAGTTACACGATACAAACGCAGGTATGCAAATACACATGAGAAAATATGCAAATACATATATGCATTAAAAAGCAAATATATTAGCACAATACAGTGGCATGATTATATCATTATGCAGTATTACAGTAAAATATTTCATCATACAGTATACTAATATTAGCTTAACAGGTTAAACATTATACAGATGTTTAGTTGCCAGATATAATACACTGAATGCAGCTCTTACTCGTAACTTATAAACAATGTTACAATACAATATCTATACAATATACATATATTAGATATAACATTACACATATAGTAGCATAAGAGTCAAACATTAGTACACCGAGTACAACACTTATTCATAGTATGTAGACGCTAACTATTGTCACTAGTCTCTAATTAATGGGCTCTTATAGACTAGGGCACAAATACTGGGGTGTTGTTATAAGTCCGAAAGATATATACAATGACTTACCTGTAGATTTGCATTGCGTTACTGTGGCAGGATAATGTCTTGGCCATAAGCCGCTATAATACGAATAATTTTGCATATTTTGCTCATGGCTACTCTGTTCTTGGCCAGGAATTTGCGAAAGGCCGCGAGGTGGTTTGCAGGTTGTAGCAGGTGGTAGTTCGTCGTCAACGGGCATTGAAAGAGATAATGGTCCGGGGACCCTTCGTCCCCGCATACACAGTTGTCTGTGCTAGAAATACCATGTCGATAGTAGTAGCTTGGGAAGAGAACATGCCCCGTTATAAAACATACGATCGGCGAGATGGCCACTAAACGCTCAGTGGAGACTTTCGTGTAAATTCAGAAGTTCTTCGGCCAGTCTCTCCTTGTTCCCAATCTTGCTGCCATATTTGCATTGCTTTCGCTTTCAGATCTTGTGAAGGGGGTGCAGGTAAAGTAAAATTATCAGTACAACTGAATATTCTCAGAAATTACATTAACCTCATAACCTGTATCAGCCAATTTAGTAAAATTATTTTTTCTTAAGTTAACATTTAGCTTAAAATACTATCATTTTTAGGTGAGATTAAATTTTGACAGAATGGAGATTCATGGTAGTTTAGGGCGGGATCTAGGGAATTTGGATATCTGAATATTGGTGGCTGAACAATTTTCCAGACCGGATTCTGAGGCAAATAAGATCTAAAGATAGAACAGCTTGGGAGTATTATATCTTAGATAACTAAAATATGGACGAGGATCCGTCTAGATGTAGAAGTCCTCCAATGTAGAAGTGGAATTATATATTGAACGGATAGTAACATACGGTATTGCTCTTGTAAACCCTGAGTTAATGGCTCACTTTGATTATTTAAATGTATAAGAATTCGTACAGGAGCTATAGTCCCAGCCAGATGATCTCGGAGAAATCATGCGCAGATGTTAATACCAAACTTGCGTTGCATTTCAACGAGACAGCTCTGTGGGAATTTTCGGACAACTACAAATACACATTGTGAATGTTGTACAAATCTTATCTTGTAAAGCATGCTTCATCTGAGAATAAAATAGTTGAGGGATACTTTGAGTCATTTTGTATAGCATCCAGCGTACACACTCTACCCAAAAGGAGTAGTCAGCATCGCCTAGGAGTTGGACTTTCTGTACGTGGAAGGGGTGTATGTTTTCCGCACGGAGAATCTTCCACACCATTTTAAGACGAATACCCAGTTCAGTTGCGATCGGTCATGTACTGTTCGACGGGGAAACGGCAAACCATTGCAATGCTTTTTTTTCTTTTGTTTTTCTTTTTATTTCAAGCGTGGTTATACTGCGTTCTTGCTTTGAATTACGCTTTATTTTTGGAAACTTTCTGTTTCCCGCAGCCACCGATCGATGTGCGTGAAGGTGTATCGTTCGGACAACGCCTTCTTGGATATTCCTCTTGATACATCCTCTGTGCTAAGCATCCATTTCCACCTGGTCGGCTGTAAATCAGATGCATATGATGAGATGTGTTCCTCGTTCTTGTATTCGTACATGCTATTTCCACGAATTCCGCAATGCTCCTGAATCAATGTAAGCCCCTGAATCAATTTCCGCGAATTCTCTATTCAGTGCCTCTGAATCGATTTCGTGAATTCTCCAATCCCACTAATACTTGCCCGCTGGTTTTATTTTGTTCATACGCATAGAAAATGCCTACTAAAAACATCCTTCTTCTCTACCGCTGCTTTTCTTTTTCCCATATGCATTGGAAATCTGCAGGCAATGGATAATTGCAGTGCTCCTTAATCCTGCCATATATTTGACCACTCTCTTCTTCAGGCCGACTTTCCTCTGTACTTCCACTTTTGACCCATTAAATGTTGTTTGCGACCGTATGTTCCATGGTAAATTTTCATCCTCTTGATACCTAATTCCGAATTTGTTGGTGGAATTCGGAAACACACAGTGTATGCATATATTAACAGTATTCATTAAACTATTTAATAAACAGTAGTTATTA